>VYZM01022551.1:64227-118496 GCA_013398915.1 Dromas ardeola | reverse complement strand
ATGCCCAGTTTGGCCAAGTGGTCTCTGACCCAGTCCTCCTCAACTGAGGGAAAATCTTCCTCTCTCCAGACCTTCCCCCTTGCCTCCGGGGCCTGGGATTCACGAGGGACAGCTTTAGCAGTGAAGACTGAAGCAAAGAAGGCATTCAGTATCTCTGCCTTCTTTGTGTCTTCCACCACTAGGGCGCCCATCTCATTTGTTAGTGGGCCTACATTGTCCCTAGTCTTCCTTTTTCTACTGATATACTGAAAGAACCTCTTCTTGTTATCTTTAACTGTGGTGGCCAAGATGAATTCTGCCTGAGCTTTGGCCCTTCTAATTTTCGCCCTGCATAGCTTCACTACATCTTGGTATTTTTCATAAGTAGCCAACCCTCTTTTCCAAAGATCATAAACTTTCCTTTTTTCCCTGAGGTCCAGCCAAAGCTCCCTATTTAGCCAGCCTGGTCTACATCCCCGTCTGCATCGTCACCAAGGACCTCTGAGTCAGGCCAGGAGATGGGTAACCACAGGGACACCTACTGCAGAACACCAGACACATTCAGTGTCACGTGTTAGCTCTTGTTCTGATAACTTCTTTGGGTATTCATATCTAACGCATACCCTATCCATATGCTTTAGAAAAATTCTTTGGATGAAAGCTTTTTTCCCTTGAAATGAGAAGAAATTTGTCCTTATTGAAGTCAATGACAAGTATTTCCTTCTTTGTATCTCTGGTAAAACAGAAAAATATTCAATGCGGCTTCATAGTTTCATCCAGGCTGCAACAACTTAGTTTCATTACAGTTCCTACATGCATGCAGTTGAACTCATTTACTATTATTCATTATTCAATTTGGAGCATTTAAGTTAGTGAAGCTGAAGCACATACGTTATGACAGAGTTGGGACTTCATCCCACCGCTGAATTTTGCCACAGCAATGCCATAAAAAATAACGTAAGAAAGATGTAAAAAAGCGCTATGAATGGAGTGAGAGGGAATGTACAAAACAGAGTCACTGCTGATGTCCTTAGTCATATAATGTTCAGTACATGTACATTTTCATCAGGATCTTGGACATGTCACCTAGGATGATTTCCTTACAGAGACTTACCCAAATACACCGCTTTCTAGCACTCAAACAACCTGTATGTCCAAGACAAGAAAAGGGCCATGTAATGAAATCTGATGCACAGAAAACGTTAGCAGAAAGTGGTATTCTCGGGGCATTATGATCATGCAGCCTTTTTGAAGATATACACTCTGAAGTTATAACCTTCATGTATTTGGAACATACAGGCACTGGAGTGTGTACACAACACAAAAGATGTCCCATGATGGCCAAAGACAAGTGATCTAGTGATGCACTGGAAAAATTAGAGAATACCTGCCGCGAAATTCCTTGAAAACAGAAAAAGGAGTGTATGATGAGTGTCTCCTGATACATCAGGTCCCTGCTCAACCCCAGACCAAGTTAGGTATGATTGTATGTGAAGTTACTCTATTTTTTTGATGGCCAGTTACCATTTAGATTATTGAGAAAGAGATTTTCTGGCCTCTAGCTAAAGCATCCAGTGTTCCTGCAAAGCATCGTTTGCCTGGTGAGGAGTTTCAGAGGCTTTGCTGTTCTATTAGGAGTTGAAACATCAACTGCATTTGAGTGCGTCACACACAGCCAGTCTAAAAGGAAGCAAAAGCAGCTGTCAACATGGCCAAAGAGAAATATTAAAGAACTGACCTAATAAAGAGAGAAGCACATTTGTCCTGGGCTGGAAAAATGCCAGGAGAAGGCAGGAACATTACTATATCTCACATGTCACTCTGCACTGGCTCTGTTGCCCCAAATAGTAATAACAAAAGACAAAAGTAGTCCCCAAGCTGTCTGTGGCTACATCTGTGTTAGTAAGTAGTGTGGCACAATAGGAATGAATATGTAGGGTGACGGATTTTTGCTGAGAACCCAAAGTCCACACTATATGCATCTCAGAAAGTTTTAGTTTGGACTAGCCCTAGTCTGGTCCTGTGGGCTGAATGCCCAACAGCAGTGAGATCACCTCTCTTGGTTTAATTTCAGCCAAAAATAAAGTCTGTGCACCTTGAGACTGCTCCACCACATTAATCAAATCACAGCACAGGGAGGTGGTGGGGATGTTCAGTTCAGACGTGCACTTCTGATCCACATTAAAATACCCCTCGTAAGACTGGAATCAACATTTGTGCGTACTCACATAACATGGAGGAAAGGAAAATGCTTGCAAAAATTAGCACCCACATCCTGAAGAGAAAAACTACAAAGACAAACTTACAGTTGTAACCACCGTTTGTTAAGAAACACCTGAAAAACTGTCTTCAAGGATACACTAAGGCAGAGCATCCTCTCCACCAAGGCAGATCCAGATAAAACTGTCATGGATGGCATGAAAAAATTTGCTGATTAGTGGGTCTTGGGAGCTGACAAGGATGATGCACGAAAAATGTCAAGGAGAAAAAGAAGAAAATTCATTACCACACAGTGCGTAAAAAAAACCCATTAGATTATTCATTGATATCAAAGACCATATTGTTCACTGAAATCACTCAGCTTCCCTCGTCAGGAGAAAAAAGTTACAGCATTGTACAATACTCGGGAGGGAAGGAGTGCTCCCTAACAGTCTGACAGTCTCTCTCTATGAAATGCTAACGCACCAGGGGTTACTGGGGATACAGACATGGAGGAACAGCCCTTACATTCTTAAAGCAAATAGGAGTTTTAATTGTCAGTGGTTATGTGTATGTGCTTGTTATATCTACATTTTCAAAGAAGATGCTTCTTTCAGTCTAAATTCACATTTACTTGCTTTAAACTCCTTACATTTCCTGTTTTTCACTTTCACTCCGCTAGGAAAATTGCTCAGAGGCAGGCACAAGCACGATGCGCTAGCTGGTGCCCAAACTTACGTATGCAATGAAAAGTCTGCAGCCTAACAAAAGAGTAAATACCCAACAACACAAGAAACTCTCCTTTCATTCCCATCCTCGGTTGAAGTCAGGGATATAGAAGTGGTGTTTGCAAAAACATTTCTTCTGCAAAACATGCACATTAGGTTGTAAGACTGTCATTAGGATACATGACTGTGTTAGGATGTGGTCTGTGAAGGGAGAACCACAGCGCTGCTGCTGAAATGCAGCAAGATTAAGGTTAAGTTACAGCTCAGGGAATCTGTTCCTAGACAGCCAAGGCCATCCTTACAGGCCGTCCACCCCAGGGTAGCTCAGAGCTACCCTCCCTTGCCCTGAGTCCCATGTCCTGCCTTCCCTGCTCTCCAAGGATTTGCAGCTCCTGAGCAGGTGATGGCAGCTTTGTTCTCCACAGCCTTTGTTGGACTCCCACCTTTTGAACCAACGAAAACGTCAAGTATTCAAAAATTCCTGTTGCGAAGACACTACATTGCAAGTGATATTTTATCAGAAGAAGGGTTTTCCTGGACAACTGCAGACATTCTGATTAAAACCAGACTGAAAGAGGGACCCTAAAGCATCAGAAAGGCCAAGGGCTCATTCGGAATACAGGGGAGCTGGATTAAAATCTCTGGTCCAAAACTAGATTTGCACCTGAATGTCCCACTAACCTAGCATTTTACCTGACTTTGGGCATTCTGCTGCTGCTATCTACTAATACAAGCTGTTGGAGCTATAACAGTTTCTCAAACTTGTCAACTATACCAGTTTCTACGTATCTCTTGGGTTGGGGAAAAGGAGACTGGGCAGCCTGCGGTCAGGGCGTTCATTTCCTGTGGGTAAGACGCAGCTTGAAGTTTCTTTCTTCCCTGGAAGATCTGAAGCCACCCAAAGACCAACAGCAAAGGAGCACACAGAATCAAGGACAGTCTAGTTTGGGAGGAACCTCTGGAGATTGTTTAGTCCAGCTCCTGCTCACACCAGGCCTGGCTTCAAAGCGTGGTTAGGCAGATAATAGACCAAGGTACTGTCAGCTGGGGTACCCAAAGCAGCCTAGCATTTGATTCAGGTGCTCCCTGAGTAGGTGAAGCCAATGTAAGAAGGGAACGGTGTCCCAGTAGCCAGTAGGTTATGGTTCCTGGGAGACGCAGGTGTGGAGTTTGTGTCTCCTGCAGCCAAGCTTGTCAGCGCATCTACTAGGCTGTCCTTCAGGGAGTCTTCATCTGCCCCTCATTCCTCAATTCTTTATTTCATCTAAACACCAATGCTAAATGTTTTGAAGTGTCACAGTTTCTGAGGAACAGAAGCCTAATTAGCTGTCTGGAAAAGTTTTGGCAGAACTGGGTGTCTCCCTATCAACCCATAACTTCAGTTTTCAAAGCTAACATAGGTCCTTATTTTACCAAGGCACTTCTGAAAGTTTACCCTCCACCCCATCCCCACAAGCCACCACCTGAAACTCCACCATAGGCTGGACCCCAGCCCACCCAGAGGGATGTTTTCTTAACACAAGTGGGTGATGCCTGCAGCAAACCGTACCAGGTGAGGGCCAGACCCCAGCGCACATGACAGCAGCGAGAGGGTTTGGCTGACGCTCGCCTCTCAGCTGACTGGCCTGACTGTTATGTAAAATTCCTCAGACGGCGATGAGGCATTCCCAGTTAGACACAGACTGTCTGAGGAGCAGCTGGATGCAAAATTCGCTGCGGTAGGAGGCAGGGAATTATGAATAGAACCCCTCCCCAGCCCATTTCCCCACCTGCCCTGATTCCCTGCTCTACCAGAGCCTCCCTCAAGCTGTCGCGGGAAGAGTCATCCATGGGCAGTAAGTTTGACAAGCACCAGCTCCGATGAAAGATAGTTGTCCACTACTGGCTATAGTTAAGCGTTTTCTCTCCTGTGCTTCTGAGCTTCTTAGTATAATGCACCAGGAAAAATAATTTCAATGGGAAATTGTATCTGCAGAGTGAAACATCGGTTTATAAATTAAATTAGCCCTATTCAGTGCACTATGAAATTTTAAAGTAAATCAAGCAAGGGCATACAAGCACAAGACTGCCAATTTTGAAAAAAAAAAAAAAAAAGAATTAACAGTTATAAAAGCAAGTATAAAACACCAGCACAGAAAACTTAGGGGCTCTTGCTTTCAATGGATTGTAACAAATTGAGTTTATTGCTGAAAAAGTCAGGTCCTTGACTGAAGCTTGAGCCACGTTTGAGGGCATTTAAGGCTCTCCCAATAAGTTTTCTTCTGCCTATTAGTGAGTGAGTGTGTTCAGCTGCTTCATTTCCTACAGAAGCACTGCTGAAGTATCTCTGCCTCTCCCCTCTTTGCCAATTTTCAGGAGCTTTAGCTTTGAGGCGCACAGCTGTCTCATCCACATACATCTCAAGGCTTACTTTGGGTTTTTTCCAGTTTTCCCAGTGATACTTGTATTCAAGGCCCTGTAATTTGCCCACTGTCCTTCACAACTGCCAGGTAAAATTCTCCCTGCTACTGATGAGACAGAGGAAGAAAGTTTAATTACCTAATCAGGAAATTAGGAGATAATTAACAGAGATTTATGAAGCTGCATTGTGTCTTTGAAAAGGTAGAAGAAAACATATTGCCAGAGCTACCAAACAGGTAGAACCTATTCTTGTTTTAAACAGCCCCCTTAACCAGAAATCTCCCTGCATACATTTCTAAATACAAATGGCAAATATCCAAAAGTGCTTTATAGTGTGAACATTAGTGATGATAAATGATACTATTTTGACAAATCTTTCTGCCTACAGAACTCTGTTTATCTTGATTAAAACAAATTTCTAAATTACCCACCTACCATGAGATCTCCACAGTGTTGTGAAATTTGCAGCAGCTTCTACAGCGTGAATTCTACTAGGAACTAAAATTAACTGCCGTTGCAAAGAGCCACAATGACCAAAATTAACAGACACCATTTGTAAAGATCAATCACTAGGCATAGATGTGCAAACACTAAAATGACTCATTCATAATCATACGATTATTGGATGACGTCTCTATAGACAAAAAAATATTGCCTCACCTACGCATATGCCTATAGGTTATGATTAATGTCTGACATAGGACAGGCTGGAGTTCAAGAGCAGTAGTAGTTTGAGAGTAGTTTGTAGTGCTAGATCCTGAACAGTTGCAACACCTCTCCAATTCGTACTTGGTGTACCTTTCGGCATTTTTCACCTTGAACGCTGCCCTGTTTCCAAGAAATGGAAAAAAATCTTAAATATTTGTGGTGCTTGTGTTATGACTTAAATATAGTTTTCACAAAGCATTTTAACCAATCCAGCTCTTCTGCTCAAAAATGAAATTACAAACTTATAAACCTACAAAGCCATAACAAAAAAAAATGTATTTCTAGCACAGGCAATTACAAAATGCCGTGTTTCATTACTTCTCTGAAAGAGAACCACTTCAGAGGGAAAATCACCCATAAACGCCCTTTGGGGGTGTTCAAGGAACAGGGACTGGCGCAAAATGTCACACTTATATTTCTGCTTTGATTTAGTTTCAAACAAACTCCCTTCCAGCAAACTTCCCGGTGTCCCTGCTGAAGCAGCTCCCGCACCGGGCAGCTGGAAGAGGCACTTCGCTGTGCTCGCCTCGTGGCTGCTCCTCGCAGAGCACAAAATACACCCCAGCCGTGCCTTGTGCCTCGTGGGACGGCCTGGGCAGTAACTAACAAATCCACGCTAATCACAAATCCACAAATCCAAAAGAAAGTCATGTAACCGTATTGGCTTTCTGCCACAGGACTGGGAGGAAAATCTATGCTTCAAGTCCTCCCGGTCTGATGATAGGTAAAAAAAATGAGATTTTTAACAAATGATCCCGTGAACAACGGAAGCGAAAATACTACACAGCCCATACTGTGGACAATACTACTTGCCTGAGACCAGAGCAAGCCTCTGGCTTTGGGGCAGGCCCAGTGTACCCCAGCATGGGCATGTATCTCTCCATCGTATTTGGCTAAATGTTTCTCAGGGGTCATTCTTTCAGGCAGGGAAAAGTGATAACACTGCCTCTACCCCAGCTGGAGAAGCACTGTGTGTAGGCAGTCTCTGTGAGGCTGCTGAGAACTGCAGCCCAGCTGTGGCAGTAGCTGAATGAGGCACTTCCTCGTTCCCCAAATCCAAACCTCTGGTGGCTGAGCACCACTTTCGACACCACAGCAACATGAGCAGAAAATAGTTTTGTTGGGGCTGAACTGAATTCAACAGCTGGGAACTAGTGCAAAAAAAATGCCCCCGGCGAAACAAACGAAAAACCCTGCTCTCCCTTTGTGTGAAGCAACCAGAGAGGCCATAGCCCAGTCTATTGGAGAAGAATAATCAATGCTGTTATCAGTTTTGAAATCAAAAGGTCATAAGGCTCATCATGTTTTATTTAATTAAAACAGAAATGTAGCAGATGGATTTTCTACATTAAATTAAACTTATAATTGTAATGATGCATGTAAAGGAGGTGAAGTTCTCCGCTATAAGCAGTTCGTGTCAGAGAAGAGAAATGGTTAGAGGAGACCTGAAGCATAGCACCCACAGGGTTTGCTGGTAGTTTCATAGATCAAACAAATGCAACAATAATTAGCCCTCTCAAGAGAGTAAAAGAAGTCATGTGTTTACGCAAATGGGTAAAAGGCAATGAGCATCAAATGAGACCTCTACAGCGTTGAGCCAGCTGACATTGCAAGCCTCTGCAGTGACATATGACCATGGAAGAAGACCAGGGTATCTGCTGTCAAGGGTGGGGGGGAGGCTGGCAAATGGCAAGCAGACTAATAAAAATCTGTGGAGGACAGATTCCTCCATACCCTTCTCGTGTGCCACATAGCTACTGAGAGTCTTTTATGAGACTTCAACAGCCCCTGGATCAGGCACCTTGTGCACCTACTGAGGCTCCATTTTAAAAGCCAGCTTCTCTGAGAGACAAGTCCAAAGCCCCAGCTGAGGCTGATGCTACCGATTAGCAAAGTCCTCTTTTCGTTAGTTTTTTTACTCCTTTTTGTAGGCTCCTGAAATACCACAGACCTGCAGCATCAAATGCTGCAGAAGGATTTCTACCAGCCTAAATATTCTCTCAATTGGTCTCATGAAGACAGCTCCAAAATAAGGCAATGCATACAAGAAAAAGTCGTCAATCAACCAGAAGACGCTGCACAGATGTACCGTGCACAGAAGCAGCTTCATCCATTCATTTGCTGAACAGGAATGCAGCTTTTATTTCATTCTAGGCTACCATATTTTCCTCTAAAAAGATAAGCCATTTTCTGCCCTTTTTGATAGGAAAATGCTGGGTGCGATTGTATTCCTGCAGAGGTCAAGAATTTCAATATTTTCAACGAGATCACAGGTCTAGGACCAGGGCTAAATTGTGGCAATGCGAGGGACGTGAAAGCCCAAATGTTGATTTATGGCTGAATACCGTGTTTATGTTCCACACATCACAGAGTGAATGGATGGTTTTGGCAGCACTATGCACCTCTTTTAATGAATGCAGAATGTTTTCTTTCTTCTCTCAGGCAAATTAAAATATCAGTGGGTTCATTCCTCTTTTTCCTGTTTGATCTGTTCCTAGCTGGACACACAGATTTTGCAGCGGATGATGATCCTACAGTGACCACATTAAAAAAGCCAACATCTGCCAACCATTACCACACGGCAGTTTCTGAGATAATGCTCCATTTGTCCCCGCTCAGAGCAGTGACACGCACAGCGCGTGCCTGTTGGAAAATAGTGGGATTATTGCACTATTCTAGCTCTTTTGCCCAAAAATTGTAGGAGAGGTCATCCAACCTTTGGTACAAAGATTTCAGTAATTTCCTGTGGTAAGTAGGACAGGTTGACAGGGTTTTGTAAACCTCTTGAAGAAGAAACGGGGTCACCACTGCGATAATATTTGCTCTTGTCTCAATTTCAGATTTTTTTTGCCTTTGTTTTTAATATAATGAAATAACATGAACTGAATACAGTCGCTAACCTTCCCCTAAAAAATACACTGGCTATGTGGCTATTCTGCAAAAGTAATTTACCAAAACCCCAGCAGTTTAATCTATTCTGTGAGAAAGACAATGGCCAAATCTTAACAGTAATAACCTGAAGGCTTTCTGCTGTAACAGGATTTAGCAATAACTTTTAATTGGCAGTTCAAAGTTAATCCTCAGGGGAAAATGTAATCTGGCAAAAGCACCCAGTCACAGAAAGAAAAAAAATATCATTAAACTGTGGGGGGTTTTCTCAGTATTTCTGCAGCTATTGTTATTGGGAAACATAGAAATAATTGTTGCATTGTCTTGAACTAACAAGGCTCTTCTTACATGATACATTTTATCCCTTTTGTACTTTATTTCTCTACCGATGAAAAAGCTGGCAAAAAGTTTAAATTTCTCAGTACTCTTAGTAGTCCTTAGTTTTATTTAACACACCTTCTGAAGGGAAAATCAGAGGCAAATCCTTTAGACTAATACTCTGCTCTTCCCTTGTCCCTTGGCATCAGTTTCACATGTCCCCAAGTCTAAATATTTCTTCTGTTTCTACTCAAAGAGCATCCCCAAAAGCTTGCAGCGAGGAATCATTTCTCCTCCTAGATTTAGCTGTAGGAGAAGCCCACAACCCAGACAAATCTTCTCATTAACTCACCAGGATCTGTTCAGCTCTAAATTTCAGCAATTCTGTCATCCACGGTTTCCCTTCTTTGTTCCAGTGACGCTTAAGACTAACTCATGGTGACCTGCTTAACTCGGAAGAGAGCACATGGACGCTTCAGCAGAGAACTGCTGAGGTCCAAATTAGCCTCCTACCACCATCAGATCAAAGTCTGCATCGAAAGCTAAGCTTTCGGCAACAATTCAGGAGTTGCCCTCATGAAGCTACCAAGAATTCTGATGGCAGCATGTGAGAAGACCAACATTTTTTGAGAGAGTTCAGGTAGCAAATAAGTGTCTGTTTTCCATCTATGACCTTATTAAGAAATAAAAAAAGATTACTACACATTAGCTGAACCACATCTCTTGAAATATGCAGCTCTTCAACATGTGTTTCATACGAGTAACAGATTTTATTCTCAACAAAAAATAATATATATATGAATATTCCCTGTAAAAATTATGTAGCTGCATTTAAGTGACTAATCCCCTGACCTCTTGCCTGAAGTTTCATTGAAAACTAAATGTTCGCAGCTAATTTGTAACATCTCGAGCTCTCGGGATGTGGGACGGTTTCACCCTCTTTCTCCTGCAGCAAAAGCAGGGCTGAGCAGAACAGACCAGCCCATTGTTGGTCTGCAGACCGCTCTCTTGCTGGCAGACTACTCCAGCAAGATGATTGGAAAAATCACAACAGCTTGTTACAAATACAGCCAACATGAGTAAAATCCATGAAAAGGAATGCTTCAGAAAAGTAATGGGAGTATATAGCTGCTTCATTTATTTTTTATTAAATCATTTTACTTTGGAGACGTATTCACTTTGCAACGTCAATGTATTATCTCAACACACAGACCTAAACATACTTTTTAAACCTAAAGGTTCACGTTTTGCAGACTGTCTAGCCCAAAAAGTAAGCCTGAACTACTTCTCTTACACATAAATAGAATAGAAGAGGGGGGGAAGAAAAACAAAAACGTTAAAAGTCGCAGTAGGTTTGAGTCCCTAAAGAATCTACAATCTAAAGTTAAAATAAAATTTTAAATATTGAATATACTGGGAAAGGTTAATGTTTGAGACAAGGTAAAGGTAAAAGGAAATGTAACAAAAAGAACCACTGAATTTTATAACATATACTCAATGTGCCTCACTGATGTTATAAAATGCTGAATGCTCAGGTGCATGTAAATGTTGTCCAGAGACCCTGCACTATTTACAAAGTTTGATTAAATTTTAATACATATTATCTTACAGCACATACTAAAACTCCTCCTCTCAATATAACAGAACTGCATTCAACTATTCTAGAAAACATTTCTTGTAGAAAAATTGCATTTTACCTGCTCTTTTGAAGAATTCTTGAAGCGGTTCTTTTGTTTGAAAATAAAAACCTCTGAAATGAAGAAAAAAAAAAAAAGGTGCACAGATGTTAAAAATAAAAGACTTGGTTCAGCTGAGGGAGCTGCAAGATGCCTGGTGTTTTCTGAATAGAGAATTTATTTAGGTAAATGACTTTGTCGCTGTGGAATTCAGCTCAGTTCTTTGTAGTAAGCATCTCTGGATGAGGAGAGAGTGACATTGCATCCTGTGCACACTCATAAATGAAGCAGGAATTCCCAGATTTGCCATCATGTGATTTCAGTGAGGAACTAGCACTCCACTTACTCCCAGCACCCGTTACTCCCTGCCCAAACACAGCTCTTCCGAAGCCTGAGTTGGTTGTAACAAGTGGCAAACTGAGAAAGAGTACACAGACCACGGTTAGCTTCACTGAGCAGACACTTCACACGCTGCCCTGAGTTTGGGCAGGAAGCAGGAGGAGAACAGAGCAAAAGTACCATTGTTAAACTGCCACAGAAGTTATAAAAGAGCAGGTTTAACAGTTCTCGCTACAAAAAAACAGTCGTATTTGAAAGGGGGGGGGGAAATCAGTTTTTCTGCCATCAGAAAGTACTAAAAGGATTATCCTGACAAACACTCATTCTTATTCTTTATACTGGAATTTCAAAGATTTACGAATTAGACCGCAGTACTCCATGCAATGTTAATTAAGCACCACACCAGGCAAACTCTTTTTGCCTGGATCAGATGCAAACAGATAAAAGATAATATGATCTACACTCCCTATATAGTATATGCCAAGTGGAGAAACAGATGCTACGTTAATATGATGGCTACAAGCAGAATAACGCAAAGGAAAATAGTACAAAATTCATTCTTCACAAAGAGAATGATGCTATTGACATTTTGCCTTGAAGAGCTGCATGTTATTAAGTAGTAATGGTGGTTTCTGCCAGCTGAGCCTTCCTAAAGAAGCAATTGTTCTTGAAAGATGAGTAACCCTTTTTGACCTTCTAAGACTCGAGGCAGAGCTGAACACTTCCAGCTCCCTCAGGACTATCCATAAGGTCATCAATAGTTATCTCCATTGTTCTCATTTGATCTGCACCATGGATGTACATCCATGGCCCATCTCTTCTCTCTTGCTGCTGGGGAGAGGCTCTTACTGTACCAGTCTGGTAAGGAAATGTGATAAGGCGGACCATCGCGCAGTTTCTATTAAAATGTTCCATTTGAGCTGTTGCTGGAGGTACTTAATTGTCCAAAAGTGTGGTTTTCAATGTTGGTTTGTGAGGTTTTTTAAGGTCATAGAGCACACGTAATGGATGCTTTTTTATTGTAAAATAGGTTCCAGTTTAATCAGATTATCACCTACAAAGGTGACCATAGCTTAGGCTCTAGGAAGTTATTTACGCACCTGTAACTCAAGAAGTGCCTGGTTGTGTTTTGTGAATGCAAATCTATTTATAACTAACCCCAGTATCACAGGACAGCTACTCCCTGACTGCTTTAGTATGTGCAATAGACCTGCCAGCATGAGACAGGCCTTTTTAATCACAGAAGACATAATTTCCATGAAATTATTTATTTGCATATAGATTATAAACATACAGGTGCCCTCCCATCCAATTTTATGGAGGCAAGTGAATCCAGTTCTCCTTTCAAAGATTATTCTGATACAAAAAATAATCCCTTTATAAAGATAAATTATTCACCTCCAAATGTAAAATCATTTATTTGCGTTTCTATTGCTTAGATGCTTCAGCCATGGCTGAGGACCCCAAAGCAGAAGATGCTGAAAAAACACAGAAAAAGATGCAGTTTCCCTCTCTACAGATGAGGTACAACACAGAAGACCGCAAACATGATAAGGAGCGAGTAAGACATCGCTGACCTGCACAGTAATTGTAGTATTTCAAGAGGGCAAACATCAAAGGGATGCAGGCTCTGCTTAACTCTTACGCCATAAGAGTTCATTAAACACCCATCACCTCATTTAACCTACATTGCCATTAAGATTTGTGCTACATCACTGTGATAGCCATATCACAGTGATATGAGAGCAGCCCTGCTGAGAAGGATTTGGGGTTACTGGTGGATGAAGTATTGGATGTGAGCTGTCAATGTGTGCTCACAGCCCAGAAAGTCAGCTGTATCCTGGGCTGCATCAAAAGAAGCATGGACAGCAGGTCAAGGGAGGTGATTCTGCCCCTCTACTCTGCTCTCGTGAGACCCCACCTGGAGTACTGCGTCCAGATCTGGAGTCCTCAACACAAGAAGGACATGGACCTGTTGGAGCGGGTCCAGCGGAGGGACACGAAGATGACCAAAGGGCTGGAGCACCTATTCTATGAGGACAGGCTGCAAGAGTTGGGGTTGTTCAGCCTGGAGAAGAGAAGGCTCCAGGGAGACCTTATAGCGGCCTTACAGTACCTAAAGGGGGCCTACAGGAAGGACGGGGAGGGACCCTTTATCAGGGACTGGAATGATAGGACAAGAGATAACGGTTTCAAACTGAAAGAGAGCAGATTTAGATTGGATATCAGGAAGAAATTCTTTGCCGTAAGGGTTGTGAGGCACTGGAACAGGTTGCCCAGAGAAGCTGTGGATGCCCCATCCCTGGAAGTGTTCAAGGCCAGGCTGGATGGGGCTTTGAGCAACCTGGTCTAGTGGGAGGTGTCCCTGCCCAGGGCAGGGGGTTTGGAACTAGATGACCTTTAAGGTCCCTTCCAACCCGAACCATTCTATGATTCTATGATTCTAGGATTCTATATTAACAGTAGAAGGCCAGGCAGAAATACCTAGAAGTCAAAAGGAATGTTTCCTGTGAAGTTTATATGTTAAATCGGTGACTTCATGCACTCTAGTGAAATGGGAAACTAAACTCATGCTTTTGCATCTGTTTCCTATAAATCTTTAGCTGGAGACCAAGCCATAGAAGCGAGGGCATTTCGTGGTAAATGTAGAAATAACCTAAAATCCGCATATAAATATGTGATGATTTGAAGGCTGCTATGCACACAGAAACTACAAGTTACTGCTGGTGCCATGGATTCGCCATGCTCTTCCAGGCTTTCTGAAGCTGCGTACACCACTGGGTTGGAAACAGCTGCAACATTTCCCTCCCAGGTTATAAAAAGCCTGGAAGAGTCAAGTCTACCCAGATGAGTGTACTGAAGAGATTAACTGAAGTGATTCTCACCAGTCTGCAGCAGCAGAAGAAAGTTGCCCAGCATCAAGCACTGGAGCTAAGGTATCCTTAGGGAAAACATGAAGGTGAACTCAAGACACTCAGGATGCATGGGACAAACCAAAAATGGGAAGCAGATAAGCACTTTATGGTAGAAAGTGGTTTCAGAAGCAGGTTAGCTGCAGATCCTGTGTGAACAGCAGCTGAGCAGACCTGAAAGACTCCATGGTTCAGAAGGAGAAGACATCAGATGCACTTCACTACCCTGAGTTATTTCCTGAGAAACTGGAGCTGATGTCTGAACGAGATAAGAACTGGCAGGAAAATGCATCTAGGGGTTATTATACTTTTCCTAGATCCATGAAGCAAGGGCAATAGGAACTTCAGCAAAAGTGTACAAAAGCAGGTGGGGCACACCTCCCAGAGCTGTAGAGCGAGCAACTGGCTCTGCGCAAAACTGTGGCACAAGAGAAACACAAAGTGTGGAAATGGCTTTATGGGTTATAGGGATGCAGGGATCACCACAGAGGCTGGAGTATAAAGGCTGAATCGATCCAGTGAGTCCAGTCAGCTGTTAAAAAGCTTATTCCTAGCAAGGCAATCAAAGGATGGCTGACGGGGAGAGGCAGAGGGGAGAATACAACCAGTGGACAGCTAGGGCAGACAGGCTTACAAATTAACATTGGAAAGCAGAAAGCAAGGTGTCAGCAAAAAGATCCGGATGAGCACTGAAAGGATGGAGTAGGCTCTGGCTGTCAGGAGGAACGCGACACAGAAGACCACACTCCAGCACACATGTGGATGGTGGAGTTGGCAGAAACACTCCAAATAAATGGCAGATTATCGGTGCTTGAAATGCCTTGGCCTTCGCTGCGCTCATATCTGGGTTTGTGACGTTCTCGTTCCAGGAACACTCTGGGGAAGTGTGAAAGCTGGGGATGCAATGTTATTGGATTTGCTTATATTGCCAGTAAAAATGATTTTGCTTCCCTAATTCTATTAGTAGATTTAAGAAAAAATATCAAATTAACATCATATAATTTCACTAGAGAAAGTGGTGATGAGCGTATGCCTCAAGTCTCTAAAAATAATGCATTCAGCATGCTGCTGGTGTACTACGTAGGTCATACCTTGTGCTTGCAGAAGAAACTGCAATGGGAACAAAAAGACATGCAAAAAATACTAGTAAATTGTGAAATCACAGCTATAAATCTTGCACATCACTGCAGAGAGAAAGCTGTGGTGTTCCCTACTGTGACAGGGGATTTTTGCACCCATAAGCCTGAACAGCGAAACAGGAGCTAACTGAGGTCTGGATTCAAACCAATCATTTTTCCAATACTAAGTTTTGAAACTTCTCAGTTTCCATGGGTTAAAACTGACCAGGGCTGGGCAGCAAACCAGGCTTGGTTCTGGTTTCATTAGCTGTTTTTTTCAGATCAAAAGCAGGGTTTCCACCACCCCCTGTATAGGATTTTACGGAGAAAATTACCATGTACTTATGGTTTTTAAGTTAAGATGAAGAAATAAATAGATAAATAAATAAGACAAAGAAATAAAAAGATAAATAAATAAGATCATAGCCCATGTATTCTGAACAAGTCCCCACTGTAGGGATGGAGGAAAGGCTTGTTTCTCAGTAGGGAATAACGTGCCTGCGAACAGGCTGGCTGTTGTGTGAAACTCACGTAGCTCAGACCAACAGAGAGGGGTTTTCACATTCCTGACAGACTTTCCAGGCGGGAGAGTGCTGCTTGCTCAACCCTGGGGGCTGGGGATGGAGGGAGGCGGTGGCGTAACCTGCTGGTGGTGCCTTCTACCCATAGAAGGGGCGACTCCTCCACCCACCGTCTCATCCCCTCCCGCTGCACTGCCGTCGCTGTGTGAAAGCTGGGTGTCTAGCCTAACCGCTCTCCTGCTCTTTTAAATAAAGATATGGACCCCTCTAATGGCCAAATCATCCTAAAGTAGGGAGGGGTTCGTGATGGCAAATTTCAGGTGTCTACATGAAAGCCACTGGTCCAAACTCCCACTTGTATTTCCTGGAGATGAAGGGTCATTGTAGTCAGCAGAGTCTAAGAAAGGGACACCCCCACCACAGCCGAATGCCCACTGCAGGATGAGATTAAAAACTCTCAGGACTGTATCAACATGGCCAGCATGTCGAGGGAGGACATCTTTTCCCCCTACTCTGCCCTGGTGAGACCACATCTGGAGTACTGTATCCAGTTCTGGGCTCCCCAGTTCAAGAAGGACAGGGAACTGCTGGAGAGAGTCCAGCAGAGAGGTACTAAGATGATCAAGGGACTGGAGCACCTCTCTTATGAGGAAAGGCTGAGAGACCTGGGTCCGTTTATCCTGGAGAAGAGAAGACTGAGAGGGGAGCTCATCAATGCTTATCAATATCTAAAGGGTGGGTGTCAAGAGGATGGGGCCAGACTCTTCTCAGTGGTGCGCAGCAACAGAATAAGGGGCAACGGGCACAAGCTGGAACACAGGAAATTCCATCTCAACGTGAGGAAAATCTTTACTTTGTGGGTGGCAGAGCACTGGAACAGGCTGCCCAGAGAGGTTGTGGAGTCTCCTTCTCTGGGGATATTCAAAACCCACTTGGATGCGTTCTTGTCCAACCTGCTCTAGGTGAACCTGCTTTGGCAGTGGGTTGGACTAGATGATCTCCAGAGGTCCCTTCCAACCCCTACAATTCTATGATTCTGTGATTGTATTGATTAAGCCTCCACATCCCAAAATGGGGAGGACAGACACTGAGTTCACATGTGGACACTTTCACCTTAAACACCTAGGTTTAGGAGGGATGAAGCCTTAGGTGACACAATTTAGCAGTTCCCCAGCGAGAGATGTCTACATCTCCTGCAAAATGAAGGGGAAGATGGAGATGCCTTTGCAAGGGGTCTTTCTAACCAGGAACAATTTGATCCCCCTCAGGCAAGTGTCCACGCGCACCACCCTGTAGCCACACTGCTGTTTCTCCGTGTTTCCTGGAGCTTCACTGAGCAAACGCACACCAGGCCCAGAGAAGCCCGAGTCCAGCTGTGCCTGGGCTCTTTCCTCATCTGCCTCATCTGATCCTTTCTCCTCTAGTTATCATTTTTCTACTTGTACGCTCCTGGCTCTTCCTCTTGTTTGCTACCCCTGTAGGGGCCTATCTACAATAGAGAGGAGATCTGGATGGTGAGAGGAGTGGAAGCAAGCAGAACTGGGCAAAACAGAGGGGCAGAAAAGTCCATTTGCTCAACACCAATCTGAAATAGCATAACTTTCTTCAGAAGGGAAAGTAGAAAGGTAAAAGGTATGGGGTGTGGGGAGAAATCTAGTCTATAGTTTATACCTGCAAACCATCCAGCTGTAATGAGTGTGACAACTGGCTGGTTTCCTCTGCACGAACAGTATGGTTTTCCAGCAACACTGCCCGCTCAATGGCAAGTTAATAGTTGATTTGCCATCTTGAACTGGCCATCCAAGAAGCCTGTGCTGATATATGCCAGAGCTGAGGAAAACAAACTCAAAAACTTAAATGAAAGATTCACCTCCTGGAGTGCACAGGAACAAGCAGTTGCTCCAAGCAGGGCTGCAGCAAGGAAAACCAGAGGAAATTGATCTCTGGCAGCCAACCCCATGATCTTTTTCTTTCAGGGTGAGGCTAAGACAGTACTGGTGGTCCTGCCTTTCAGTCCCCAGTCATATGAAACACACCTACCCCACGCTTTATATGGACTCCACTATTGGAGGTCTCAGAGTGTTTCATATCAAGCTACAGGTTTTGTCACACTGGTCAGCCCAGCACTGCGCGTGCCTCGCCAGCAGTGGGGGGAGCCTGCAAGGAAGAGCAGAGCACCCATGAACTTTTGATCCTTGCTTGCAGCCTGCTGCTGGCAGGGAGACGGGCGCGCATCCCAGCCCTGTTGTCTGTGCCTGCATCCACTGTGAAAGGCTCCACGCACCAGGTCATGGGACGCGGTCAGGGAGGCATGCAGATAACAATGGTACCCTTTCAGCTCAGGGCCCTGAAAGGTGGCATTCACTGCCTGCCCGACCCTGCTCCCGCTCCCGGCCGTAGCCCCCAGCCATCGCAGCCGCCCCGCACACAAAATGCTGCCTGTCTTCGCAGGCCAGGGAGAGCTGGACATCTATACCTTGCCTCAGGGGCCCAAGGACAGGAGAACAGCATCCAGGTGATACATCTCTATGGCTACTAGGACTGTTACACGACTTTCTGTATAAGAAGATGCAATTACAAGAGGAAACACCCTTTTTATGCATGAGCACATACGTCAAAACAAGCATGAGACAGTACTCATTGCACAAGAGGACCTTCATGTTCAAAAGTCATCCCATATCCTTAGGGTTAATCATAAATCAGCTGAGACAATTACAAAGACAAATCTTTATCTGTGTGGATCTCTCATCTACATAGATCTACACAGAGAAACAAAATCTGAGTGACTCCAAATTCTACATCTCTCTGCACCTATGCCGGTCTCCACATCCGTTCCAGAGTCACCGCAAATGCCCCCTTTCCACTTCGCCACCCTGCACTAGTCTGGAGTGGAGTGAGAAAAATAATCACTCTGGGATAGTTATGCTGGTGTCCACGCAGAGGCAAACTTCAGTCTCAAATCGGTTTACGGACCCGTTATTTCTGTGTGTGAGGGAGAGTGGAGAATGTGTCTCTAGCAGGCACGAAACTAATTTGCTTAACTGGGAAGTTTTCTGAATTTTTCATAAAAGAAGGTAATTGACTGCTATGATTTTTCAGTAAAGTTTAATAGCGGTTCACAACATTTTTTCTTCCTATCAAAGTTACATATTCTTCTCCCAATTTTTTTGCCATATATGTGTATAATTAATAACAGTACATAATAATAATTAATGATACACACATACTTCATATACGATTCTGCTAGGAAAGTTATAACAAGTTCCAGCCCCATTTCACAGAATCTGTCCTGTTTGTCTGGTTGAGCAGAAACATCTCCATCTCTGCAGGGTTTAACTCAATATTTGCCAGACTGGTGAAAAGAATTTTCTTACCAGGCTTTTAAAGCATAGCTGGCTCCCATAAGCTCACCTACAAGAACATCTCACCATAAATCCTTGCCTCCGCATCAGACTTAAATGCAGGAGAGGTGTATTTCACAAGACACTGTTTCATCTCACTTCCAAGTCTTTCTTTCTGACCTTTTGCTCTCCATGGGAAAGGCGCATTTGTGTCTTTGGGAATGGCAGAGATGCCTCACATTAACATCAACAGGGCTATTTAAAAGCCAGTAATACCCACTGGCTTTTTTCAGCTTCTCGTTTTCTATCTGCTATATTGGGTTTTTGTGCCGACCACAGACTTTGTCAGGTCTCTTTAAGAGGCAACTCATCATGAGTGACCTGGACGTTTCACCTCTTTAAGGGTCCAGTATCCTATAACAGAAAGCTGCAGGATTATAATCACTGGTTAACAATTTATGAAAAACTCTATTCACTGATGTAATTCCATCAGACCAAAACCCATACCCAAAGGAAACCAGCTCTGCACCATCTCTGTGGGCATCCTCCAGGGACCGTGGCTGACCTCACATTTCTGAGTTACATGCAAGTCCTCACGTCTGAAGGGTGCTGAGGACTGCTCAGCATTGGCAACCCAAAGTCCATCTCCATGGTAGGAAAGCATCATCCCACTTTGTCACAATTCGTAACTCACCAGATGAAAGATCTCCGTCATGCCCAAATCCCTCCCCCACATAGTACAGCCCCTTCTCAGAGCAGTCTGTCACCTCCAAGGTGGCTTTTCTGGCTAGCTGACGTTTAACCGGGGGCAGATACCTTTCAACCCCTCCCAACACAGCAGTAGCACAGTTATGATGTTATTATTAGGAGCTGCTGTCTTCTTCAGGTGACAGACAAGTTACTGAAAACTCATTAAATGACCCCAAGACCAGCCATGTCAGTAAATGCGTGCTCATTAGTTGCAGTTCACCTCTTTCCTAAAAGCAGCAGCAAAACAGGACCTAGGCTCTGATGGGTAGAGGGGCAACTGGCTCCTCCTGCAAACTCTAGTGTCTCAGAGTAGCTTTGAGACCATAAAGTAACCTAAGTCTCCCAACGGTGCCACAGAGCAGTTGTTTTACCGTCTGCCGTAAGGACCTAGCAGCAATTGTCACCACTTTGAGAGAGATGAGAAGGTGATAAGGCAGTTTGTACCACTCCCAAATGAAGGAAAATAGCTTGTACAGCTATCTTTCAAATTAAACAGCCTGCAGGCAAGTTCTAGCTAGGGATTTCGTCCTCCCTACTTCTGCCTTCAGAGCCTTGCAAAATGGATATCCCAAAAGCACGCTTTGAACATGTGAGCTGTTTCTGTGGCCAGCAACTGTAAAGAAATATTTGTTCAAACTGTTTTCCATTAGTTGTCTCTACATCCTCTAACTCTTACATCTTTGGAAAAAAATTCCCAGATCAAGATTGTTTATAAACGTATAAGGGCAATCCTTCCCAACTCTTGTGACACGTTGTGGCACAAGTAAGCAGAGTCACCTTTTAGCTCGCTCTTTCCTCTTCCCACTCAGTGCTCACTGCTTTGAGTCTACTTTCATGGGCATAGCGACCTACCATTTAGCAGACCAGTGAGCACGGGTGCTGTTTGTCCTTGCTCCCTTTTCAGGATGGCAGCCTTTTCTAGGTGGGATGAGCCAATTCTCTGCACCGCGCCGCCTGGCAAGAATGAAGTCCTGGCACCATCAAAGAAATGTGCGTAGCGCTCTTACGAGATCCCTTTTATCAATGCAGCCTATGTATTGAGATAGCTTTTCTGTACAACGCAGGAACTTTGATCTCCTGACTCCCAGTCCTGTGCCTTAACCACAGAGGAAGCTTGAAAATGTCCCACAGGCTTCTCCTCCTGTGGTCATGCCTACACACGGGTATCTTAACACCACTGCAAACTGCCTGGGACCAAGCAAGACCATTTTGGAAGCAAACATCAAAATGGTATTGACATCCTGCACTTTGCAGGCAGTCTTATTTGTTGAACCAAGACTGAGAGGTAAACCCAGTGACTGAAGACAAAAGTGACTTCACCTGGAGCCAAGACTGTCACCTGGAGTCGTACTTGCCTATTTTTATGAAGAACTTTATAACAATCATGCTTCTTATCCCAGGGCCTTTCCTCCCCTGACACATATATTTGTCTTCTGACAGTGCACAAAAAGGGTTAAACACGCTACTGCCTTTCAAAATAGTTGCCATTTTCACAACAAACAACTTGGATTTGTGCATAACAAGCTAGAAAGACAAATTACCTGGCCACAAGATGGCATTCCCACTGACTCGGCCAAGGCCCACAATACAAGATTTGGGTCAGCTTCATCCTGGCTCCAGGACAGACCATAACTAACCTTACACTGAGCTTGATAACATCTACTTTACCAGTAATCATTTGAGCAAGTTTGAATTGGTAAAATGAGCCTACACAACATTTAGTTACCTGTGCCACAGGGCCATGGCATTTTTGATCCAGCAGTAAAAGCCTTGAAGCTGGACTTCCAGCCCCCTGACCCAACAGTGCCAGGTTAAGCCAGCAAAGGAGCCGGCTAGGATACAAACATTGCGTCTGCAAACAGGATCAAGATGAAATGCTTCCACAAGACAGAAATACCGAGGAAAAAAAATGAATTGCAAACAAATGCCAGAGGTGCCCAGGAACCCCTGTGTTGCAGGGGATCCCCCAGCACAACCCGCTTCACCTGATGGACAGGGGGCATCCCATGTCCACGGCTTCTGCGCCTCCTGGGGGAGCACCAGAGGGATCTGTCTGCTGGGGATGATGGAGGCAGTCTCGCCTCCTCACCCTTCCCCACACGCAGCCACGTGCTCCCACCGCTGCCCCCCTGCCAGCCAGCATCCCGCCTCGACACATCCCCTTCTCCAGCGGCCGAAGAGGTGGCTCTCCATGAGGCTGTGCTTTGCCGACAAGAAACATGCTCGCAGCTCAGCAGGGCTTCCCTCCCTGCAGCTGTAAAAGAAGCGGCCGTGGCCAGCACGCAGCCCCTGCCTGCGGGAGGGGAGCAGGCATTCTGGCAGGTATTTGCAGTCTCGGGCCTGCTAAAGGGGAACGATAAGAAGGACTCAGGGGCAGGGCTGCCTTAGTGGTGCTTTTTCTCCCGTCCCCATCTTACTGGGACAGTGCAATTGTTTGTGGAGCCACCTGATAAACCGGAGGAAGGAAATGATCCTGTTGAAAAGCGACCACTGACAGCTTTCAGGCAGGGAGTGAGGAGGGAGTCACTTCATCCATCCAGCCCCACGGCGGGGGCAGGCGGAGGGCAAACCCCTCTGCGTGGCTTCCACTAGCAGCTTACTGCAGACTTGGCGGTCCTTGAAAAAACAAAATGCCAACGCGACGGCTTAAATCGCCCCATTGCTCCCAGAGCTGCCTGAAGGATTGTCATTTACTGCTTCGTTGCGTTAAACTGCGCACTGGCAACAGGGGGTCAGCACCCACCTCCATCTGACGTCGCTGTGAGCAGCCGCGCTGTCAGGCCATCAACCAGAAGCACCGCTGCTGTGCTGGGGTGCCGTGAGGTCTAGGCTCACCCGGGGCAGAGAGGACCGCTCGTCCCATCACACCAGGCTCAGCCAGAGCTCCGGCATTCCCCCAGCAGCCACACGGCCCTGGCTGGAGCTGCAGGAAGGTGCGAGAGGACTCTTGGAGCTCAGAATGGCAGCCTGTCTCTATCCTAAGGGATCAGCAAGCCCCCATGGGGTCGGGGAAAGCTGTATATGCAGAGGAGTCGGCATCTGGTTCAGGAGGCTGTTAACTGAAAAAGAAAAGATCCTGGTGAGCCAGTGCAGGTCCACACTGGAAAAGCAGGCAGTGGGAAAGCTTCAGTGTCTTCATTTGTAGCAACTGATAAAAATTTCAAGGGCCTTGTCTACAGTAAGTTTGGATGTCTCAAGGCAGCTTGGTTAGAACGTGATGGAGAGGGTACCATTGAGAAGTCTGTCCTACTTACTAGAAATTCATTTTTAGAGAAGCTAATAGGAATAACAAAGAAGCTGAGAGAACTCAAGAAATGGGGTTGGGCGGCTGCCTGACTGCAGGTAGATCAAGTATTGTCAGATCATCACCAAGAGATGGAGATCACAAGGTTTTAAAACCTCATATTGACCAAAATTCATGGCCTGCCTAGATTGGGCATTTTAGTGCTTATCTGTGTCTAAGGTTAGAAAGTGGGAGGGGTAGGATGGGGTGCCAAGCATCTCTGCTGTAAGGATACTATTTCCTCTCGACCTGCTTTGGATAACTGTAGGCAACTAGCATTTCCTTTTTTATCCCGATATTTTACATATTGAAAGATTTACCATGGTGTTTTTATCCAGCTTATCTGCATCACACATTCCCACTCTTTTTGACCTCTCCTTCCTCTCTGTTTTCTAACACTGCCAGAGATGTGCTTCCCTTTGTACTTTCTCCGAGGAGGATGCCTGCGTCTTAGGGAATACCCAGGAGTGCTCCAGCCAAAGCTTTACTCATTATCAGGACTTTCTGCCTCTGAACGCCAGTGAAACTCTACTGGAAGGATACTTGTCCCTTTTGTAACAGCTCGTCATTGCTGAATTGTTTGGTCTGTTGTCTTCACACCTTTTTTCTCTGCCAGCATTGCCTAATCAAGAAATTCTTATATTTTTTGGCCCTGAACACAGGTAAAGGATTACACACACTCTCAACTTCTTCATGAAGCTGCAGGCCACAGCTTCATTTACATACATCATGGTATCTAGAAAAGCCCGTATCCCGTATCCATGTGTGAATTGCCAGTATAGCCCGCTTGCAATACAGAAAATTTTGTCCACTACACCTGCAGGTGGAGACCTTTGGAAAAGTCCGTCAGACCTCACACAAATCCTTTCCGTGTGGGCCTAACCTCAGCTATGGTTGGGGGCTTTTAGTACGGGCCATCATATGACAGGTCTGCGTTATTAAATTAAGTCACTTTATTGCAGTGACTGTTCCCTGGGTACCACCAGCCTAAATCCCTAATCTCTCCTATGGGTGCTGGTGACTCATTGTACAGTAGATCCACATCTCCAAAATGAAAAATTCCAAAGGCACCTGGGCTCTGCCTAACAGGGGTAACTCCAGTCACACCCGTGTCACAGACTGCAGCCTGGTCAGTGACTCTGCCTGAAGCAGCAGCCCCCAGGACCACAGGAAGGAAGGGGCCCGATTCTCACTATTAAAGTTCCATTTCCTTCCTGGTTTTGCCCAGCCAGTTCTCCCCCAGGAATTCCCTGTCCTCTGCAGGAGGATGGAGGAAAAGCAACTCACCAGGGCCAGCCCAAACCCCACCTGGCCTTCCCAGTGTTTCACACATTTGATTTCTTCCTCCTTCTATGCACAGCACTTCATAATCCATTGACTTTTGCATTGCTCAGGTCAGACAACCCGTCTCCCATCAGCTTTATTTTGGACGTGGACTCTGTTCTCTAGTTTATCTTTAGGGGTGCTTCTAATTTGATGTGATGAAGCCGATGAAAAACTTGAGAAGCAGCAGAACCAGGAAGGACACGTGCAAGACTCTTACTCAAAAAGCTTTTCCAGTTTAGGAGGGACCTTCACACTTTGCCTGCAGTTTTACCTCCACCTCTTTTAAGAGGTCTTCTTAGTTTACTTATAAAAGAAGGTTACAAAGGAAGGGAGAGTCTCAAAAGCCATAATAGAGCAAACCTGCCCCATCTGTTAACTACTAGGTCAAAGCATTAGAATGGTTTCATAATTTGTGGTTGACAAATCACATGTTCATGCCACAAATGTCAAGCACATCAGAACAAACGTTAGGAACATTATCAGACGGAAATTACGGAAAGAACTTGCTCAAAACAGATCAGTATCTGAAGTTAAAGAGCATCTTTTCTTCAAAATAGTGGTGAAATACTTTACACAGAAGAATTAATTCAAAAGTCTGTCTTCCAGGAAAACAAATCACAGCTTCATCTACCTGGTCATTCTTTAATTTCTCCCCTTTTGGACCTTCGAAATGGCACCGCTGGTTTGGGAAGAAGCATTAACTGTCATGTCTTGGCCACAGGTCAAACTTTTCGTAAAGAGCGAGGAGGCAGAGCAGCCTCCTATGGCTGCGATCGCCCACACGCGCTGATGAAGTTGTCACACTGAAATAAGGAAGTGTACTCCTATCTTGGACTTTTATTTTCTAGAAGTGCTGTACGCCGTCCCTATTAAGGCTTGTCACCAGGAGTGATTATATGCAATTGCCCAATGAGAATTTAATTTCTTTTCACTTAACGCTGGCCCATTTACAGAAGAGATCTTTAGACCACACTGGAGGATTTTGTATTATATCATGTGTGTGACTCCAGATCCTCCAAACAAGCTTCTCAAAGTGCTTCTGCAGAAACCTTGTCCAGGTCCTGATGGCAGCGCACCACACCCAAACTCGCTGGCAAGAGCTGGTCCAGGATGACCACAGTCAGGAAACAGCCGAGACAATTCCACTCTGTGTTTCTGTGAGATCTTCGCACAGTGTCACTCGCTGGCCATCAGATGACTAAACGCGAAGCTGAAGAGCGGTGCCTGGCAGATATGCCACCAACATTCACATTTGAGACAAACACGCCAATCAGCAGAATCTTTTTCCAAGCATTAGGAGCACCCATTCACAAACAGTTTGTGTGTCACATCCACAGTTGTGCTGCTCCACGGCGGTTTTCACTGAGGATGTGACTCCACGATTGAATAACTTTTCCACCAATCTCACACCCTTGAACCCCAGTTGAGTAAAAGAACCACGTTGGCATGTTAACACCGAAAGGCAACATCTACAGGAAACTACACACCTGTACATTTTCTTTAAACTAAAAGAATGAAAATATTTTATCGATGAGCTCTTTGGAAGCCACTGCTTCCCTTTTTTCTAGAAGAGCGCTGCATCGTTTAGTTTTTAACATAGTCTGATGATAAAGACACTTGCAGGGGAGGCACGTACCTCTATACGCTGGCCTGAAGACTTCTTTGACTAACACGATGTTAAGGAACAAATACCATGATTATAAATGGTACACGTCCCCTAAACTACCCGATGGGACTCGATGACCTTCTCTCCTTATTAACAGGTTATTTAGCAGCCATTAGGTGGTTTTAGAGGTATCAGGAATTTACCCAGGCAACAAAGAGTAATTTCGAACATGGGAAGGGATTTTTCTCTCAGTCTTCTGCAATTTCATAATGGTAAAGCTTTATAATAAATCAAACCATCATCTTTGGTTTTACAGGGAAGTGACATGAAGAAGGGAAAGGGAACACAAGCAACCCGGTCCTCATTTGCAAGGTTGGGTCCTTTTCCTTCTCAGACTAGGAATTTGCATCTAAAAGCCAATTAAGAGCAAATCCCAGTTTTTGACCGCTTGAAACAACGGTTTTCCAAGAACCCAGAACTGGCTACTCAGAAATGCTGTAGATCAGGCCACAAGCGACAAGCATTTCGCACTGTAAAAGGGTATCTGAGATTCTTCTGTTAGGATGGGAAAGGAAAGGAGGCTTAAAAACCTTCTTTTACACAGTTCACTAATTGACAACGTAAACTGCTTCCTTACACAAAGGATGCTTCCTTTTTTGCTTTTCTTGGAAGAAAAACTCTGACATTCTTTTTTCTTTCCTAAGCTAGTTACAAAACCTCTCCATGTTACAGTTGCTCATAGGATCCTGAAATGGGTTTTGAAATGGTCTCAGTCCTTGGGCTTGAGGCATTTGGGCATGACTCATCCATCACATCTCCTGAAAAGCCGACTTCAGAATCTCTTTGATCAAGCTGGATGCCTACGGGGGCTCCGGTGTTACCATGGCAAGGGACAGCAGACGACCACATGAGCACTTCTGGACTAGATTCTCCCCTCTTTACCTCAGGAGAAATTCAATTCAGCAGCAAAGATAAAAGAGGTTGCTTAAGGTTTTGGGGGTTTGCATCTTTTTTAGGACTCAAAAAAGACTCAAGTGTTCTTTATCAGCAGACAGAGAAAAACGGAAGGACAGGGCACAGGCCTGACTTCTCGAATCTCCAGCAAGACAGAGGATCGGGACAGGAGCATTTACTGCAAGAGAGCTTCAGCACTAAATAGAGGCCTATAAAGCTACAGAATTTCAAAACTCTGACATCTTAACAACAAATAGGGAGTCTCACCACTATGTTGAAATACCAAGTATGTCTCAGCGAAACTTGTTTCATGACGACAGTTAATATTTAAATTTACAAAAGCTGGAATATAAGTCAAATGCACATACTAAAAAAAAAAAACCGAATCAACTCTTAATTGTAAAATGTTAAATATTCACATATACCTAACCTAATAATTAGTGAAGAAACAGTATGACATCACCTTCTGCTGGATTTTAAAGTAAAATATTAGTGCTTTGGCACAACTAAATCTTATTTTTCTACTTGGAAAAAACAGTGCATACACCATGTAGTAAACACATAATACCTGCCCAAACGTCATTTGACTTTGATGAGTTATTCAAACAGGCTACTCTGGATGCACAACGTTTCATGATCAAGCCTTGTAAAACAATTTAATTTTCTCAGAGACAATATGTTACACAAGCGTCGTCACACTCTTCTACTCACAGTCAGGTCCTTGGAAGACATCTGTCCCTTACGCTTCCTCAAAAGCGGGTTTTTTTCCCAGGTGTCCAAGAACAAATTTACCATTAGTGACAACAGCCGCATTAGGAACAACTGCATAAACAAAGCAAACCTAATGGCTACCATTAATGTGCTGTGAAGACTTGCTCTGAATTTACTACTGTTCGTGCTCTGTCTATGGCAATGCACCTACTACACTGGTGGAGCAGCACCAGCAACGTTTGGTCAACAGCTGTGAACTGCAGAAACATTTCTTAGTACGGCTGTTGCAACCTTCATCCCATGTAACAGCTGCATTGCCAGTAAAAACAACCACATACTACTATTTTCTGTGGCAGAACTTTTATTTGGAGGGAAATTACAACTTTTGCATTTACATGGCACGAAGTATATACAGTACACTTTCCATGATAGGAATTATGATGCTGTTCACAGAAAGGTATCAAATTTGAGATAAATAATGCATAAGCTAAAATATACAAACCAGGGGTGGAGGTGAAACTATTGGCCATTTTTATTATCTCTAGAAGAATTTCAAGGAATAATGTTAATTCAATGTTCAAAAAATTTTAACAAACTTCTAGTAAAGTTAATTGAAATATTTATAATACTATTCAGTTGTTGCACAGTATTTCCAATATACAATCAAGAAGATGCACAGAACACAACACTTAATATGAAAAAAAAACCTATTGCACCCACAATTTAAAGGTTTCACTGCCTTTTGGATGCTGCACTACCATATTTATATGAACATTTACAACACTTCAGTAAACACAAAGGTTCTAAATGTAGTGCAGCATTATGGGGGGCCACTTTCAGCCTTAAAATAAGTGTTAAATGCCCATATACTGTGCCATTTATTCTAAGCTGATGGTTTAAGCTGTAACCCTTAACTCCTACTGTGAGTAGCAAACACACTTTCCCCATGTTCAGAAGATTACCATCCCTCTGACTACACACTCTATATTCCGAGACCTAAACTGTCCTTGGCTTCATTGTCATTTTGGCGTTTTGCCTCAGTGCTTGTGACAACTATCCCTTATATTATTTTTTTTAATGTCCTGTTAAGTAGTCCTGTGTAGAATCTGAAGCAAAAGAATCTGCATCTTCATTATCAGAATCATCACTACTGTCATCAGCCGCTGGCTCTCCTGTCAGCGCTATCCGGGCGTAATCATCAGTGTCTATAGACTTGCAGAAGTGAATGGCATACTTCAGTTTTTCCTCTAGTACTTGCTTACAGGAATACCTGGGCAGCTTCAGGAGAAAGAAGCAAGTATATGACTCCGGAAGGAAGTGGTCTGGAGGATTATATTTATCCAATACCTGTTGAAAACAAAAAGCAAAATATCTTTTATTCACTGTCCAAAACACAAATAAGTATCAAAATAATACTTGAGGGGTTTTTTTAACATCATGTTAGATTTGTGATTCTGATGCCGAAGTTTCTTAGAAGAACAATGAATAGACCAAATCCATTTTCCCTACACTAAGTAAGTAAGTAAAAACAGAAACATATGAGCTGGTTTGATTATGAATATGTAGTTGGGAACAATCTAAAAAAGATTATATTACTTCAGCAACTACCAAAATATGATTTAAAGACCGTGGGGTTTTTTAATTTAGCTGAAATGATTACTGAGCTGAATGAAATGCTAAGTAAATACCAGCAAAAACAGTTGATGACTGACAGTGGAAATCTATCAAAATCCAGAGATGCAAATGGCTGGGAAATGAAACGAATATCCACTTGCCCAAGTCAAGAGAGAAAAACACTGTAGGTCTCTGTTGCACTGTCAAATCTACAATGTAATGTTGCATAAACAGGCAAATGAAATCAGCCTGTTCTCTTGTTACGTCATGCTACTACTTGTCCGCTACCAGCTTTTAAAAATAAAATCCCCACACCCCGTCCCACACACCTTACCTGAATAACAAAGTCCCTCCCTCTAAAATCTGCAATAGTCCTGGGCAGCCTTGTTCTGCCCCACACAAAACGCAGGAAGAGAGATCGCTCTGTATTTGAGAAAGACTCCATCACTTCCCAGAACCACTGTATCAAGGAAGCAGTTGGTTCAATGCCTTTGTAAGTTGCTACAGATTTCAGGAGGTGAAGTGGAATATCTGGGCTTCCACATACCTGAAAAATGAAGTATCATGATAGGCTATAAAAGTCTGATCAAATCAATTACAGGCAATTTGTTCCTTCCATTCCTTTAAAATATTTAATCAGCTTTCACACTGATAAAAGGAACATTCAAATATTCCAAGTGCTGTGCATCGACTCCTACTACAATAACACTAAATATACATCTACCCATCAGGGGACAATAATGAACCTTCTTTCATGTTCCTGAATCACATAAAGAATTAAACATTTTCCTTCGGACAAATATCTGCAATTCACTTCCTAGATCGCCGTTTTGTAGGGTTTTTTGGTTTTGTTTGTTTGTTTCTTCCAGAAATAATTCATTACATCACTGCTCAGCTGTATCAGAATAACCTTATTAATACCAAGAGGGCAATAAAACATTTTCTAGTCTTTCCTTGGAGAAAATGTTTGCAATCGCAGAGTGATCACTGTAGATAGTATTTAAGATGGGTTTTGGATGAGTGAGATATAAGTGAAGAATCTCACTCCAAGTTAGTCTGACAGAGGTAGCAAAGCAGAAATAGATACCATAGTTTCCAGTTCATATCCTGTAAAGAGCGAAAGTAGAGGAACTGGAACAACACGGGCCATCCCCTCACGAACTGCTGCAACTTGTTCGTCGAATTCGTGAAGTCTGCAGAGACACATTTTCAGAGTCTGTGTGAATGCCATTTCTTGCAATTATTTCTAGCAATTACCGTAATAACAGGGAAACTTTAACCATTCTCATCAAGTCTCCAGCTATGTGCCAAGGAACATTAATAAATATTTATCACACAAAATACTTGACTTACACCAGTTTCTACACCAATTCATATCACACAGCAAGCTCAGTATGGAGAGGTACATCCCATGTTTAGGATGTTTTATTTCCAGTATTATTCATGTGCTGTGTCTGGCAAGAACAAACCAATATCCCATTTGGAAGCAACCAAATTCTTGGGAAAAGAACAGCTGTGCTTTGAAACTCTGCCCTCAAACATTCCCAACACTAGACAGACATTATGGCAAAAGAAAAATGGGTCTGAACTAAGACATGATGTTTGAGGACAGGAGTTGTTGTATTTCAAGACAGACATAGATAAACCTAACACTTTAATGCTTCTGCTGCCACCCATGATTTGTGTTTTGCTTCCCCCCCCGCCCCATCAAATAATTTCTGAGATGTTTTACAGAGCTCTGCAGAGCAGGGATCTGCATCATTGACAAGTCCCGTCCTCAGGCTCATCATCACCAAAACAAAGATAGATGTCAGGACAAATTTGGTTTTATGCATCCACTTTTTCACACAGATTCTAATCAGGTGCTAGTTTTTCCTCTCAAGGGCTTCATATAATTAAAAAAAACTTGATACCTAATCTAAAGATTTCAATGTTTTTCCCAAAGGACTTTTAACTGTAAAATGCTTTAGAATTGCCCATGTCCTTTGATGATAGCCAGAACTGGCAAGAGAACAAAATCACTTCTTCAAAGGAATGTAAGATTTTATACAGACGTATCATTTATCCATTCCAAATGAAATTCCCAAATTCCAAATGAAATTCCAAATGAAGTATTAATTCATAACCATTAATAGAGGAGGAAAAAAAACAACAACAAAGACTGTAATTCAAGTAGTTGTTGGCAGATACTATAACTACAAACTAATAAGCAAGTATATAGTGATGATAAGAGTCTTGCTCAAGCACCCTCTGAAACAGTTAACTGTGGTGGAGAGAATACAACAACTATAAATCAGTTTCTCATCCAAATTATCTAAATTTCCATAATTCAATAGGCACTAGGCCCACTGCTTCACATACCAAGATGCCGACGGTCGCTTCTTAGATGCACTTGTCTGTGTTAAGGTATCTAGGTATTTAAGTAACTAAAGGTCTGTCTTCTCAAATACTGAACAATTATTTCCCACTGATTTCAGTGCAATGTTCAGCTTTTGGCACCTGTGGGGGAATTTACTTGCCTGCACATAGGTGACAGACTTATTTTATGGTGTCCAGGGAATGAACATTTGGTTTTGCGTATTCCAGCTTAAATACAAATATAGTAAGGATTCACCTGGGACTGCTCTTGGCTGCAAATAATGATACAAAAAACTGTGGGAGCAGTAGTACTAAATCTGAGCTCTCTTCACAAAGAACTTAGTGATCAAGCCTACTACTTTATCACATAGGAAGAACTAGATGGATGGGGCATTTCTCCACCTATAAAACTGGCTTCCAAAACTGCTCTGTCAGGACAACGATTAAAATCTAGAAACATATCTGCTAGTTTATTTTGTTTCCTAAACATTAAGTTTTATCTTTTCTCCTTGGACAGATTAAAAGAAATCAGAAAATCAACACTGTAATCACATGAAAATATTAAAATACTTGTACATAAGAGGTTAAAGTAGTATATTGTTCAACAGCTTTTACATATTTTTAAAAGAAAAATCTTATTCATGTCAATAATTTGAATGACTTATTCAACAAACCTGTAGTTTATTGCCAGCCTCACATATTCAGCTCTATTATCCAGTGTAATATGGGTGTACTTGGAACTCAACTGAATATCCTGACCACTTGCATTAGGCACAGTGAATGGGAGACTCATAGCTTCAAACTCTTCTGAAGTAGCTTCATTGTCTCGAATGTACATAAGCCCAGGAATAAAATCTTTATCAACCTTCAGGAAATAACAAGTCCGAGTTAAAGTCAAGTTTACTAGCACTATATAACAGTGTCTCTTGCATACCAAAAACAGTGCATCATGTGCCATCCACCAAACGCATTGTCAAATATCTGACCATAACCCACCTATCTGAATTTCAAAGCCATGAAATGCCTTAGTATTTTACACAAAATTTCATTATGCTGGGATGTGGGAGGGTATATGTGTTCTAGATTTCAATTCTTTTGGGGAGCATTTGCCAAGAAACTGTATTATATAAGAAAATTGATTTAAAGCTTAAAAACATAATCACGTCTACAAAGTCCAATGCTGGTTTTGCTACAAAAGGAATCCCCTTACTGATAAGTAAATGACTCAATGCTTTTACAGTAAGTACATTTCTACATGACAGTATTTGAGAAAGAACTCTTCTTTGTAAGGAAGACCTAACTCTTACTCCACATTTACTGAGCTCACTAAACAGAAATGGGAAGTTTGCGATGTTCAGTATATGGGTAAAACTATTTTCAGTAGTAGTTTGAACTAATTTTATTTTACTTCAAAAACAGTTTAGGCACGTGTACCCAATCAGTTACTGCATCTTGGCACAACAGACAGTAATAGCTACAGAAAGGTCTACTCGAAAGTAAGAGTTCAACCACAAACATTTTTTTAGTCCCATGAGAAGATCTGAGAATGCTCTAGAAATCAAATAGCTTATTTAGTTACTTTTGAACAATTTAAATTTGCGGTTTTAGCAGTGAGTACAAGTCATCCTTATATACTGGCTCAAGATGTCAAAGGCCAGTCAAAATACAAGTATATAGAAACCAGGGAAGCCAACTGCTGGAGAAAAAATTATGTTAGAATCCGCTTGCCTTCTGTAAGTTATATCCTACTCAGAAACTTCATACTTACCTCACTGAGATCGGCAATTGTTAGGTTCATTCCTGCAAGCTGTTTCCACACTGGCTCAGCCAGGTTAAGGCTTAGAGGGCTGCCAGTCCGGATAGCAATGCCCAAAAGTACACCTGTAAGTTTAAAAAGAGTATTTTTAATTTTTTTTTGTTACATTCACAATATTCTGATCGTGTAGTGCAAGCAGCATGTCACAATGTTGCTAAGAAATTACCAAGAAAACGAAACATGTTCATATGCAAGAGTGACTTGGCAGCGGGATTTAATAGGAAGCAATCTCTGTTTGCTCCAGATTCATCTCTTCCATTTGGTGTCACAATTAACAGAGGGGTCAGCCCATTCTGAAGCTCCTCGCACATTTCTGCTATTGATTCACTATAACCGCCACCGCAATCATCCACAGATTCACCTTGGAGAAGAAAAAAAGGCTCAAAATTATATTCCTTTCAAAAATAAATGAAGTATTGAAATAAACTGTATTTCCTTCTACGGGGATGACTGACTAAACAAGAGTTTACCAAAAGCTACACTGTTGTATCTGTTCATAGGAAAACCCTTTATGTTTTGCTCTATATTTGGAAATTTCCAGTTCATTGTAAATTGTATTATTTAGAAGATCATACAACATATCACAGTGTCAAAAATACTATTTTGCTAGAGTGTAATTAACATTTTTGTGCTATACATTGATCAAAATAAAATAGAATAGAGGTAGAAAAAGAAAGTCAAAGCAACGTGATTCTGAAGTGACATTTCAAAGTAGATATATTTTATATATCTTACATACAGCAGATATTTTACATATCTTACGTACTGGCTCTTAAATCTAAAATATTTTTCATCAAAAAGCTCAAAGTGATTATGTGAATTGTAAAAACAACTGTACCAGTAAAACCAGCCAGCCAGGATTATTTACCAATTCAGACAGCTGAAAACCAGGTTTAGGTTTTGCAGAATGTTTGCTGTAAGCAAGAGTTGCCCCCAGAATTTGAGGACAATTACAGACACATTTCCACTAATTGTAAGGCGTTTTTAATAAAATAATTTTAAAAGGCTTTTTCACTTCCTAACATTTTAAGCACCTTCCTCTGCCTACACACATACATTGTTTTCCTATAACCATTCCTTCCTTCAGGTCCTCCAAAAAAGTAAATCTGAAGAAAACGGTAATGTTAAGTGCAAAACAGGTCAGGAGTGGGGGATTGGAGAATCCTCTTACCAACAAACTTGACTTTCCAAACACGATGAGGAAGCAGAAGGCTATCAGGGCTGAAGGAACTCATTTTAGCACACATCTGTCCAAACACTGACTTTGTACCATCAGGCCCAGCCAGTCCTCCTTTACTCCTAGAACGCTTTACCTATTGAGTAAGCACATTATAAAAATCACTGTAAGAACATATTTCAGCTGGCATCTCTGTGCAGATCAGATCATAAGATTAACTTTTATAAAATACTAATGTGTTCAGTGCAATATTTGCAGAGGTCCACAGTGTATCTTGTATATGTGACATATACAGAGGAGGAACAAAATTTCAAATTACAGCACTACATTATTTTTCAGTACTATCTAATATCCATCTCTAGATATCACAGACTCCTATTACATATCCCGATCCTCTCCAGGAGGATGAAAGCACCCGAAATCTCAGGCAATTAGGAGCGCAGAACTATTTCAGAATCACCTGATGGTTGAGGTCAGAAAGGATGTCTGGAGGTCATCTCTGCCCACTCCCCTGCTCAAGCAGGGCCACCTAATGCCAGCTGCTCAGGACTATGTCCAAATGGCTTTCAAGTATCTCCAAGGACAGAGACTCCACAACACCTCTGGGCAACCTGTGCCACTGCTCGGTTACCCACACAGTGAAAAAGTGTCTCCTGATGTTTCAGTTTGTGCCACTGCCTCTGGTCCTGTCACCGGGCACCACTGAGCAGAGCCTGGCTACCCCTTCTTTGCACCCTCCCTTCAGGTATGCAAAAATATACATTAATGAGATGATGAGATGGCGCCTAAACCTTCTCCAGGATAAACAGTCCCAACTCTCTCAACCTTTCTTCATAGGAGAGATGCTCTGCTCCCTTAATCATCTTCATGGTCCTTCACTGGACTCTCTCCAGTATGTCCACATCTCGCTTGTACTGAAGTGCCCAGAACTGGACCCAGTATTCCAGATGTGGCCACACCAGTGCTGAGTAGAGGGGAAGGATCACCTCCCTCGACCTGCTGGCAACACCTCCTAATGCAGCCCAGGACACTCATTAACCTTCTTCGTGGCAAGGGCACATTGGTGGCTCATGTTCAACTTGGTGCCCACACCAGGACACCCAGGTTCTTTTCCAAAGAAGCAGCCAATGCCTTCATAAATTCAGTTTTTCTGGATTGCAAGCCACTTAGTTAATGCATCCTATCTCTACTCATACATTCAATTGTCAAATCTGGGTAACTTTTTCATACATAAGACAGATCAGAGGCTGTGGTGTTGGCCAGAAAACTGAATACCTGCTTTTCTTACATTCGTTAATGATAATATTTAAATATGCATCTGTGATATTTACTAGGAGCCTCTAGTAAGCACTACCAAATACATATGTGTATACACAGACAGTAATTTGTTTCTTAGGCACCTACAGAAAAAGAGTATTTTAAGATTTGATGAGAACCATAAGAAATGGCATGCAATGAAAATCCCATGTATTTTGCTGCAAGAGATGCACGCAAAGTGGATAAGAATACAAAAAGCATTTCACCAGTATAGAGAGGAAAAAAATGGAAAGTAAATAGAAGGCTGGAGAAACCCAAGATTCCCCCACCCCCGCTTGGTGTTCTGCAATTTATATTCTCACCCTGCCCTGACTGCAAAGGGACTCCTACAGCGCACGTAGCTCACCAGTATCCATGAGACTGTTCATTCAGAAATAACCCAGACTCATCTCATTTGGTCCCACTCCAAGTACAGTACATCCCAAAATCCAATTGTTCAGATGCTGCATACTGCTCATGCTTTGAATAAAACATCCACCAGATTTCTTTCAGGTTTTATTAAAAGGTTGACACACTCAAGTCCTCCTCATGTATAAGATGTTCTGTATCAACGCAAGCTGGTTTTAATTCAATAGATTTCTATGAAATTTGGATGCTCAAGAAGTCTTAAGTTGAGAAATCACTGAGTCTTCTCTTAAAAAAAGGAAAGTATGAGTAGAAGGTCTGTGAAAACAGTAGTTAGTTCAGTTTTTTCAAACCTCAGACCTAAAATACAAATTAATCAAATGACAATAAAAAGGCAAGTAATCCTGCCTGAACTAAACAGTATGGCATGCACATTTGCTATTATACATATAAATTAGTACTAATTTACTATCAACACAGAATTTTCACTTAATCTGATCATTTAGATACAGGAATGGTTACAACTTAACAAAGCAATGTAAGAATGCAATGAAGGATTACTGGCATTTATGCCAGTGCTTCGATATATTCCTTGCTGACAAAGACAGATGCCTGTATTAAAATTTATTAGGTTATTAGCAAAGAGTAATACACTTCACTGAAAAATCGCAAAAATTCAATACAAATATGTTTAGGCCACAATCCACCACAGGTGTTTCAGCTTTTAATTGCAGAGGTCTAGAGCACAGCATCTTGCTCATGTTCCCAAATCATCCCCTTTAGAATCATAGGGTTGGAAGGGACCTCTGGAGATCATCTAGTCCAACCCCCCTGCCAGAGCAGGGCCACCTAGAGCAGGTTGCACAGGAACGCGCCCAGGCGGGTTTTGAATGTCTCCAGAGATGGAGACTCCACCACCTCTCTGGGCAGCCTGTTCCAGTGCTCTGCCACCCTCAAGGTAAAGAAGTTCCTCCTCATGTTTAGGTGGAACTTCTTATGTTCAAGTTTGTACCCATTTCCTCTTGTCCTGTCGCTGGGCACCACTGAAAAGAGCCTGTCCCCATCCTCCTGACACCCACCCTTTAAGTATTTATAAGCGTTGATAAGATCCCCCCTCAGCCGTCTCTTTTCCAGACTAAACAGACCCAATTCCCTCAGTCTTTCCTCATAAGAGAGGTGTTCCAGTCCCCTAATCATCTTGGTAGCCCTATGCTGCACCCTCTCCAGCAGTTCCCTGTCCTTCTTGAGCTGGGGAGCCCAGAACTGGACACAGTACTCCAGGTGTGGCCTCACCAAGGCAGAGTAGAGGGGGAGGATGACCTCCCTCGACCTGCTGGCCACACTCTTCTTGATGCACCCCAGGATGCCATTGGCCTTCTTGGCCACAAGGGCACATTGCTGGCTCATGGTCATCCTGTTGTCCATCAGGACTCCCAGGTCTCTTTCCACCGAGCTGCTCTCCAGCAGGTCGGCCCCCAACCTGTACTGGTGCAGGGGGTTATTCCTCCCCAGGTGCAGCACCCTACACTTGCCCTTATTGAATTTCATAAGGTTTCTCTCCGCCCAACTCTCCAGCCTGTCCAGGTCTCTCTGGATGGCGGCACAGCCTTCCGGTGTGTCAGCCACCCCCCCCAGCTTTGTGTCATCAGCAAACTTGCTGAGGGTGCTCTCTATCCCCTCATCCAAGTCGTTGATGAATATATTGAAGAGGACTGGGCCCAGTACTGACCCCTGGGGAACACCACTCGTCACTGATCTCCAACTGGACTCTGTGCCCCTAACCACGACCCTCTGAGCTCTGTCTTTGAACCAGTTATCTATCCACCTTAGTGTCCATTCATCTAACCCACTCTTCCTAAGCTTCCCTACGAGGACGCTGTGGGAGACCGTGTCGAACCCCTTGCTTAAGTCAAGGTAGACCACATCTACCGCTCTCCCCTCATCTATCCATCCAGTCATGCCATCATAGAAGGCTATCAGATTAGTCAGGCATGATTTCCCCTTGGTGAATCCATGTTGAGTGCTTCTGATAGCTTTCTTTTCCTCCACACGCCTTGAGATGACGCCCAGAACAAGCTGTTCCATCATCTTTCCAGGGATGGAGATGAGGCTGACCGGCCTGTAGTTCCCCGGGTCCTCCTTCTTGCCCTTTTTAAAGGCTGGAGTGACAAATTTAGAGACATAATAAGCATCCTGTGAAATCTATTTTAGTGAATAGGGTCAGATATAACCCTCATTGAATACATGCCTTATTAAACACAGATTATGCAGCATCTCAAGTTTTTAAAATACGGTTCCAGCCTTCTTGCTGATAACTTTTTAGCATAAAACAAGTTAACATGTTGATTAGAGCCCAAGAAGGATCTTCATAAAACAGTCTGCCATCAGAAGATATCAGCTATCAGTGGGCAACCATCTTTTCTTGAACCAGAGCGAAATGCAGAGCAGTTCAAAAGTAGCACACAGTGAAGCATGGAAGAATAAAGTTCAAGAACTTGCCTAACTCAATACCACTTATTGTGAGCAGAACCACCGCAACAAAGGGGGAGAGGCACTCAAGTCAATTAGTAATCTGGTTAAAGAATTTTGAAGTGATGAAGACCAAAATTTAAGTTCTTTCTCTGAATTTGAAGAGCCAAACTTTGTATTTGTCTCAAGTAGCCTGTGAGAGTACCCACTGAAATACTGGCCATCCTGTAGGACTCTCTCCAACACTCCAGAACTCCGGAGGAACGCTGTACGTAAAGCCATGCATTCAGAGACTAATAAATAAGTTTACAAAAAGATGAGAGCTTATTAGCTGGAATAAGCTAAAACAGAGAAATATGTACTATTTACATAGAACACAGATCTACCTATGAAGAAAACACACACAATTCAAGGATACGTTATGAAATCAATCTCCAGAAGAGGCAGAGAAGTACCCGTGTGATAATTACAAAAGCACAGACACAGTCTCGCCTGTACCTTGGGGTTCCAGTTATCTATGCTCAAACTGAAATGCTACAGAAAAAAATACAACATAAAAAGATGAGGAGTAGAGAAAGACTATTCTACACAAGCAGACAAGAAAAGCTCATCCTGATCAGTGTAGGAAAATGAAGACTGGAAATGAAAGGAAAATGAAATGGGTGTTCTTTAAAAGTACATTCGATAAGGGAGAAGACAATAACCAGGAAGGAGGAATGGTATTTAAACTGAAGTATAACACTCACAAAGGAACAGATCATTCATTCATTGATATGCTGTGCCTACTTTAAGATCAGATAATTTTTAATCATCATGCTAGTGAGATTTCTGTAATCCACATTTGATAAGGAGGCCTAGTGAGAAGGAAGAAACTATTCTTAAAGTGGTATTTCATATAACCATAAATATGACATTCTTCCCATGACAGTACAGAACATTGAACCAGAAGATCCTTTGCCGTATTACATTCCTGAAAGCAGACATTCTCCTTAATAAATGTGTTCCTTTTAAAAGCAGGAAATTCCTTTCACCTACTGTGATAATCTCATTCATCCAAAGGCAAGATATGATTTAACAGCATTATGAATGTGTCTGCCCATAGGTCATAACACACTGTCCAATTTGAATTCACATACATAAAAAGTAACAAGAAAATCTGTGGCACTGTGTTCAGCTTCAGTTTCCCAAATAATAAGCTAAAACAACACATTTTAATCACATAACATTACCACAAGAAATTCAGTGCCCATAGAAAACGGCAAAGAAGCAGGAGCAGGGCATAGCCACAACAGGATGTACTTCTGTTCACTAAAAGAAAACTAATTAGTCAAATTTTTCACAATTTCTCCATTCTAACCTTACAAAGAGTAGGTTTGTTTTGTTGTGTTTTTTTTTTTTATATATAATGAAAAGTAAGAAGAAAACCACCACTAGGGAAAGAAATGCATGAGGACGCTGTAAGACCAGGCTTCAGTCCATTTAAATGAAAACAATGTTTTACTATTTTATGTTACAGAAATATCTATGGAAAAAAAGACATATCTGGCCTAAGGCACAACATTACATTTTCTAACGTCAATGATAAGGAAAAAAGCCCTTTTGTATCAAACAGTTCTGCAATCAATATGACCACATGTGATGACCAGCAAAGGACAAGAGTATATCAGCCTGATTTTTCATTATATTCAAGGCTGCTTTTTTTATTGACTCTTTTTTTTTTTTCCCCCTTCATGTTGTCTGTTACGAAAGCAACAGCTGAATAATTCATGTGACCATTTGGAAAGGTAAGTAAGAATTGCTACTTTCTTAAATTATCTAATGTAGTGAGTCCTGAAAAAGCGGTCCTTTGTCAAGCAGCAAATACTTTGCTCATTAGAGTCTAAATCATGCACTTAATATGTCAACGTGTGTGTGTGTGGGCCCCCTGCCCCCTCCAATCACCACAGTGTGGATGAAAACAGACTGAAAGGAGAATATGTAGCCCTTGCTGCATTCACTTCTTCACTGTTTGATTCTCTGATAAAAATTCAACTCTTCAGTACTCAGATACCAAACAGCTGAAAGATAAAGGGACTTGACAAATGCACAGCACTGAGTTGAACATACAGATACTAAAATTAAAACTTCAGATTAAGATACCTGTATTCTGTTGAGCTCTACAACTGGCCCATGCTGACGATCTCTCACCATAGTTGCTTGCACAACTTTTCTGAAAGCTGCCTCCTAAAAAAGGAAAATACAAAAAATTAAAATAGTGGCAAAACTGCAATCAAGAGAGCTGCACATATTTCACAGATAAACACATACTTGGTTCAACTCGGGGCGGGGAGGGGATGGGGGGGTGGGGATAAAAAAAAAAAGACTCCAGTAAAATAGAGAAACTGATCCTGCAATACTGTCCTTCAGCAATTTCCTTCTGAGTATACCACAAATCACTAGGAAAGGCATAACACCTATAAGTCTTTCTTTAGAAGAAATGGAAACAAGCATCAAGTGCTTTTGAAATACTAAAACAAAAGCAACCGAAGATAGAGCTGTGAAATGTTAGTTAAGGATCACATTATTTTTCCTAATAGATTCAAGTCTGAAACAGTCAGGATACTAAAAACGTAAAGCAGAATGTCTCTCCTATATCACTCAAAACCATGTCTCGAAAGGTTGTACTTCACCCAGACTCAGTTATTACTAAGCAACCAACATGTCTCTGAGTGCAGTTATAAATTAGTTTATACCAAAATAATACATGTATATGAAGAATAATTAATGTCAGAGAAAAACAAATCAAAAAAGCCAAAGATGAGATGATCTTGCTATGGAAGGCAATAAACAAACAACAAATAAGAATAAAAAGTAAACTTTTCACACAAATTCAATTATCTGAGGTACTCTCACTAAACATTTGGATCAAATCTTACATTGTGTGTTTCAAGCAAGCTTTAAAAAGATTTTTAAGTCTTCAGAATCTCTGAAGGTATGCCTGACAAATGCCTAGATAAGAATATAGCATCGTAACTTCTGGTGTCTCTGTTGAATGCTTTTGACATAAAATATACCTGCTATCACATTTTATCTTATATATGAAGCCTTTCCGTAACTGTTCTGCAGACTCTTAAAGTAAATTATTTGAATGTGCCTCCTGCACAACCATTGCTATACCAAACATCATATACCTTAAGATTCCCTATTAATAGCACTAACATATAAAAGTGTCATGAACAGAATAGCTAGGATTTCCCTTTCCTTTTTTCCAATTGAGATTTTGATGAAAAATGTGTAGTCTTCTCAGAGTCTGTGAAGCTGTATTGCTGTACTACACAATTTGACTGGAGTCTAGACAAAGAGACCTTGAGACAATACATGCTAAGGAGTCTAGTTACAGGCCATGTGTCTTATTTAAGGACACAGAACAGCACTGCAGAGGGAAACTTAACTGCTTCTCTTTTTCAAATATATCTCCCAGCAGATTTTGTCTGTTTATATAAGGTTATCATTTTTTGTTAGACAAGTTACTACGACAGTGAGAAAATTCAGATCCAAAATTGATGATCATACTAAAGGCATGTTATGTTTTTAAAGGCTTTCCATATCTGAAGTTCTGAATAACTGTTATAGCCTTCAATCATTATAATTATCCAGATTTTCTCATACTTACAACTATAAAAATCCACTTTCGTTACCAATTTGAGACTGAACTCCTAGATGCTCTGTCTTCACTTTTAGCCCAGTCTAAAAACAAGTTTGTACCTGCACAGAGCTTTGGATCAACTAGTGTATCACCTGATGATGACAAGTGAAATGAAAAAGCAGACAACAACCATTTCATACTTATCTTACATTTTTTCCAGGATAACATCTACTGAATGCTCTAGAAGAATTCAGCTATCGTACAAACTGAAGATTTACAGTGTAAAGTTATTTTTAAGATCAACACACAACAGGACTATGATGAAGAACTGAGGAAAACACAATAAAAAGAACACATTCACGAGTAAAGAAGTTTGCGTAATCAGAATGCAAATATTTGATATACAACTTACAGAACAAATTGAGATATATAGTTCTATTTTCTTCAGAAACTGTTTAAACAGTACATTGCACTTACAGTTACAAATCATTTCCTTAAAAACATTCTGATAAATACCTTTCCCTGTGAAATCAGTATTCCCCGTAATGTGTCAAACCCAACTGAGGGTCCTTGGCCAGTTTCATCAAGTCTTCCTTCAAGATCAAACATTGGAATGCAAGGACAGAAGAGTTCAGAAATGTGATGCAACAGCAGAAGCCTGTTTCTCAATGAAATGATGGGAATTTCCTGCAGATGATTATACTCCATAGGAACCTATGATAAGGCAATGATATCCAAATGTCATTTAGAATTATTATATATTTTATTTTATTAAACAGAACAACAATTTATAAGATTTGTAGGTAAATTTGTATTAGAAATTCAGGTATTTGCTTATTCACACTGTCAGAACTTAATTCATGGAGTTCAGTTGTTTATAAAAGATACTAATAGTATCCATCTAAACAGAAACAAGTATTAGAAACATGACAGTTAGACTATTCTTGCTATTCCATATTTTACAATTCTCTTTATCCATAAACAGACACATTTTACATCCTGTCACCACTACACCCAGGCATTATAGCTGAAAGATGGGAAATCAAAAAACCCAATCTTCTCAATGTAAAGCAAGCAATGAATCCTTCCAATCCTTTGCAAGGCACAGGATTTTCACAGCTGGAATACAGAATTAAAATTCCTGCCAATTTGCAAACTCGGTTACTATTCCGCATTGGATTAACAACTGAATGAAGAGTCTTTCTCACCTCAGAAAATTGGAATCCTTCTTTGGAAATATGGAAGTAAAACAAGGTAACTGACTCAAACAAATCAAAGCACACTGTGCTTATGCAGGGATTTAGAAAGGAAATACGTCTACTAAAGATCAGCAATAAGCATACCAAGTATGTTTGAAATCTGAATGCAATAAGCCAAAAATATTACCTGTGTAGGGAGCTTGCCAGCGTTAGCAGGTTTACTGGTTGACCAAGCTAAAGTATGTGCTGAGCCACACGCTACTCTGTTGATCTTTTTACCCTGAAGTGCTGCAACCAAGCGTGGTCTTTGGATGGCATTAGTTGTTCCATCTCCAAGCTGCCCTTCATCATTATCTCCCCATGTATACACTTCCCCTAAACCAATAAAAATAATTGATTGTTCTGAAGCTAACACAGAAGCTTTTTGCCTTTTTTTTTTTTTAAATTAGCATTTATAAATCATTTAACCAAAGGCCTTGGACCGTAATCAAGATTTCTATGATGGCCATCCTGAAATCCACTATCTAGTGCAGATAAATTTTCAGTGACATGATTAAGCCCATGGTCTATGTACAGCAGCTAGTATAAGATGCATTTATTTCCTTATAGTTTGTATAACTTAAAAGTTCTGTTCCAGAACAGAAGGAAATGGTGAAGCAGAAGAATAACAACAGATACACCAGAAACAGGCAGTATTTGATAGTTTCATAGCCAAAAAACCCCCCAATATTAAAAAAAAAAGAATTAGAAAAGGCATAACATTTTGGATGAGAAGAAAGAAAAGATCTTATAATAGGTTGTATTACTAAAGAGGGCATTAAAATGGGTGCTTACTGTTGCAAAATAATTGGAAAATACTTTTAAAATAGCAACCTTCTTTCTAAGCATTCCTTTTCTGCAGCTATATCCTATTTCACTAACACCTATAACACACTCAGTTATTGTGCAGACTTGCTAATTAAATGTGGGAGTGAGTCTGCTACAAAGAATATTCAGTATCTCAACCTGCTCTGTGAGAAGCAATTTGTTTGTGCAGTGCTTCATTTAGCAAGTTAAACACCTCAGCAGGCTCAGAAGATGCTGCAAAAAAAAAAGCCAAATCCATTCATTCTACTGCTTAACCAAACTGTAATTACTTTTACAGCTTTATATTTATCTTTGACCATCAGCATGCATGAAACTTAAACTCTTCAGTTGGTTTTATGTGATCATTTTATATCAATGACATGCTTGTTACTCAAAAAATATGCAACATCTGAAAACACAAAATATGTCCATGCACATAGAGGACCAGCATTTTTAGCAAGGACAACCTACCAACAGCTGACTGAAAAATAAAGTTTCATTTTTTTCAAATTCAGTATTGAGAACTAAGTAAATGATTTGATTTTTATACCATCTTCAGTGCAGCAAACACAGTGCAAAGACCCAGTAGCAATTGCAATGACTTTCTTTCCTTGCAGTCCCTGCACTTGTCGTGGTCTTCTAACATGGTCATCAGATCCATGGCCTAACCGATGATAATCTCCTTTGCCCCTGCACAGAGAAGGTAAAACATTTCAAAACTGTGTTTTAATTGTGGAGAAAACAGAATGATAGACTGTCTCTGATATTTGGCCTGTAGATGTATTTATAAATGGTCCAATTCCAAATATTCTCCAAACATTCAACATTAATCATCCCTAGCTCATATGACATGAATGTGGTTCTGCTGATACAGTAAAAAAATTCTTAAACCTCCAATGTGCTGTTTCTACTTATTCTGAGCAGGTCCTTTTACCACTTTTGCAGGGGGTTGTTTGGTTTATTCCTCTTAAAAGTGCCAAGTATTAGAAGCATTCATCTGCAAAACCAGTACGTTTACTGACCTCAGAGACTGGAACTTCGGGCAGAACAATGTTGGGAAGGTATTTTAGTTTTAGGTTTAGGGTTTTTTTAAACACTTAAGTCTAGTAATTTAAACTACAAAATTTGGGGTGGCAGAAGAAGATTAAAACAATGAACTAAAATCAAATTCTCAAACTACAGCCACCACAAGCTAGAGACTATTTTGATAAAATATGAAAATGTTATTTATGCTATCATCTTCCACCCTGCATGACACTTCAGGCTTATATGTATACTGACGTCCCTGGAACTTCTGCATCTTGCAGTGGTCAATGCCTGGAATGACAACTCTGTGCTTAGGTCTCCAAGACAAAATACTTTGATTTTTCATTCCAATAGTACTATAAAATGTTCTCCAAAGTGGTAGATTTTATTACTAATCAAGACAGAGGACCTCAAAAAAGATTTTGATGGGGGGAGGGTAATAAAAAAAATGAAGGCAGTACAACACTAGTACCTGTTGCAGACAAGGTTACACCTAAGACTGTCGAAATAACTAATACAAAATACTTACCACGTATATACTGCTCCAGATTTCGTAAGAGCCACAGAAAATTGTGATCCACATTCTACTTTAACCACTCCAAGACCTGTGAGGGAATCAATCTAGGAAAATAATAACAAATGAAATCGAAGTTAATTAAGGAAACTATAGTTTCATAGACTGTGCTGTCTTAAGTAAAATATAATGTGCAAGTGCGTTAAGTGCCTATATGCATATTTATAAATTAAAATGTGTATGTAGATCATTTAACAGAATTCTACGCCTTTCATTTTTCTACCATTTACTACTTAAATATTAAAAAGAAGCTCAGATTTGGCAAACCGGTGAAGAACATCTCTAGTATGTTTTGCCAATAGTTACTCAGCAATTGTTCCTAAGTAGAAACAGAAGGCTCTGTCTCCAAATACTCAACATTAATCATCCATGGCTCGTATGACACGGATGTGATTCTGTCAACACAGTAAAAATCTTTAAACCTCCAGTACGCTCTTCTTATTTATTCTGTGTAGGTCCTTATGCCACTTTACCATCAATCCTATGGGACTGATGATTGATGAAACATAAACAAGCTATTTTCATATTGCATTCCATTATCCAATAAAAAATTGTTATTTGGGACAGGTTGGTAAACTTTGTCCATTCAGAAAGAAAATAGGGACACCCGTATCCAGGTAATAAAGTGTGATTCTGGACTAAGAATCTAAAACGCACTGTGCAAAAGTATACGCAGCGACACTCACATACATTTCTCAAACACAAACAACATTCATATTCATAACAAGTCCTGTAATTCAAATTAGATGGCTACATGGATTTAATTTGTAACGTATGAAGAAATTCCAAGTCAACCATGCATTCACATGAAAGGTTTAATTTAATATAAGATTACTTTCTAATCAATTGATATCTCTTTCTGGAATGAAGTTATGACTTCAGCAGTACTATGGAAATTCATTAACACAAGGAAATATGAAGATTTCTTGGCAAAATTTAATGGTTTGACAGGAACCAAAATTAAAATCAAAAATATTGCTGGAACCAGCAATGTTCTCTAAAGAAAAAAGCCTTCAAGTGCAACTTTAACAGCCAGCACAAAATTAAAGACTTGGTATTGTAGGCTACAAAGTTCATTGTTAACAACAATCAGAAGAATCCTGATGTCCCAAGATGCATGGAAGGTTGCACACATTGACAAAGCTGTCTTCAGCATTCTCCATCAATCTCATGGCTTCTAAAACAATGAAAAAAATCACATTCAAATACCTTCATTGGTACTTTACAACCATCACTGCCTCCTCTGCCAAGTTTTCCATAATCTCCATCACCCCAGGACCAGACTGTATCATCATCAGTCAGGCACAGTGTCTGTGCATCTCCGCTGCCACAGGCTATGTCAATCACACGGTAGCCCTGGAGAGCTTCCACCTGTAAAGAAATCACTCATTTTTGTCCACAATAAGAGACTTAGTCAGTTAGTTTCAGAAAACATGACAAACCCAACTTGCAGAGGTACTTCGCCGGAACTACAAGTCTGAAATATCACAGGAACAAGCAAATAAAGGCAAGTCAAAGGGGCTTTGCCCTTTTCAAACCAGCAAAATGAAAACTAACTATGTATTTTAAATACTGACTTATTCTTTTTAATTGGTGAACTAGTTACATCTTTTTGACCTGTAAAAAAAAAAAAAAAAAATCATACAAAACACATAAGGTTATCAAAAACTATATTCTGTTTAAATACTTTCAGGCTCTCTGGGTGACTACTGCATACAGTAAGGGAAACAAAAAGGTCTTATTTTCAAATACTCTTTTACTAGTCTACAATTTTCTGGCACTTACATCATAATCTCAATTTAATCAACATCTTTTGAAATGCTGCCATCTAATGATCAAGTATGGGATTTGGATTCACAAAGTACAAGGATGGTGACCCACCTATATATTGCATCCTCCCCATACTCACCCCTTATGGAAATAGATTATAGGTAGCACAATTCATCATCCAAAGCAGAATGGAACTTCACATACTTCAACTCATCTACAGATTATCTAGTTTCATACTAATCAAGAACATGGAGGGGGGAAAGATGTATAAAGATGTATAGAAAAGGTGGGCAGACCTTGTTTTTTGGGGGGCAGGGGAACATCTACATACAGGTGATAGATTCTCAAAGTGGACTAAGAATGTATGATACCTCATCCCACAAATTCAAGCACTGAATGCTTGCATGAATAGAAATATATGCACAGAGCTATGAATAAAAATGAGAAACTAAAAATCAGTTTGATTCAACTGATATAATCTTATTCTTTGCTGTTATTTTCAGCAAGAGAATACAGGTGGAAAAAATGAACTCTCATTTCAAAGGCAGGGCAGTTTTCTTAACACCACTATTCTGACTTAAAGCTCTTACAGTCTAGCTCACAGGAGTACATTGGTCTGAATTACAACTCGTCAGCTAATCAGTATACTCATTCAATACTGTCCAGGTTCTCAGATTTACCACTTAAGAATCAAATGGAAACAGCTATCTTCTTCATCAATAACTGCTTAACTCTAATTTCTTTAGCAAATAGCAATTAAATGCTTCATAATTACTTAGGTTAAATTCTTATTAACTTAGTATATACTTCAATAACATCTCAGTATTCAATCATGAGAATTAAGAGTTTAATCATTATGTCAGGAAAAAAAGCAGTTTGCAAGTGACTAAGTGGCTATCACTGTAATTACTGATGTATTTTCCAGGAAGTAAACCATGAGGGGACCCAGTAGACAAGGAGCTCACTTGTTTCTTTCAGTGCAAACTACGCCTGTGAAGGGGTGGAATTTACTTACTAGGGGGTGGGGTGTTTGATTTGGGGTTTTCTTTAAGTCTTCTTTAAAACAAATTCCTTATCAGCTGGTTTAATGACCTCTAGAAAAGTTTTGCAGCTCCACTTTCACTTTATTCTTGCAATCCATTCCTGTTTTCTAAAGCAACTGTCCATTTTTTACAAGTTCATGCCACCATTTTGCCCTTTCATTCTTTATATGCAGAAATGCAAAAAAATTACAAACGAGATGATAAGAGCTTGACTAAGGCTGTACAGAACTCAGAAGGTTTCTTACCAGTTTAGGTTTTAGTTGGTCCTCACTATCTCCATGCCCAAGGCGCCCATATCTTCCTTTTCCCCATGTAAAAAGGTCTCCTGCAGCTGTAATACATGCGCTGTGTGCTCCCCCAGCAGCAATGTCAACCACTTCTATACCTCTCAGAGATTCAATTACACGAGGACGATCACACGGGCTGAAATGAAAATATCCGTCTTGACAAAGTTTTCAGAATTGACCATTCATGTTTACCAATGTATGCAGAGAGGTTTTTAAAATGAGTACGAGGACACCTAAAAGAACTGAGTATTTGCTTTTGCTCCGGCTTAACGCCCTAAAGATTTATGTTTAACTAGTCATTCAGAAATATTTTGAGAGGCCTATAAAAGCTACAAGAATTTTACCATACGTTATACCACAGCATTACAGGTAAGCTGAAACTGCAAAAACAGTTCCATTAAAATCTAGTCAAAGCTAAGGATCTACCCTGGAAAAACAGTCCAATTTAAGATACACTAAATAATTTCTCGCATAAAATGTACTGTTGCCTCCCATGGACTTCAGCATCCCTTTTTCTTTTTGGATCAGAACACTGTTATCTCCAAAAAACCAGAACTTCTCCTTTAAGGTAGTCAACAACACATGTGGAGATCAGAAGCAGAATGGCAGTTTTGCTCTCCAAAGCGCTTAGAAGTTGAACATACCTACAAGACAGATCCCAAAGGAAAGGCACTGAACTTCAGCATCCACAGATGTGTTAGAACAACACAATCTAACTACAGAAATCAGAGTGACTGTTTATCTGAAAACTTTTTTGTGGTTCTTCAATTTAAAAATGTGCATTTCCATATCACTACTTAACACTGGCTTCTACATATAGGCAGTACTCATACAGCACCTCAAATACATAGCAACTGTAATAAGTACCCATTAATAGTTTTTAAAAATAGCATTTCAAAGTATTACTTACCTTCGGTTTCCATGACCAAGTTTACCATCTTCTGCTTCACCCCAAGAATAAACTTCTCCCTCAGATGACAACGCCAAACAGTGCTTTCCTCCTGAGTTTACCGCAACTTTCTTTATAAACACATGTTGAATGGATTCCAGTAAAGTTGGAGTAGAAACTGACTCTGTTCCTCCAATTCCAAGCCTACCACCTGCTCCATATCCAGTGGCATACAGCTTTAAAGCAAAGAACAAAATTTAATTTTGTTTGCCCCTTAAAGAACATTCACTAGAGTTGTAGAGAAGAATTCTTAATGAATGTGTACTAGAATACAGTTAAAGGAAAGCCTGAAAAAAACCCATTTTTATATGCCTCTACACCCTCTTATGGAAAGTAAGAAATAGTTTGAAATGTTTCACAAAAAAACGTGAAAATATGGCTACATTCAAGTCAATATGAACTGTCGCTGACTTAAAGGATGTCATTTTAAATCCTACAGCTGATTTTGTAAAAGTATCAAGAAACCATAGCTTTGCGTGATAACATTACAAAATCACCTATCACCTGTAGGTCTCTTTCAAGTAGCACTATTCTAGTTTTCTTTCATCTGTGGAATATACATACTTAAACACAGTTACTTTTTCCCCTCCTGTCCCATAAATACAGTTTTAAGTACTGCTTTTCGCTCTCTTTTTCTCTATCTGAAAGTAATTTCTCTCAACATAATGGTGTCAAGCAACGTCATCAATCTGTCCCTTATTCTTCTGTGAATCATTAACAAGGATGATACTGACTGCTGAGGGCAGAACCATTACAGTATCTCACTAGATCAATGTAACTGTTCCACAAAGCTCTAGCCAAAATTCTCAATCACATTCTTAACAAAAAGCTGCCATCTCCTTTTCACTCAGGATTTAAGCATCTGCTCATTAGATCCTGCAGTATCTACCTTACAGACATTTAGCCAACTGTGAACAATCTCAGATTCCAATTACACCTCTGCCCTATCAGTGAGACATAATCACTATCACATTTTACTGTCTGTCCTGTTTTATGGGACACTGTGAGCACATTACTTGTATTCAGCTTTGTTTTCCAACATCTGATCACAGTTTTGAATCAAGAACCGAGATACGTATCTTGTTTCATGCATTTAATGCTATAGTACACTGAATTCCTAAGATTGCACTGGCGGAGTTGGTATAGTTCAGTTTCTTTTAAAAAAAAAAAAAAAAAGATCTGTGCTATGCACATTATTTTTTACTTAGCCAAACCCATTCTGACTCAGGATGAACTTTTTCAAGGCACTCTGACAAACAATCATTTGAAAGTGACTTACTTTCCCATCAGCAGTCACTGCAAACAGAGTCTGTTCACCACCAATTAACTGCACCGGTCTAAGGGTAGCAAGAGCTTCACATGGAGTTGGGACTTTGACTTTTGCCCCTTCGATCCCACCAAGTTGTCCTCTGTGATTATGACCCCAACCATAAATAGTTCCACTGCCTCCAGCTGAAAGTGTCCAATCATCGGGTCGTCTGCAGAAAATGCAAACCAAAGAAAATTTTAAGAGATTTTAAAAGAAGTCACAAAAAAGTGCAGTTTATCATTGTACAACAATGAAGCATCACAAGACTAAACCAATGACAGCTGAAAGAAATAACCTATTCATCCACTGGACAAGTTGCTCATCCTGTTCTCTCTTAAAGACATCATGGCACTCGTGAAGAACATCCATATTTTCATTATCTGCCATTAATTCTCGGATTTTCTTTGCCACCTGAAAAATATTTTGGATTAAACAACATTATTCAAACTGTCAGTTACTCCTATAACAGTTGACATAAAATACTTCAAACTCAGTGAATCTTTTTAAATTAAACACTTTCATATGTTCCATGAACCATTAAAATATTCCTGCAGTACCTCATCAAGGAAAAGACGAGGTAATGGTGTCCTTTTATCAAGAGCCACTGCAACCCTGGATGCCATACAGTATCTCCTGAACCAGGCCCATTTGTGTGTCTCTGCACAGCAAGGGAGAGTGTCCAACTCTAGATCACAAGCAAGCGCCACCAGCACCTGCAGACAACCAAAAAACATTTTAGAGATGTAACAAAAATGTGTAATAAAAAGTAATACGCATTTGATGTAGTTGAACAGCTCATAGACCAGTAGGGCCTGAACACAGTCTCAAAGACATGTAAAGCGCAAAGGACATTAGGAGCCATCTTCATTACCCTCACTGATGGGGCAGCATCAAGCATACCCACACTATCTCACATGGTTACGTATCTGATTTCCTCTTCCCATCCAGAAATTTTCAACAAACCCCCTATGAAAAACACTCCTAGTTTAATTAACTTTTCTATATCAAATACTATGTGCTGAATTTTTTACCTTCCATTTCTAAACAGTCACCTTCCTGCAACTGAATCAATTTTTAATTGATTTTCAATTTGATTGAATTTCAAATCATTTTTACTGATATAAATTGTGAACAATGGATTAGTTCTTCTCTGTATAAACTTTTACATATTTTAAGACTTTCTTTTCCTAAAGACAGGCAAGTCCTCTTAGTTTAACTGTTACTACATGGGAGGATTTTTCAGCCTTTTATTCTTGTTGCTCTTCTCTAGACTTTCTCAAAAGTGAATAGCCTTCCTTTTAAGGCATTCTTACTTGTCTGAACTAGATGTAAATAAAACCTTCAGAGTATTTAAATGAATAAAAATATACAACACTTCTATTAGGAGAACTCAGAAGTTACCTATCAAAAAGTGTAGTCTACTGTACTTCCACGCTGTTTTTCTGACCTACCTACCTCTGCCTAGCTAGGTAATCCTTATTCTGTATTTGTATGTTTGATTCTCTTTTTAGAAGTAGTATTCTGATTTTGTCAGAAAGTGTTTCTGATATAGGACTAGCTGAGCTTACCATGTCTCACAAAAAAGTCCAGAACTATACTAATGAATTCCTTATTGATTGTAACCCATTACCTTAAAGAAAGGGCTGTGGAGCAATTGTTTGCCACCTCTCACAATTGGGTCTTCATAGTCAAACTGTCGCTGCAAAGCTTCTGGAAGACCTTTAACCAAAGCAGCTAAAGCACTCCCTGTGAAACTCTAGAGAAACCACAGAACTAGAAAGTTAGTCTTACTGTATATTACAAAAAGTACATTATTTAGATAACCATGACAAAACATTAATAACTTCCCAAACTACAATTAGCTATGTGAAGTATCATTTCCATCCATTTCCCAATACAAAAGTATTCCCTATCACTTTTTGGCAATTCCAATACCACATCTATAAAGTATTGGATTAGCCATTTTTTTTTCTAAAATGGAGTACCTTTACAGACTTGCAGACCTGTGCAAGAAGGCATATTTGCAAAATTTGCAGATTTCCTGTATTGCTATTAATAACAAAAATGTACATCAGGGTTATCATTTTAATGCTTCACATACATCTTAATGTGAAAAATGCACAGAGGAGAGCATCACTGCCTTCTTACCAAAGCTCGTGTTTCTCCATCATTATCCCCTAGAATCCGGTTGATGTTAATAGACTGGCCAAACTCTGTTGTGAGCAGTTTCCGTAGTCTCTGCAAGGCCCACATTCTGTGGCCAGCAGCTAAGGAAACATTAGCACACAAAGAACGTAATTACTCAAAACAATCATTTTAACTTCAAACAAATAGAATTAATTTTAAGACTACACCTACCTAAGGCACTCAGTTGAGCACAAGCTGCAAGAGAAGCTGCCAAGCGAGGAACTATACTCCTGTTGGAAGCAAAATTTAGGCGAAAATCCAACAAACACGTAACCAAATCCATTGAGGGACATGAAAGAATGCAACGATCTGAGAGAAGGTCTTTAGGGCCTGCAAAAAACAAAAAGCAACAACAAATTAAAAAAAAAAAGGCGGGGAAGATTTTAAATAAGAACAGACTGAAATAAGAACAGACATAGGCAGGATTTAGCTGACCAAACACAGCAGTCTAGAGTGTCAGTCTGTATCTGAGTTGGTCCATTCCACCGCCCTTTGAAGGGACTGGAAGAAAGAGGTACTTCCATGACATAATTCAACTAATTCCAAAACAGATGCATTAAATAAAAAAAAAAAAAAAAAAAAAAAAAAAAAAAGTTAAAA
>VYZM01022551.1:51499-64216 GCA_013398915.1 Dromas ardeola | reverse complement strand
ACAAACTGTGCCTCAAAACTATCCTCTCTTCACTGATGAAGAGGCAAACTAGAGTGATGACAAAATATTTGTATCTCTTCCCTATGTACAAGTGTACATCTCAGGACTTTGTTGAAAATATTTCCTAAGTATGAATGACGTTTTCTTAGTATGAATGTAAATGAACTATTGAACTTTTGCATGGAAATATCATGCAATAAATGCAACTGTAGAAAACAGACAAGTAAAGCTACTCTCTCACCCTTCTGTAAATGTCATACATGACACCTTACCTGCAGCTGGCATGATAGGGTAAACAGTGAATCGCCATCCCCATCCATTCACAGAGCCATCACTGATGAACTTCCACTTTAGTTCATCCCCTGGAATTCGCAATTCACTAGACCAATCTGACCACTCACGACCTGTTACAGTAGGATATGTAAACATATTAATCTATACTGTCTGAGCCAATACGCAAGCTACTCATCAACAACTTCCCTCCATGGTTGTCCATTATAAACATCACATAAACACCTTCAAGAAAAAAAAAGCTAATGTGGAGCATATGAACGTAATTATAAGGATGTTACATTAACAAAACTTAAGTCTTAAATAGTTCAGTTAGCACTGCTAACAGTTATCTTCAGTACTTTCAATACCACATTCAAAAGACAATTATGAGATCTTACTAAAATCTATTGTCCAATTTTCAAATTATCTTTTCATATTACAAAAATATACAACACATAAATTAAGTTAAGCTTTACAGCTTTTTCCAGCCAGGAATCCCATCAGAAATATCTCAGTAATGAAACACATGTGCATCTGAAACAGTTTGGGGAAAAACGGGTCAACAGTAAAAGCCCACACCGTATGACTGCCCAGAAATGCTAAGCATAGCTAGTAACTACCAAGACCCTTGCACATGATGTGATCTATGGGCGAGTTCAATGTAAAATTTGGTAAGATTAAAAATATTCCTCTAAAATCTACTGCAAATTAATAGTGTTTAAAAATGAAATCAGAGATAGTAGGATAAAAGATATGAAGATATCACGTAGTGTCACATACATAGGCCAGTGTAGAAAACAGAAAGAGAGAGTCTAGGTATTATTTTGGGCATTCGACAGCAGAAGAGCATTTGACTTGACTGTTTGAAAGCTCAAATTTCTTTAAGTATTACTTTTAAAAGAAGAAAAGCTAATAAAAGAAGTATCCTTTTCCAATTGTGTTCCAATCTGTTAAAATATACTTTGATTATACAGAAACTCACGCATGTTGGCAGGGGTGCTAAACACTGATTTTTTACACTCTAACTGCTCTTAGGAAGAGCATGACAACATGCTGTTCTGAGAGATCCTCTATATTCAAAGATGTAAGATCACTCTCACATGTCTTTGTCTAGATCCTACAGCTTCTTTAGTTTAAAACAGAGTATCAATTTATGTAGTTTTTCCTCTTTTTTTGTTGGCACATCCCTCACGAGTCAGTGACAGGCAGTGGTACACTTCATTCAGCATTTAACAGCAAATCACGCAAGACATTTTTGAAAAGCACTAGTTCTCATAACCTGATCGGACGGAAACAATTCTGTTGACACCATCCATTATGGTAAGTGGATCGTGACGCCGCTCTGTAGAACACTGGCGATCAAATTCTACCCTCAGTCCCTCAGCACCTAAACAGCAACAAAGAGTTCACACATTTCTACAGAGCAATCAATACCACGAACAAATGCAGTATTTTAGAAATCCACACGAAATCAAACACAGTTGTTTGGAAGCCACAGCACTCACTAATAAAAATGACTTCCTTTGGTTTAATGTCATTATTTGTCTGCAATTTCTTGTCTATGAAAGGCTTGCAACGTAGCAAGACCATGTAAGTAGGGGCTGGCAGACAGAACATTCCAAACTAAAGTTGCAACAGACAAAAATGTTGATTTACAGTTAAGGCAAATAGCTCTTTGTTGCCTGTACCTTTTGAGAAGTACTAGGTAACATACTGAAGGAAGCACTAAATGAAAAGACAGAGTTAAAACACAAAAGTATTTCCCTAACACCCAAGACTAGAAGATAGGTGTTCAATTACTGACACTGAAAAAGACTCAGTCCTTCTCAGCTTCGTAACTGAACAGAAAACAGCAATGATATACAGCTGCAGTCACAGCCAGTGAAGCCAAAAATGTGTATTTCACAGAATCAAGATGTTCATGCAGTATGTGTTTTAAGAAATACTTTATTATAGCGACAGGATACATAACATGGCTTTGAAAGTTCAATACACATTTTTATATGCTAAGAAAAAAAAATATGCATGCAATCTTGAAATTAACTGAATTTTAGTAATGTAACTCTAAGAATTCTATACCTGGTATTTTAACTGTGCCACTAGAAGATGTGTCATCAGTGTATGGATGGCTGCTTTCTACCACAACTGGTTGTGAAGACAGGCGACCACTTTGTGAATCAGTTGCCACATCTTCTAGTTCAGTAACACACAGCTCCAACAACATATCAGCAACCTAACAAAAGAAAAATAGACACTTTATTATAAAGTAAGTTTGATTAGTCCAAGAAATCTATGCCAACTACCATTCTTTCCAAATTTAAAATAAGTAAATAAATCACTTGTTTTCTGAATTCTGATTCATAAGGCATCATATTCATTCAAATATATTCTTTTCGGTGCTGTTAAAGATAGAAAAACTCCTAAAACTAAAAGCCAAACAATGTAAGTTTCCAGTAAGTAAATGAGAACACCAAAAATTGTCTTCCTTTACAGAAAAAACAAACCTGTAAAATCTAAACTGTAAAGCACAGACCAAGAGATTAATGGAAGGTATAAATATTTAACCAATATGTAATATTCCAAAACACAAAATTACTGTAAGCAGATATTCTATAAATAGTTTATGATTTGTTACACTCTTTCCTATAACTGCTGGTATTCAATACTACAGCATTTATTAATTCTGTTTGTCAGTTATCCCAAAAAATCCCACACTCATGGATACTTCGCAAATAGTTAGAAACTTCAATATATCAAATGTAATCTTAAAAATTAAAAAGAATTACTATATTGTTAACAATGTATTAACAGCATTTTTAGCTAGAAATAATGACTGCAAACTGAGAAATAAATACAGGTGGAAAACAAAACCAACATGGAATTTTTTTAAACTAACATTCCACAGATCCAGGAAACAGGGCTTGGTTAATTCAGTTTCATTCCAATAATGACAGCCACTCACCCAATACATAAATAGAGTTCATTAAACTTCTATTTTAATGTTTAATTGCAGCATGACAAATCGAGGAAATAGCCTACTACTGACATTTGTAGCACATGCATGTATTCATGTAATATTTCCATTAAAATCATTAAGGTTCACGTGCATTTAAGTTCAACTCAAATTTTCATGTTTATTAAGTTTCTCAGTACGTTGAACTGCAGCTCAAATACAAGAAAATATTCTAGTAAGCTACTAATAAAAAGGAGATAGTTAAAATGCAACAGAAACAATATCTGACCTGTGGGTAAGCTGTGCCCATACCAGACAGCACAGCCGAAAGAACATCTCTGCCCTTTTCGCCTGCTCGGCTGGACACAGCAAGCTTCAGCAGGTCGACCATGACTCGCGTGTCGTCTGGTACTAAGAGACTAGTAAACTCATCCAAGTACTGCGGTTCTGGGCCAGACACTTTACTTTGACTTTCTACATCCTACAAAACAAATTGCAGAAATATTTAGGCAGTGAAGATGAAAGAAGCATCTCACTGAATCTGAACAACTTAACTTGTCTGAAGAAGTTTAAAGGTAATTTAAAATACAATTCATAAATCTGGGATCATATGGTTCCAAAATTAACCTACTGTTAAACCCATTTCTCAAGTGAAAAAACTTCCCCAAAACTAACCTCCTTTCACTTTGGACAGAAAAAAATAGAAATCCTTCTTTGGGTAGATTTTAAAAATGCAGTCCTTTATAGAATAACTTCAAAAGCACGCACACAAAAAAAAAGCAAAACTGCTTGATAAAAGCATGGTAAGGACTTAAGTTTTAAGGAAGGTATTGACAACATTACTTCTTTGGTTTTTGTCATGGTTTCTGCGATGATACTGGCAGCTCCAGGATCATCTGTGACTGGAATGAAAGGACGGGAAGACGCAGCAGCAGCTGAGGGAGTTACAGCAGACGGTGTCACAGCATCTTCTGAAGAAACAACCTAGCCAAAACAAATAATAACTAACAAAAGGTGCAACAAGATACTGTAAAACCTTTAAGAGTCTAATTATTTATTAGAAGGGCTTATGTTCAAAGACAGCAGCATTTTAAAAACAGCCATAAATTCAAAAACCAACAGATTCTCTCCCTATATTTTTAGCTTCTATTTGATGTTCCTAGCATGGCAAACCAGTCAACACCCCCCTCAATGCCAGCTGCTGCAAAAACATACAATGAAACATCAGTGCCTGCACAAAAGTCTACAATGTAGAAGACAAGCCCTTCTACAATGTAGAAGACAATGCGTATCAAATTAATAGCTTGTTAAAGGAAAAGACCTCTTCAGTAGCAAGACTTTTCTTTCTTCCGCTTCCGTTTCCTGTTGTGAATCAACAGAGTAGAATTCCATTCAGGCCCTCCTGTCTACATTAGTTGATATTACAATTACATTTCATTAAATAATTGTCAAAGATTCTCTTAGTCTTGACTTCTTTTTTTTTTAAAAAAAAGATCACTCCCGTAAAATGAATGTGGTATCTGGTCAAACGGTTAATGTTTTCACATTAACTCTAAAATACATCATAATCACATTTAAATGACACAGTACATTCTGAAAGTTCTAAACTGATTTCAGATTAAAATTTAAGGTTTTCCGAATCTGACATACGTAGAGTACCCACTCTGGAAATTACAGCATGAAACAACTGCTTAATCTCTGCTATTATCAAACTAAATGAGACAATATTTTTCAGCTTTACTGTTAAACATGGTTGGAAAAATTCATTTGACACTTCACCTCCCCTCTCCTGTCCTGCCATGGGTTTGGGCTCAGCCTCTCTTCTACATCCCCTACAAGCATGCACTCATCTCCATTTGCAGGGCTTCCTGTAGAAGTAGCATCTGACGGCGGGGCTGGTGATGAAGAGGGACATTCTACTGGTGCAATCATACTTGCAGGCATCAATGCTCCAACAACTGCATCCCTGAAATCATTTAGGATAGATTAACATAAACCTAGTTATACTCCCTTGTTGAACTTAGAAAAAATTATATTAGCTTAATAAAATAAGGAAAGGCTTCCAAGCTATGGAATTTAGAGAGTAGCTTATTGCCATTCTCCTCTGGGCCTGATGCTTAAATACAGCTCTTAAGGCCACTATTTCACATGAGCTCCTTTTTATAAATTTTAGCACAAATACTCTGTTCTCTACCAACAATAAGAAGGGCACTGTAAAGTTTTATTACTCTCTCCACCTTGTCCCCCACTGCTTGCTCCACATCATCTATCATTATTTACTTCGACATTGCTACGTAATTTTTTTTTTCCCCAGGTACTAGGAGCTTCTTATTGTAAAGAAAATGTAACAGCATAAAGCTAACATCAACAGCAAAAGAAAATTTAAATGAAGCTTAGGTCTAAACTGAGGAGTCCAAACTTGTGAAACAATTTATACTCGACTCAAGAGACCCTAATAGATGGTAAGCTATGTCATCTTTTGCTCTGCATTCTTGTTTGCATGCCTACCTGGCGTACATGATTTGTAATGCCATCAGTATATGAGATAATGCCTGCTGTTTGGCAACATTCCCATCAAGCGACAGGAGAATCTTAGCAAGGGAAGGGCGATTCGGCTTGGAACTGTTTGCCCCACTAATTTTGTTACTGGCAGCAGAAGAATCTGCATCTGAAGGAACACCTGGAGTAAGGGGAAAAAAAAGAGAAGAAAAATTACACCATTTTTTAATGGTGTAATACATAACTGGAACTGATTTATCTGATTTCTTGTTAAGTCAGAAAGATGACTGTAAAACTAACTCTACAGTAGATTCTTAAACTGCAGTGTCTACAGTTACAACATTTAAGGCAATCCCGAGGCTCTGCAGCAAGGGCTTTCATAAAATAGTGTCCCACCTTGTTACTTACTCATGAAGATCAAGGTAATACAGATATAAATATTTGGGCGATCAGCATCTAAAACAGGTTTTACTTACACAAAAATTTCTCAAATAGCACCAGTATTTATCATGTCCTCTTAAAAATACTAATCAAATATTCTTTATATGTAGTTCTTGCCCTTTCTTAAATACACTGCCTTGTTCATGAAAAAGCTTAATTAGCAAAATATTTGGTGTTTTTATATTCAACACAAAACATTGCTGTTTTGCTTTCACAATTCTTAAGTCACCTACCTTAGAAACAAAAGGCAACATTAGCATCAAGAATTCTAGCAACAAGTAACATGCAAGACAACAAATACTACAGTAGCATCCATCTACCATTACCTCCATAAGCTCTATCCCATATTAAAATAAAGTCTTTGGGGCATTTGATAAAGCACGTTGTATTTCAATTTCCTGAAGAACAGTGAAAGTTCAAACTAATGCTACTTCTGAACAAGTCCTTTACAACTTCCACTTTCAGGAAGGGGCTTTGTTGGGGTTTTTTTCGAGGTGTGTATGGTTTTTTTTGTTGTTTTGTGGTGTTTTTTTGAAAGACAGTTTTCTTTTTGCATTCTTCTATCACCTATTAAACCACACAGACAACTAACTCTCCAATGGTATGACTAAAACCCACAACATAAGGCAATAAATACTAACCAAGATAAGAAGCACCTAAAGGGTCCCTCGCTGTCTGGAAAAGTACTGGTTCATGAACAGATGGTGTAGCTACATCCACGGTTGTCCACGCTACACTGTGGGAAGACCCACAAGCAACCCGCGTGATCTTCTGGCCTTCTAAACCTTGGACAAGAGTGGGCTTTCTATTGACTGTAGTAGTTCCATTGCCTTGCTGCCCGTGATCATTGTCACCCCAAGCATAAACCTGCCAGTAAACATTTCCACATATTACTTTGCTTCACTGGTTGACGCATGTAATTATTTTCTTAAAAATTCCTACAGAGGAATATTAATGATTTGTATTATTAACCTAGGACACTTTAGAGAACCTATTGCCATAACCTCCCCTCCTCCCCCACTAATTAATGCAGGCATCATCATACATTAAAAGAAAAAAAAATCAATTAGCACTTTATCAGATTATTCATACATTATTGCCAATTCATAAATCATCAGTTGATTCATAAGTTATTCAATGTTCACAGTGAACAGTAAGTTAGAAGAATTAGTTGCATAGTAATTACATTGGGGATCTGAATCAATACGATAATGATAATGCTGGATCACAGCAGAAAAATCTGTCCAGAATATGATGACTGCTTCTGCATTTCAAGACTGAGAAGCAAGACACTGATCATGAGATAATATATAAACTAGGAAAATACTACAAAAGGTACTACGATAACAACATTTAAACTCCAATAATAATAATGAAAGCTAGTACATTTTAAATTACAATCATGCCTATATTTATTCAGGGCTTTAATAAGCAAATAAACATCATTAGAAATTTTTATTCCATTTAACCAACACCGATGCTATTACACTCTTCTTCCTCAACAGGTTAGTTTATTCCCTTCTGGATCAAGGAACAAGGGGAAAAAAGGGTGATGCACAATGTACCTGTCCAGTGTCAGTAACCGCGAGACAATGGAGTGCGCCTACAGCCACATGCACAATCTTTTTACCCCTCAGTCCTTCCACAACTTGCGGCTTTCGTACATGTACATCTGTGCCATGGCCTAGCCTGAAGTAGTCGCCCTTACCCCTGCAAGAGATAGAAAACATAAAATTCAAAACAATTATATTGTTTACACATTCCTCCGTCAACACAGCTTCCCAAATCAAAATACTTCATTTATCACTGGGATTAAACACAAGCACCAACTAGCAAATTCTTCAAATCTGAATTACAAAGGCCTAAAAATGAGGATAACTGCAGTTCTATGGCTCCATAACTTCTCACCTCAGGATAGAACAGGCATTATGACTATTTTTTGTATGTAGTGCTACTGTGATTACATTGAATTTCCTCTGTTGCAGAAACACTGCAATTATAAATACTTACTAAACTGATGTTTTGATAGACTTAGACAGATTTATACTACTGAGGATAAACCTAACAATAACAGCCCCTTTGACAAGTATACTCACATGAAAAAAATACAGGGGAAATAACATGTTTTCATAATTGAGTTCACACTGTTGCATGCCTCAATATAGGTTCTTGAGCCTCCATAATTTAAATTCTTCTAAAATTGTTATATACAAACTGCACTAAAAATATACCATATGCAAAAGTAATGTAAACACCTTAAAATGCCTCTACAGTGTCAATAAAGAAGAAAACAAAACCCGAGATTTTTTCCACTGTGTTTTTAGTAACTGTTCACTCAGTTCTGCTGCTCACCACCACCAATTTTTCAAGAGAGGTTATGTTGTGATGGAGGTGAATATGATATATAGTACTGTCGCCTATCTAAAGTTGTAACACAGAAGTTGTGATTTTTCCCTCAAATGAATACAAATTAAAGAAGACAAAAGTTTAGAAGCAACTCAGCCATCCTAAAGTGCAGACATGCACAGCTGAAACAGCCACAAAAAAATATCGTTGTAGTCCTGTAATGTCATGAAATAGCTGTAGATTTTACGACTAGACATAACAGTGTTAAGACAAACTGTCGGAAGGAAGGGACAATTTCAGAGAGTTCTTGAAGACTGCCAAATTCCCTTTCCTCTTACTCTTTTCATCACTGCAAAAAAAGAATTTAAAAGAGGGGTAGAAAAAATGAGAGAGACAAAACTGTTTCCAGTGGCCACTCTGACAAACAACATCTTTGCTAAAAGCTTGTCTCTCTTTTAAGAATAGAAGTAACTTCTAAAAATGGAAGTTTTGTGGTTTTCTCTTCGTATCATTCGATACTGGTAATTGACCAATTGCTGACAAATAATAAAACAAAAATGACCATTTTAAGTCTTCTTAGCTTTGATATAAATCAAACCAGTCACAGTCTAATTACAGAAGGATGGGGTAAGACCTTGATCTGGTTAGAGCTCTGAAGTTGATCTGCCATACAGTAAGCTCGCAAATTTTACAGAAAGGTTTATAAACTCAAAAAAGCCAGGTTTGTGTTCAAAACAAAGCAGAAGCAAGCGGACAAATAGAAGAAAAATAAAAAGTTTCTGAATAACTCTCAGTGATCATCTCATACCAGTTCTTGCTTTGAGGCATCATTACTGACAACTCACAGAATGGTCGGGGCTGGAAGGGATCTCTGGGGATCATCTAGTCCAACCCCCCTGCCAGAGCAGGGTCACCTACAACAGGTTGCACAGCAACACATCGAGGCGAACTCAGTAGCATTCTGAGCACCAATGAGCTCTGCAAAGACCCTGTCTTTCCAAGGAAGTTCATCCCATCTCCTCTGAACTTCAGCTTACTTCCTTACTCTGCTGCATCCTTACTCTCTCAGTCTCTGCTTTAGCTGTAGGCTACATACTCCAAACGAAGATTCTTGGGTTCTCCGCCCGCCCCCACCCCCCCACGGCGCCACTCCAAAGTCTTGAATTAACATTCCTTTACATGCTCCATTGCTCTCAAGCAGGCATCCTAACAGAGTACAATATACAACTGAGCATGCTACAAGACACAGTGTTAGAGTAATTGAACAGATCACAGCTTGTCTTGAAGAGCTGCCAATTTGAAAGGCAAAGAACACAGATAAGGCACAGATGGAGTTAAGACAGTCAAATAGCAATAAATACAACACATACTTCGCAATTGTTTTATTAATACTTTCTGGCAAATGTAACGTACCATGTCCATACCACTCCTGACTTGGTCAATGCCAATGAGAACTGTGCACCACACTCAATCTGACAAACGCCTTGGCCGTTCAGTCTTTCAATGTTCTGAGGAATGTTGCATCCTTCACTACCTCCTCGGCCCAGTTTTCCAAAATCACCATCACCCCAAGAAAACACCAAACCTAACAAACACAAAACTGCAGGTGAAACAATGATCACAGTATTCCCACATGCTAGAAAGCTTCTGGAACAAGATATTCCTACCTTCATCTGTCAAAGCAAGAGTCTGAGCATCTCTGCTTCCACAAGCAACTTGAATGACTCTGTGGCCAAGGAGCACTTTAACCTACAAAACAGAAAAAGTGAGAAAGACCTTTCAAAGAAACTCTGTTTTAAAATCTTACAGACATTTCCAAGCTCTTATGACTGATCGTCATCGTGCCCAGCCTGAGCATGCCATTTAGCAAAGGATTATCAAGCCTTGCTCACGCAGGATCCAACACTGCTCAATGACTGTAGCAGCTTCCAGCTACGTATCAAAGCAGATGCAGGAGATGAATGTTCAAAAAAGCACTAGCCATTCCACATCACTTCCCAGGAAAGAAACTGGATCTTTTTGGCCTTTCTGAAACAGCTTGCCTGTTATTAGAGGTATGTGTACCAAAACCTCATTTAGATCACTCCAAAATTATGCCTCCATACTGCTTTCATGGTTTTTGGCTTTACTTTAGCTTAATTTTACCATTTATTAAACAAACACACACATTCACATTCCATCAGATAAAAGAAACATTTATTTTACCATCTTAGGCTTCAGCTGTGTGGTATTATCTCCATGTCCTAGCCTTCCATATTCTCCAAGACCCCACGTATACAGTTCACCACTAGACGTAATGGCAGCACTGTGGGAACTGCCACAGGCAATATCACGGATGCGTTTGGTTTTCAATGCTTCTATCAATCTGGGTTTATCACAGTTCCTAGAGAAAATGAGTAAGAATTCATTATGTTAATTATGAAAGAAGTGCACAATATACTCCAACCTTCACAATCCAAAAAATTTTGTGTAACAACTAACAGTAATCTAAAGATAAAATACAACATCACATTATGATTCCAAAACATACTCTTTAGTTGCACCATAAATCTAAAGTTTACACAATTTTAATGTACTTCAAAGTTTATTTAAAGAAATATTTTATGCATACACTGCAAAACTTAGGTAACAAAGCCAAAGTGATGAATCAATTAAAAAGTGAATACTACAAAGTGAAAACTGATATTCTGTCATTGCCCAAAGTTGAGCAATTTGTTATAAGGAATTGTTTCTCCACCATGTGGACACAAAGCCAGACAGTAAGATTAAGACATGACACTCCCATCCCAACTTTAGAACTGGAATTTACCGTTGGGCTTCTGTAAGAGTACTGGAAACATTTACTATTCATATGGTTACAATATTCTCCAAATTCAGGGAAGAGTTTCAACTCAAGGTTTTCTAATGTTGACTGTGTATCAGAGCCACTATTAAGATTTTATAAAATGATGCATGGCCTTTGGAAAATTTGCTCCCATGAATTGCCCAAGAGCTCCAAGTCTCACTTTTTTAATTAAAAGTGAGAAAACCATGAGGCAGTTGAACAACAAACAACAATACTGCTCTAATGTGAACTTCCCTTTTCATTGATCTGACACACATATCCCAATGAACATTTATTTGTTGTCATACATTAACCATCTCAGTTGGGCACTGTAATTTTTCATGCATTCTGAGCAGGTCTTCAAAATACATCAGAAAAAAAAAAAAAAAGATTTCCCCATGGGTTATGTTTATCGAGGTTTTTTTTCTTTTCAAAACATTGTTCTGTGGTGCGTTTACAGAAAAGTCCTGAGACAATTAAAATTTTCCTCAAAGATTTCCTATGGAAGATTATACTACGTATTACTGAAAAGTGTAAGAAATTTATTTCTGGCTAGTAAGTCTGTGAACAGAAGTCTAAAGAAAAGGGTTACAAAATTCTCTGCGAGGCTCACATTATGAACTGTTACAGCCCAGGAATGTAAAACTGCTACAGTTTTACGCCTTAAGGCACCTCTGTAAACTTTACCTTATAAAAGTAACCAAAAACTCTATGCCCAAAAGTGTGCCATTTCATCAGTGACGTTCAAAAATCCTATTAAAGACTTCATCCACTAAGTATGTTTCCAAGTATTATATTAATTGAATGCCTCCCTTTTAAACGACTGAAGACTGCTACAAATGCTGCACCATAAATTGACATACAATGCTGAAAACAAAATCTTTTCACAACACAATTTTTTTATTCCCATCGTATTAAAAATCCTGTCATTGTCAATAGTGGTGGTCAGCTGTGTTATAATATGCAACACAAATGTTCTCCTCCTGAAATATAGACAAATTTGGTATCCTTACATTCGACTGAAGTGACCAAGTTTTCCATCATCTCCTTCACCCCATGAAAATACCTTTCCATCAACGGTTAACGCCATAGCATGCCGGCCACCTAAAAGAGTAAACATAAATTTAAGTTTTCAAGCTTTCAAGCAGGCAGCAAGTCTAGCAAAAATCTCAGAAATTTGACGCTGCTACACTTCTATAACATAATTGTATGGGCCTTTCAACCGAATACACATAGAATCGTAGAATCTTTATGGTTGAAAAGGACCTTTGAGATCATCAAGTCCAACCATACACACACACATAAAAAAAACCCCTACAATCTCTGCCACTAGAGCATGCCCTGAAGTGCCAAATCTACACATTTCTTAAATACCTCTGGG
>VYZM01022551.1:39276-50918 GCA_013398915.1 Dromas ardeola | reverse complement strand
CCTCAAGCAGATCAACACTCCCACCTAGTTTGGTGTCGCCTGCAAACTTACCGAGGGTGCACTCAATCCCCTCATCCAGATCATTGATAAAGATATTAAACAAACATTACTTATTTTCTTCAGAGTTTTTATGTGATTTAATTTAAAACACAAAACTTTTGTGAGAGTAGGTTTCCTGGCACGTTAAAAAGAAGACACAACCACGCAATTTGCTATTTTCAATGCTGCAAGAAAAAACAAAACCAAACCTACCATTTAGTAATATTCAAAAATGAAAACATTTTCTTTGGTTCAGACTGGAAAGCTATTCAGAAGTTACCAAATTTAACTTCCAGCAAGTAAGAAACTGTGTATGGTCTAAATTAATAGATTTTAATAATAGAACCATTAGATTTAATCTGTCATTTTATGCAACAGACAGAATTTAATAACCTGCATTTATTTTAAAAATATCAGATATGCTGGGGCATCACAGCACCCAATAAAATTGCAAAGCAACTATTTTCAAGCTTATTATGTTATGTTTATATACATAAGGATAGCAATAGTCAGTACCTGAGTGAACAGCCACCTTCTTTACCACATAGTTACTGAGAGCTGTAATCTGGCGGGGAATAGGCACAGTTCCACTAGATATTCCTAAACCCAGCCTTCCATTTGTGGCTTCTCCACAGGCATATACTTTACCCTCTACAGTCACTAAAATGAAGAAAAAAGTTTGAAATACCATTAATATTTCACAACTGGAAATCGGTTTCTGACCTTAAATAATTATATTTATTTTAAATTTATATTACCTGCAAAAAGGCTTTTGGATCCTCCAGCTACTTGTACAACATTCAAGGCAGATAAGGTTTCAGAAAAGGAAGGAACCTTTATCTAGAGTAGAAATAAAGATCATTACAATACACTTCAGAATTTTATACTTTAAAAAGAAGTGCTGTTCTTAAGTGATAAACCAGTTATCTAACAAGTACATTTTTTTTTTTTTTAATATATGAAACTCCGCATATTATTTGGACACTTCACACATACCAGTGAATATAGATACATATATATATATACACACACCAGGCAAAGCACATAAGCCAAGAAAAAGCATTTAATAAAACCATGATAAATACAAAAATTGAGAAAAATATAAAATATTATATAAATAAGGATCAAGCTGCATATATATACAGACATCTTTCAAGTGTTTCTAATCAACATATATTCAAACCTGGCATAACCCCTTATATAACAAAAGTAAGTATTTATTATGTATTTTTATGCAGCTAAAGAGATAAAGTTTCTAACACACTTCTTCATTACAGTATACGGGGAAAAAAGTTTGAAGGACATTTGAAAAGCCTTAAATTAGTTTTTAAATTACTATCCTAATTAATCCATTTATGCATTTAATAATATTAACAACTTTCAAGACCTCAAAGATAAACTCTGCAAGTTCACATTAGCACATTTTTTCCATTCAAAAAAGTTTAATCTTTACAGAATTAGTTCAGATTTACAGAGGTATCTGATTTTTTTTTTTTTTATCCCCTCATTTCTTCCATTCAGCTGTCCTATAGTTCTCCCTTTTTCTAGATGGAGGGGAAGCACTTCAGTCAAGCAGAGCCATAATTCTGCCTTGAACATGTTTGGAGCAAAAATGAACTGAAAACTGCACCTCCGCGCTCAAGCCTTAATGGCTTTATGCACCAATAAAATACAGGATGGAGAATACAGTAACCGGTAACTTTTCGTTTCTTAAAAGGCACTCTATGGCTAAAGTAGTATAAGTTTTATTTAAAACACAAATTAAAGAAATGCTCTGTTAACGTACTTTTCACATTAATGGTACCTGCAATTGATTAAACACTTGCCACGTATCTTCTACCTTCCATTGTATTAAAAATCATGTATAAATGGCTGCACACAGGGCTGAAATTCCTCTCAAATTACATTGAATCGTAATCAAGTTACACCAATCAAAATATTATAATTCAGTTTTTTTTTTTCTGATTACTCCACCAGCTCCAGGTACAAGGAATACACAGAAAAGTTCACCAATATCTTCATTTCATGCACACAAACTCAAAAGGAACAGAATATGTATAGAGTGCTACACATTTTTAGAAAAATTAGTTCACTATCATCTAAAACAAATGATTACATGGCTGCTAAAAATCAAACTGGATTTCCAAGCAACAACCAAAATGCAAATTTTCTCTTAATTTTCCACCCAGCAGACATCTACATGTCTTAATAGTAAAAAGCCATTAAAACCTACCCTTCATGGCTTTAAGCTTTAAAATTCTGATTAAATTTGAATTAATTGTGAGTTGTGTGAGACTCATACATTTTATTTTTAGCTTTGTCTGTTTTGTATTGAAGTATGAAAACAACAAACATACCTTGGAACCTTTCAGCCCTCCCAATTGGTCTTTGTCATTCAGTCCCCAAACAAAAACTTTGGTTCTTATTGTAGCTGCCGATTCAAGCCCAGCTGCCTTCTTTCTAACAAGACTGAACATATTGAGAAAAAAAAACAAAGTCAGTTTAGCAACCTGCATGCTATAGCATAGGCATCATTTTTACTGTAGTAACTGATTTTACAGGTTGGAACAGTTTCAGTACTCAGACTACACCACCACAGTTAGGTGGTGGCTATAACAAATAAAAACCAAAAAAAACCCAGAATGTTTTGCTGAACAGTGGTAAATATACACATGCCACATACCAAATACAAACACAGGAAGTTTTTAGCTAGGTTTTCAACTCCAAGTATACTGCAGAAGCAGAAGACTTGTACAAAACGTGTGACAATCTTAAGGAAGTTGTTTATCAACAGATGACCTACTTACAATTCTGACAAACTAAGATACCGATTTCTCTTTACTACCATTCAGCCCAATTAAGCTGCTCTTCTTACAATAGTATAGACACTATATATATATATTCCTATACATATATATATATAGGAATATATAGACACTAAGGTTCCTTATCATTTCCCATTTGCCCCCACGGAGTTACCTACCTCCCAGTGTTAGCTTTATCATCATCCTCTTCCTCATTATCAGAAGCAAGGAAAGGGACTGCGGCCAAATCTTCATCCTCTGCACGTATACGTCCCAGTATGCTGAGGCCATGTATTTTGCAATCAATCCCAGAGCTTCTGCACTGCTTGATTGCAATCTCAATATACCTGTGGTACTAAGAAAAAAAAAAAAACAACAATGAAACTAAATTGCCATCTTTTGGGTCCTATATAACCTCATAAAACATAGGAAAGAATTAGGACTTCTGCTTGACTTTTTCACTTTAACAAAACGAATCTGTAACTTTAAATATTTGGCTTTTTAGTCCTACATAATTCATGCTTTAAGATAAATATATGGCCTCATTAATTTGAGAATGACTTCACTTCCAGTCTTCTAAAAATTCATTATGCATTCCTCCTTGCTGTTACTGAAAAAGATCAGAACTACTATCCAAAATAAGCTTTATCACCTACCAAAATTAATCCCAAATTTAAGTTTATTAGGTTGTCTTCTTGATTCATAGGTGTCTTGATTTACATCAAAAAACCTAAAATATCTTTACTACTAAGGCTATAATAGAGTTATGCTGTGATTGTGGTAAAACTTATCAGGATAATTAGCTTTATTAAACTGCCAGAAATAGTGCTAATTTAGAGGAAAAGTAAAATACCACGCTTTAATAATCACAACAGTGCTTTTCACCCATCTCTGCGGCAAAATATTTTTTTGTTGCATACAAGTGTAATTTTCGCATAAACTTCACTTACTTCTGTACAATCACTGAGAAGAGGCACTGTGGTGTCTGTAGGATTTATATTGATTGTCTTTAGCTCTATAAGGTTATTTAAGGAATTCCCCCCTAGAAAACAAAATGTGGAAAGAAAAACATTTTAAGATATGGTGTCTGTTTCATAAACAGGCACTATACATGTTAAATAGATGTTAACTGAAACCAGATAAATACCTACTGTTGAACAAGTAAAAAAAAAAATAAATAAATTTCAGACTTCTCAGAGAATATACACTTACCTGAAACTACAACTAAAGAGGGCATGTAACTGCTGTCTGCAGGGTCCACTATCATCTTTAGTCTGTGAACAAGAACATCTGGAAAAATCTCCAAGCGAATCCAGTGCTAGGGGAAACACATAGAATTTCATTTTCAGATAGTATTGTTAGGACCACCATACGGTTAACAAGAATAAAAGAAAGCATGAAAAACATTTGTGAATGGTACACAACAGCTGCAATGCATGCGAACTAGCCAAAGGAAAATGACTTTATGAACTTCTTGCCTGTCCAATCTCCAAATACATGAGAAACAGCCGCAGCAAATGATTTATTTCACCCAGAGCAACACCATTGCGAAGACTGAGAAAGCACAATACCATCAGAGGTCAAGAAATGGGACGTAATGTAAATCTTTGCTTACAGTCTGTAGACAACCCAAAGGAAGGATACCTGGGGATATTTCTCAGCATGGCCACCAACAGAGCCTCAAAACACACTGGACAGAAGCCCAGCCACAAATGCCGGTGTCTAGGCTGGCCCGAGAGCAGTGCTGCAGGCCAATAAAATTGGTAAACCATAAACTAAGGAACAATACTTATATGTTTTTATAAGTTATCTGGATGCAGGAGTCAAACGTACATTAAGCAAGCTTGCTGTTGACACTAAACTAGGAGGAGCTGTGGACTCCCTCAATGGTAAAGAGGCTTTACAGAGAGATCTGGATAGACTAGAGAGCTAGGCAATCACCAACCATATGAAATTTAACAAGATCAAGTGCCACATTCTCCACCTGGGACAGGGCAATCCCACTTCTATGTACAAACTGGGGGACAAGAGGCTGGTGAGGCAGCCCCGTGAAAAGAGACCTGGGAATTTCGGTTGATGGCAAGTTGAGTATGAGTCAACAGTGTGCCTTCGTAGCCAGAAGGGCCAACCGTGTCCTGGGGTGCATCAAGCACAGCATAGCTAGCGGGTCAAGGGAGGTGAGTGTACCACACTACACTGCACTGGTGAAGCCTCACCTTGAGTATACTGTGTGCATTTTTGGGCACCTCAATAGAAGGAGGACATCAAACTATTAGAGCGTGTCCAGAGGAGGGCGACCAAGATGGTGAAAAGTCTCAAGGACAAGACTTACGAGGTCACTTGGTTTGGTTCAGCTTGGAGAAGAGAAGGCTGAGGGGTCAGTGGAGGGGGAGATGCTGATCTCCTCTCTCTGGTGACCAGTGACAGGATACAGGGAAATGGACAGAAGCTGTGTCAGGGTAAGTTCAGATCAGACATAGGAAAAGGTTTTTCACTTAGAAGGTGGTTGGTCACTGGAACAGGCTGCCCAGGGAAGTGGTCACAGAGTTCCTGTCAGAGCCTGTCAGAGTTCAAGGAGCGTCTAGAAGATGCTCTTAGTCATATGGTTTAGTTTAGGTAGTCCTGTGAGGAGCAGGGAGTTGGACTTCAGGATCCTTACAGGTCCCTTCCAACTCGAGACATTCTATGATTCTATGCAAGTGAGGCAATGCTTGGAGGCAGCATCAGCAAGTAAGAATACGGGTGCTTCTTGTATTGAAACAAACTCACTTAAGTAAAATATAATCAATGTGATTGTTAAGAACAATTGCCATCAGTTATTATACTGAAAAGGCAATTCTAACCATATAACCAAGTACAGAATAAAGTAACTACCCTGCATTTCAAAAATCACACAAGTTCCTTATAATTCACATGAAATAATTAGAAAGATAAAGCACAGCTTAAAAAAGAGGCATATTTACTATGAATAAACAGTTTTGTACTTCAGATGTCTGTTTTTACTACTCTTTTATCTTAGATGAGGGTAGCAAACAAATATATCTCACTAACGTAAATACTTATCCTCTTAAGAAGAAAGTATGCCAGAATAAACCAGTTATGGCTAAAGTTACCTTTCCTTGTGAGCCAGAAGACTGCCAGCACTGCTCACTACCATCAATAAGACGTGAAGCCTGATTCACAGAGGATGAGACATTCAAATTCTTAACTATTCTTGACCAATCATCCAGTAACATTCCCCGCTGGCTACTATGCCGTCTCTTCAGCTGCTTTCCAGAACGCCCACAAAACACTGGTGACTGACCTGTATGGTTAAATGAAATGTTGAGCACGTACCTCTCAAAGAAAATTGCTTTTATTAAGCCCATAAGCAATGTGAAAGGAAATATAATAAATCAAAGATTTCAGGTATGTAGTCTGTAAGTAGAATACAGAAGCATGTCACATAGGTATGGTAATATTACTCACGCTTAAAGGGCATAGCTCAAGATTTATTTTTTTAAAGGACTGACTACAAGCTTTCATGCCTATCATTTGGGATAGTCACATTTTCTGTTCTTATGTTTATGACTGATTTATACCAAGAAACCAAGCATAATTTAGTAAAAAATAAACATTAAAAAATGAAGGAAAATTACTCCCTTCAGGAATGCAAGACACGAAGAGTAATTCCTAAAATCAAATGATAAAACATCATGCAATCTTTAAACTGACAGAATCCTTAAAGGACTAACGTTCTTGACTAAATAGCGACTTGAAAGGGTCCTTCCTTTTGAAATACAAATCAAAATTCATGATGACACATACTTTGAAATACAGGCCCACAGCACATGGATTTTGTACACCATCATAGCATACGAAAAATATCCAACCAACCATCAACAGAAATCTCTTACAGTAGAACAGACACAGCTAAATCGCAACACTCAAAAATTCCAAATCTTGTTCAAGAATCATAAAATGTGTTGGGTTGGAAGGGACCTTTAAAGGTCATCTAGTCCAACACCCCTGCAGTATGCAGGGACATCTTCAACTAGATCAGGTTGCTCAGAGTCTCATCAAGCCTGGCCTTGAATGTCTCCAGGCATGGGGCCTCCACCACTTCTCTGGGCAACCTGTTCCTGTGTCTCACCACCCTCATTGTAAAGAACTTCAACCTAATGTCTAATCTAAACCTACACTGCTCTAGTTTAAAAGCACTGCCCCTCATCCTACACCTTGCAAATATTAGGGATCAGACTGATTTTTAGACAGGTGGAGAGAAAAGAAATAAAAGCTAGTGTCAGGTAAGTTTGGCATAATAATGCAAAACCCAAATGCTCTGGAGATAAAATGGCTGCACCTGTTCTTGTCCTAGAAACAAAAACCTCAGATTATGTGTCTTTCAAAAGGCTTCCCTTTCCTACTACACTTCTCTGGAGTCTCCACATCATGGAGGAAAATGAGGCAACAGCCATCACACACAGAGGCAAAACTGCTGAAGAGCAACTGAGGTGTAAGAAGGTACCTTTGGTATTTCAGGCTGCACCTGCTGTCATGAGGATTCCATTCACCTACATTTAGGCTGACAGCAAAAGGCAGGAGGATTAAAGAATTACACTTTTTACTGTTAATGTAGCTGAAAACTCAGTTCTGACATAAACAGTTACTTTCAAGCAGCCATATTTTTAAAACTTTTTTAAATAGTAAAAAGAAAGCTTAAGGGTTGATGCTTTGGTGTAGTCTACCACGTGCAATTGTAGCAGTCCTATGATCTGCTAAAAATATTTTGTCATCTAGAGGGTCAGTCCAAATACTAATTTTCTCATGTTAAGGAGCCGAAATCTGAAACTGTTTTTTAAAAAGCAAATTAATTGCATTTTAAATTAATCTAATAAACACTTAGATTGTGAAACTTACCTGGTTCATTTATTCTGCCAAAAGTATGTCGGGTGTTATGCTTCCTGGTTTTAAAACAGGTTTCACAAAAGTCAAAATCATCACAGTTTCTGCATTTGAATCTAGGCCCATTGATAGGAAACATCTGACAGCCATCACACCTGATTTCACAAAAGAATAATGAGTAAATATATTTCTAGAAGTTTCCATGGTACAAGTTAATTGTAACATCAGTCAAGATAATGGAATCAAGATGGTAAGGCTAAAGGATAACCCATATACATTAAGAAAAATGTAAATGATCACTTACGTGACTCCAGGATGAATGCTGGGGACCAGTTCCATTTCTGACAATAAGCCAGTCCAATGAGACTGCTGAGGAAAGTCTACAATGACATCTTTTCCATTGGCACTAAAAGCTATGACAAAAACATGCAGAAAATACAATGTGTTACAAATCTCTATAAAATGAAGCAGAAAGTGTCCCGTGCAACATCAGAGAGGAAACACGTAATAAAAGTAGCTTTCAAAAGTAATCTTTTATTTTAATGGAACTATGTATAAACCTAATCAGCCTGGAAACAGGCAGAGGGAAAGGGAATTCTACAGATTTTTTAAAGATACATATTATTCTATTTAAATTCTTTGAATCTGAATTTTTCATCTATTTTTTTAAACAAAAAATCTCTCCAAAGGGAGAGATTACTTCTAAGCACAAATACAGTATCACCAAAATCTGTACCTCTTCAAAGAGTCTACGCCCCACAGATTATTTCTATAAAATCCCTTACAGCTTGACACTAACACATCCCACTTTCTCCTCACTTTCATATGAAGTCTTCAAGTTAGATTTACTTTGTAAAGGAAAACCATTTGTGGTTCATCCAAAGTATAAATGAGAACTACAACAGGAAGCTGCAGAGATTCGCAAAGACCTTTACTGTATGTGAATGGAGTGGCTCAAAAAACGGATGAACACAAATGGGCTACCACAGACTACGTGTCTATAAATTCGTCACAGACATCAAACGCATTCTATACTCTTATCATCACGCAATATTCCACAAAACACTGTGATTTGTAAGTGTGTCCAGAAGATTCTCTCCTTAAACACTGCAGAAAGTCTGTGTGGTTTCCAATTTTATTACCCCCCACCGTGCCCCATTTTGAATATACATTACCTTTGACAACTCCCACACTTCGATGAGTAACTGATCCCCATTTGTATTTGGGTGTGGTAACAGAGCTTTTCACACGCACTTTGTCACCTATCTTGATATGAGAGGCAGAACTCTGCGGTGGAAATCCTAGCAGTTGCAAGAATAAATATATAGTGAGTGAGTGGGTTTTTCCGCCCAAAAAATACAACTCCCTTAGTGTATCATTCAGGTTTTTATTAAAAAGCAGTCAGCAGTGAACTTACCTAAAAGTTCAACATGGATATATCTGACCCAGTAAGTACCACCCTTTTGTTGCCAATCACACTGTACGTTCAGGTCATGCAATCCATCTCGATCCAATTTAATAACTTTGCCTACATCTCCTTCACAAACCTCCTCATAGGTTCTGCAGCACCTAACCATCATCCCCACCTAGGGGAAAAGGACAATAGAATACCATAGCTATGTAAAGATTTTTGTTCTAGAAGGAAAGTAGTTTCAACATATATAGAGACAGAACTTTTAATTTTCATGCTTACCTGAATATTCTCCCTCACATACACAGCATAGTCATCATTACTTAAGAAATCAGCTCGTTTCTTATAGGTCTGGCTCTCAGTTACAACAGCACCACTTGACTGGAAAAAAAAAATCAAAAATAAGCATATAACAGTTACAAAAATTGCTTTAAATTCAGATAAATAAAATTGTTAGCAGAGACTGAGGATAACCCAACAAAACCAAACACACGTAATAACCAAGTTGCATGCCAAAATGGGTAAAACCTTCAACAGGTCACCTCACTCACTGTAAGGCTAAAATTTATGACCTACTTTACTTTAAACTAAAGTTTAGTTTCCAAAATGACTTTACAAGGAATATAGCTGCGAATTTTCAAAATGTGTGAAAAAAGCTGCAAGTTGCCTTTATGTAATCTGCTTGCCAAAGAAAATTAGAAGAGGATTTGTGAGTAATCTACTTAGCCTTGCAGATACACATTCACATCCCACTTCTTCAGCTTCTTGTTTGGAGAGGAAAAAAAAAAAAAACAACCAAAAAAACCAGTGGTTAATTGTAATCTCCTATCTAAAGTACAGTACTAATTTTTTTTGTTATATAATACAATGGGATTTAAAGTATTCCCTTAGAAAAACAAGCTGATAAAAAAGGTAAGATTGTAGTTATCAGAAATTATCCCTGTCAAGATTTGATTAACTTAAAAAAATTTAAGATAACTATTGCATTCCATCTGTAATGAGAATTTTCAGAAAACTTTGTTCTGTTTTGAGCATTAAATGTTTTTTCATTCGAAGCAATATATAGCACAGTTTCTCCCTGCAATACTGACAAAGGTATCAGAACTCAATGTCAATTTCCTTCAAAACATAATGTATTTCTTTCAATTACAAAATCCCACATGTGCCAGAAAACTCAACTCCTTAAAAAATAAATAGAAATACAGAACTCATTTCATTTTATTGGCAAATCCTTGCTGAAACTGTTCCTGAAAAATCAACAGAAGCCTAATATAAATTCACATTAAAGCCACACACTCAATAAGCATTGTAAAGGACATTTTATCACCAATAAGTGAAAATAGTTTTTATAAGGAAAAAGCTAATTTATTTCACTGACATCTTTTTGCCATTTATTCATTAATTCCTGTCATTCCTTGTAGCTAACATACGTCTGTTTTTCAGACCAAAGGAAGGGAGGTGGGGAAAAAAAATAAAAATAAAAAAAAGTCCTTTACAAATATTACACTATAGCACTGACTACTTTAGATGAAAGTGAGACCAACTACCAGCAATACTTACAGCTACCACTAGAGAAACATTTACCTGCATTCCACTCTCCCCCTGTGCTACTCGTACGTAAACAGAATCACAGAGTCATTTTGGTTGGAAGAAACTTTTAAGATCATCGAGTCCAACCATCAACCTAACACTAACAAAAACCGCCACTAAACCATATCCCTCAACACCACATCTACACATCTTTTAAATACCTCCAGGGATGGCGACTCAACCACTTCCCTGGGCAGCCTGTTCCAATGCTTGACAACACTTTTGGTGAAGAAATTTTTCCTAATATCCAATCTAAACCTCCCCTGGCGTAACTTGAGGACATTTCCTCTCATCCCATCACTTGTTACTTGGGGGAAGAGACCGACCCCCACCTCTCTACAACCTCCTTTCAGGTAGTTGTAGAGCGCGATAAGGTCTCCCCCCAGCCTCCTTTTCTCCAGGCTAAACAACCCCAGTTCCCTTGGCTGTTCCTCATAAGACTTGTGCTCTAGACCCCTCACCAGCTTTGTTGCCCTTCTCTGAACGTGCTCCATAACTCCCTCCTGTAGTGAGGGGCCCAAAACTGAACACACTACTCACCAGTGGTGTGGCCTCACCAGTGCCAAGTACAGCAGGACAATCACTTCCCTAGTCCTGCAGACCACACTATTTCTAATACAAGCCAGGAGGGTCCTTGACAGGCTTGACAACCTTGTGCAAACCTCATGAAGTTCAACAAGGCCAAGTGCAAGGTCCTGAAACTGGGTCGCAGCAATCCCAAGCACAAATGCAGGCTGGGTGGAGAACGGATTGAGGGCAGCCCTGCCAACAAGGACTTGGGGGTGTTGTTGGATAAGAAGCTCAACACTAGCATGCAATGTGCACTCACAGCACAGAAAGCCAACCGCATCCTGGGCTGCATCAAAAGAACTGTGGCCAGCAGATCCAGAAAGGTGATTCTCCCCCTCTACTCT
>VYZM01022551.1:14587-32105 GCA_013398915.1 Dromas ardeola | reverse complement strand
ACAAAAAATAAGAAAAAAAAAAAGACGAAAAAAAGAAAAGGCAGAAGGAGAAGGGGACAAGGGACATACAATACCAAAATAAGAAGCAAAGATGCAGCTTCTTAAGAGAGATTGTAATTAAAACAATAGTAACAGTTTACTACAAAAGGAGGGATGGTAGATAATACAAAATTTGATAACTTTAACATGAAAACATTTTTCCTAAATTTTTCCTAACCGTCTTTTTGGTATTCTTTTCTTTGTTCAACTTCTAGGAAATACTATATGGGAGTTTCTGGAACACACTTTTGGAACACAGTTTTGTCCTCTCACCTGTGCAAAACTTTCAAGCTTTCAATAGAACAACAGAGTCTCTAGTGCCCTGAAGGTTCAAAAACTTACAGATGTGTATTTAAAACAATGAATCCTAAGTATAAGAAGACATGTTATCTTTTTTCCAATTAATTAAAAACTGATTTAAGGATATTTCCCATCTGTTTTTTTAAAATACACCTTTTTTTTTAAAGACAACTGAAGACTACTAAATTAATTGCCTATCAAAGTAATTTGGAAATACACACATTACCTGTCTCTGTAGTGAAGCAGCAGTGAAAGATTCATGCCCCTCAACAATTTTCATTAGCAAAGTTATCCACTGAGATGTACTAAGAGTGCTGCACATCTGAGGCATGAGTGCTATACTTCGAATGAATCCCAACGTGCACCAACTCCTATGCTGTTCTTTATAAACTAATTTATTTGGCAAGGAAGCTAAAAACAAAAAGATATATACATATAACAGTTGACTTTTCCGCCAGCTACATAATTCTCTATATACTACATGGGGCTTTTTTAGACAAATGATAACACTGAGCTACTAGTATCTTTACATGAACTATTAACTTTAATTTAGAGCCTGTCACTAATTTTATTAATATGCCTTTAAAACAATTCTCAAACTTATACTGTTTCTTCATTTCAAAGTAGTTAGCATTACTTCTGAAATTACAAAGAAGCTATGGAAATGAATAGGACATCCAGTCATACTGTTCTCCTCAAAAGGACTGGTAAGAAATTCATTGTCTAAGCCAACCATAAGCATCCACATCTCATGCATTTCTCCTGCTTTTACTGCTAAATGTTCTAAGAATGCTCAAGATCACTTACGTTGCTTTTGCTAACAATTAAGATTTTAAAAGCTCTGAAAATGCATTTTATAGCCTTCGGCCTTAAAGATTAAAAACTAGTAACAAAAGATTTACAAAGTTACAAGACAACAAAGCACAAAACAGAAGCACATAGCTGAGTCAGACTGTTTCTAAATAATATACCTGATTTATCTATTGTTCCACTCTCCACAAGCATACGAAGTAGACCACACAAAGTCCTGGTAGCGTCACTTTGCATGACTTCAGCATGGACACCAGCAGAGAGACACAGTGTCTGCAACAGGTTCACGGTACTTGTAAGCATCATGGAAGTCGGGTGGAGATTCCTTTCAACTTGTTCTCCTTCTGAAGGGAGACACAAAAGGCAAAGGAATACATTAATATTGAGTTTATCTATTTCACAAAGAGTTCTGAAACAAACAAGGTGAGAAATTTGTTTTAAATACTTTCTCTAAGATGATTTGACATGAAGAAGATTCCTTATTTCCAACTGCAAGAGCAAAATACAAACCAGATCTTTTGTGAAGACATTTTCAAGTTATTCTCTAGCAGTACACAACTTGAAAGAAACTCCAAATGCAGTGCCAAGAAAAGGGAAGCAGTTAGACTAGATGTATAATTAAGTCATATAAAAAACACATTTTAGACTGCCATTAACATATGTTAAAACATATACCTCCTGGTATCTGTAACTGAAACTATGTCAGTTGGATAATACTGTTTTCTTCGGCCCATGAATATGCAACAAATATGATACCATCCTTTCTATCCTCCTTTCTCAAGGTAAAGCTATCTTAAGAAAGATTCTGATCAGATATGTACACCTATTAAATTAATCTTCTTTGATGAAGCATTTTCTCCTGTGAAAGAAGCTTTTTCCTATTAAGAACTATCAATTTTGGAATCCAACTAAAACCCTTTTATTAAAAAAAATTTGCTTTTTACCAGAATCATCCTCAGTGTCTGAATCCTCTGTTGTGGGCTGCGTTGCTGGCGGCGGCTCAGCTAGTTTGAGATCATATTTCCCTTCCTTCCCCATTCTGTAAGAATTTGTACTTCCGGTGTCCCACTGCACTCTGATCCAGCCATCTTCTCCCAATTCTCCAATCACACGACCCAAACCTGGAGGGGGTCCATCCTGACAGAAGAGAGAGGCTCAAGTTACACAATGAACAATAATTCATATCCAAAGTTCATAAAATAATAATGCAATTGCTCTTTTTTGCTGCTAACCTAATGGTTAGGCAATAAACATTCAATAATGTTTTAAAATCCAGCATAAAGTTGGAAAGCATTTCACAATCTTCAAAAGAAATCACCACAGTTGATTTCTGCAGCAACACTCATGTTTACATCTATTTTACTATCTACTACGTAAGTCCCATACGCAACTAGTTGGAAGTGTGCAATATTGTAGCAAACATTCATTGCCTGTTAAATCATTAATTAAAACGTTCTCACCAAAAAAGAATTTTCATCTCCAAAAAAGACATGTAACAAATTATTAATAGATTTTATGTTAATTTTCCAAGTCTTTGAAATTTAAAGTTACCTTTAAAGTTTGAACATAAAATTCAGAGACAGTCCACTGAATAGAGACTTTAGATTTTAACACACCCAAACCTGTATGAAAGAAATTGTACCTGATCACCCCATTTCCAGTCTACCCCTCTCACCACTCTGGTACCAATTTTCATCATGGCTGCCAGCTCTGGTCCAGAAACAGGGAGTTGAACAGGTGTAGTTTCCTTTCTTGACTCTTCTAGGACTGTGGCAGAAGCTCCACGGGAAGAGGTACTCATATCTTCTTCAATGTTGTCAGAACTAGGTCCTAAGAGAAAAAACATGACAAAAAAACTAAAAACAGCTACAGGTTTCTGTATGTACCTTTGTCACGCTTAAACTTTAAGGCACATAAGGTTTGCAATATAAGAGCAATAGCAAATAGGAAAGCTGACTTAACAGGTGACAGTCAGATGAGCTTTTAGGAAACCAGGATGTAACGGCTTTGAATGCACAGGGCTTTAAGTACTTGTTTGAACAAAAATAAGTGACACATAAGAGAGACGTTATAATGACGATTGAAGTGGCTAAATGGTTCTACTAACAGAATTTTTTTGGAAAAACTTTTTATGAGCACTCCAGTACTAGTTACGAGAACAAATATTTGCTATTATCTAAGAAAACTAAGAAAGAAAAAGTGGGCCAACTTGAATCATGGCAAAAAACACCACAAACCGTGAAAGTTTCGAGCTTCGATATGCAGACTAAGAACAGTTTTAATAGCTAGAACAAATGAAACCGAATGAAGAGGGAGTAGGAAGTTTTTAATATTTTCATTTTGAATTTTCCATTTTTAATTTATTTGTAATGCTTCCACCAAAACTACACTATCACTCCTAAATTCTAGCAAAGGATGGCCAAAGCAAAGGCTTAGGAGAAAAATCATGAATGAATAAAGGCTATAGTCAAACTAACTTCCACCTCAATTGTGCTTTCATATGTGGTTTCTGTATCAGCGGTAAAGGTGAATAGCATTAAGTACTATCTTTAAGCACTAAAGTAATTCTGTACTTCGGGTACGCTAACAGGTAAAACTCACAGGAGATTTATAAAACACGTGCTTTCTTCCAAACAAGAAACCAGAAGATCTCGTACCTATCAGTCGCAGCGTTGTTTGCGTCAATGCCAGCATACCAGAATTAAGGAGGAGGCTCAAGGTATTAGCACCGTGTTGCAGCGTCAACATGTTGAGCATGACCAACAGAAAACGTGCTTGTGGAATAGTCCCAAGACTTGGTCCTGCTGGATTCTCATTAGTAATTGTTTGTAGAGGAACAGGCTGCACACCTAATCGAAAAGTAGTATAAATAACAAAGTCAGCTGACATTTGGGAGCTACAATAAAACAGGTTATAGATTTGTTTGATGGTTTATAATGTTTTTTTATTCCCTGCTTGGCTTTAAGAACTTACAAACCGAAGTTCCAAGAAACTTTTTCTAATTTAGATTTCAATGCAAAATGTTACTAATAAGTAACTAATGACCTGTTTCTGGGATACCAGCAACATGCTCTTAAACACCAAGAAGTGAGTTAAGGGAGAATGGGAGAGGAGTGGAACAACACACAGATAGACAGTAAGTCAAAGGATTTCTCAGCACAAACCAAGGGAACTGATTTTAGGATCCCAATTATTGGGAACTTAAAAAAAAAAAGGCAACAACATTCATTTAAAACAGTTTTTTCCCAAGCCAACAGCAAGAAAATGAGATTCACCTAGTTCTTTAAATTTTGCATTAGCATCTAGCAAGATGTTCCGGACATTCTGAATAGCCCACGCATACAACTTTCCAAAAGTTACTTCTAGCAGCATTCTGTTAAACGGTGGGATCAGATCAACATCCTTCAAGCAGTCGGTAAGAGGTTCCCTTCATAGAAAAACAACAACAAAAATAAGTACTTCCTTCTTACTGAAGAATTGTGAAAGCAATAACAACAAAAAGTTTTACCCTATATTGGCTCCTTCTGGAATAAGCCTCTGCCATCCACAGAACATAGCATACTGCACAGATGGGAGCAAAAAATTTTTTGCTGCCAATTTCAGAATAGTATCTATTCCCTCCAAACGAACTTCTGCTCTTTCCAACTGCAAAACAGAAAAAAAAATTGTCATACTTATGTAAACTGCTAATACATGCAAGCCCATTCTCACCCATTTTACCTGCTTTAATAGACATTTTCTCATTTTTTCTACATCCACTGGCTCTTCTTTAAGTGCAAATTCAACAATGGTGTTAAGGAGGGCAGACTGTGGATACAAGCCTTGGACATTTTGCTTCAGCCATTTGTATTTGTGGACACCCGTAACTGTACTCAAAAGTGGCTGCCACTTATCCTGCAGAACAGGAAGGTAGCACATTAAAGCAAAATTTAAACTACTGAAAATAAAGTTATTTCACGTAAAACCATGCCCAAATTTCAAACACAAGGAGGGGAAAAATAAAAATTAAAAAAAAAAAAANAAAAAAAAAAAGAGAGAAAACTTTTTCAAAGCCAGGAAAGAGCTTAGTATTATTTGTAACTCATTATCTTGTTTACAATTGATACATAAAATTTCAAATGCATTAATGTTCAAAAAAGAGGAAGTAACCCGTGCAAACCTTTTATTTTGAAGTGAAGCTTTATTTGAACACTTCTAAGCTTACCAATAATCTAAAAATTATTACCTTTACATATTCTAAATATGCAGTACACAAGCTTATTTTTAAGAATTATTCCAGGTTTCACTAAAACAATGTGCCATATATACATCCCAAACACCATTATCAGAATATTAAACGTGAAGTTATAGCAATCATGCTTTAGCTAATATTTTTTTCCTCTTGTTATTTTTATTCACAAGGTTCATTCAAAATGTGATACCCTACCTTGGGTGATTTGATTGGTATGGGCCTTTTCTCTATAGGTACAGGACTGTGAGGTACCACACAGGATTCTTCTAAATCGCTCTCTTCGTTTCCTAGTTTGGATTCTTCCACATCAGCAGATTCAGATTTTTTTGGCACTAGAAATAAAAAAATTATTCTTTGATGTAACTTGTCATATTTTACAGTGTCACATTTTCAGTTTTGCATGATAACCTAAGCATACAGAATGCTTAAGATGTGCCTGTAATAAAATGGAAATGTACTCTTGGTGAACTCTTATGTCCAACTATCATCAAATTAGCTCTAGTAATATCCGTAATATGCTTTTATCTTTAAAGACCAACTTCAAAAGCACTTCAGCGTGTGTTCACCACATTAATTTATTTCCAGTTAAACAGTTCTTTGACTACACTGCTTTAATAAAACATGGTTTTCAATAAGATGCCACTTCTAGTTAAACTTTACTAAAACCAATTCAGAGGGACTGATATTGATGGGTCGTTTTTAATATGCTGGAACAGGAAGAAGCATGCCTCCCCTAAATTTGACTCTCTTGTCTGCCTGCTTTTGTGGTAGGAACTGAGGTGTAACCATTGATTTATAAAACTTCATGAAAATGCAGCAGAAAGCAAAAGGCTTTGATGCTTTAGCTAACGAGAGTCTCAAATACAGAGCAGCAAACCTTGGAATGAGATTTTCATTGTTTCAAAGAAAACACAACATTAATGTTGCCTTACCTCTTTTTTTCCTTTTTTCTCTAATTATTTTCTGAGCTACCCTCCGCCATCGGGGCAAGGAACTCAGAAGTTTAAATTTAGACATTATAGAGAGATCATTGCAAACTGCAGGACGTAGTTCATTGAATAAGAATCTCAAACGTTCAATGACAGGAGCACAAACTTCCTTGTAGGAACGTCCTTGTTCTTGATGAGTCTAGAAAAGCCATTGAAAGATTACGTTACTGTTTAATATACAATAAAACGAATAATACATAACTTAATAAAACACATCAAAACACACCTAAACTTCAGCAGGCAAGAGGCTTACCTTAATCAGTGAGCATTTTGCTTGGTAGACAACACGACACACATCCACTACAGATTTTGGTAAGGTTTTGTGCTTTACCTGGTCAACTCCAAGGGTACCAGGATGAACAAGAGACAGTGCTACGTGACCTTAAGCGGAAAAGACAATCTCTGAATATGCATTTCCAAAGTCATCCATAGCAGAGTTTAAACTGGTCCAAAATGTATTCTGGGACAGCTATACCAAAAGCCTACCTACCCAAATCTTCATGCTTCAGAAGACAACATAATAACAAACGTCCTACTTCTTCCACAGGATGCTCAGGAGGGAATGTGATCGGTGTTGTTAAGTGACACTGTTTACAGTATCTCTCTATTTGACACAAGAAGTCCTACAAAAACATACAACAGCCTCTATTTAACTTTGTTTTCAAATACAATGGAAGGACCCAAAATACTGCAGCCAGCAATTAAATAACACAGAATAATCTCCACAATCTGAACTAACATTCAGAAGTGAGATACATCATGCAGTATGCACTATTTAATACATAGCAATTATAACCCAGATCTACAAAGAATACCCTGTATCATTCTCTTCTTGTATGAAGAGCAACGTGGCTCAAGGAACAAAGCTTCTACTGCTTTTATCTCTTCCTGAGAAAGCCAAGTCACCTAACACTATTTTTAATTGTCTTCTCCTGACTTGTCATTATTTTATCCTCCCAAGGACTTATTTGGTGTTTTTTTGATAAAGTTTTTTTGATAACTCAAAGGGTTAGAAAATCTGAAAGTATTACAGAGGACAGTGATCAATGTAAACCTTAGAGGTTTTCATAACATCCACGATTCAAACTAGGTGAAACCTGAGCCCCAAAGCACAAAGGGACTTTAAGACAAAGGCATACATGCACCCAACATGCAAAACACATTTGCGGTTTGACAAAGAAAACTCCATCTTAGTTCAACTGGAGGTGAGCAGGGTCTATCAATACTACTAAAACTTGACATGAAAAGTAATGCATAATTAATTGTTTTGGTAAGAATACATGTAAATTTTTTAGTTCTCCCACTCAAAAATTCAAAAGAAGAAACTGTACTATTATGATATTAAGTGAAACACACAAATTTTATACATTAACCACTCCTTTCACAAAAAGTAAGTCTGAAATAACTTTTTACAATTGTTTTGTTATGATCTTTGGAGAATTTTCACCAACAAAACTGTTTCAGTGCACCACTGTCTCCCTTCGGCAACATTTTTTGTGAAGTGAACTGCTGAGGGCTTACCTTCACAGTGTGATCCTGAATGTTATTATCTGCAATAGCTTGGAGAAAAGGTTGTGAATGGTCACTCAAAGTTAATCGATGTGCATATAGTTTTGATTTATTTGGGGTAGTGTTACCAGGTGAACTGCAATGGTCTTCATCTTTTTCCTCATTGTAACTGTAATGAATCTGACTAGTTTGCAAGCCTCCAGAAAAGATAGATGACTTCAACCATTCTAAAAGAAAGAAAACACAAATGTATACTCTGATTAAAGATTAAGCTATCAAGACGCAACAATTCCCTCACATAAAATGCATACACAGCTCAAAACAGAAGGTTTAGCTGCTCTTCCATTTGCTGAAACTTCTTCACAGAAAAAAAAGGGTGCTGCAACTAAGCAACAGAGTTCCTTACAACAACAGAGCAGCCATCACCTGTTTAAGATAATACGGCTTTAGCCAGTTTTCTATGATTAATATTGAATTATACACTCTATTCACCAAATTAACATACGCAACAAGACAGAATCCAACACCAGATGCTTCAGGCACTCTCCATTGAACACAAACTAGTGAAATAACTGATAGAGAGTTTCCTTTCTCTTCCAATATTCTATCTTGTCTACTAGAAAATTCTGGATATTTAACTGTTCAAAATTATCTAATCCTCATTTAAATCTTGCTAAGCTATTGGACCGTGATGAGTGTGTTAATTAATGTTAAGAATAAAGAACTTCAGAAGACAGCAAAACTAAAGAGGTACAAGATTTCCAGTTAATTTATTTGGCCTGTGTCTTTTTCTGGCAAGCTTTGACGTGCAAGTATTTATCGCTTATTTAAGGACAAAATAAAGTTCTGCTTACTGGCACATTCAACTTCCAGAGGAGAAAGTGGTGTGCTCATTGCCAGGTAGGAAGCGTGCAGTCCAAGGAGAAGACCCAAATTCCTTTCTGTGTCTATTAGAGGTGATGACAAAGTACTCAGATCTGGTGTTGTAATCACTTCCTGGTCAGGCTAATTAAAAGAAATAGGAGTTGAAAGCTAGAACTGAGTTCCAACAAGAATTTTGAAAGCAAAGCAATATTTTACTTTAGAAAGTGTGTATCCATTAATATGTAACATTTTTACCTCCATATATTGGCCAACACAAAAGGCATGCATTGACTCCCGCGTGTCCTCAAATTGCAAAGCAGCTTCCAAAGCAACAACTGGGTCCTCACCTGCAAACTGAGCTAAATGAAAGAATAAGGTAGTCAGTATAATATCTAAAAAGCTGTTTATGCCATTACAGAAGCAATTTGTGTCTTTAATTCAGACTGATTCTCACCAAGTATGCTACTGCCAGTTAAAGACTGGGTTTGGAAGTCCTTTATATCGTACACTTTCCCATCAATCACTGTCCAAAATCCTCCATCTTTGTTGTGGTTCTCTAGATCAGCTTTACGTATAAGTGTCACCTCCTCATTATTTCTGCAACTCTGCCCAGTAAAAAATGAACCTACAGGTATAAAACAGAATAGAGAATTTATCAACAGAAAAACAGGAAGCAAAGTTTTTTCTGAACATTCTTTTAATAGTTGCCTAATCAAATTCTTCACGTCTATTAAAAGGCTGCTTGTCTTTCAATATGCTTCAAAGTCAAAATAGCTATGAATATGTTCCTGTCTACACAGTATGCAATTAAATTGTGTGTATGTTGTATTCTTTTATGCACTGATCTCCAATGTCACACTGTCAAAGACCTAGCATTGCCCAACTACACGGCTGCTTTGTTTGGAGGTGGTGCAGAACAACTGGCGTTCTAGCAAATCACTGCTCTAGTCTGTTCTCCCTCAAAATTACTTCAGTTTTATTACATGCCTGCCTGAAAGGCATTGGCTGTATATTTAATTTCAGTTTAAATCCATATTTTTTTTAATAAAAGAAGGGAGGTTACATACATGTTTGAAATCTTCCAATCTACATATCAGTAAACTACTTCAAACTGCAGGCAATTTCATCCAGGCAAGAAACATCAAATTAATGTTTGCACACATGTGCCTTCATCTCAGTCTGCTCTGTTAGACCAGTAATTCAATTTTCACATAGTTTTTGCTCTCCCCAACATGCTACTGTCTAGTAGTAGGATCCTTAGCTCTCTTGGATCATGCCAACCCTGTTTCATTCCTCCCTCCACCAGTAAAATGCTCACAGTCAGAAACGCACATTTTCTGCTTCTCTTTTCACCCCAGACATAGTCCATACTATAAAGTGCCCTGGGAAAGGAAGACTTCTTTATTTCAAAGCTTTCACGTTACTCTCCCTTTATGTTACAGTTAGAATTTAGTAACAAAATGTGTGAATGTACTACTTAATGTTTTCACTGCAACTTTTCACACTCAAAAAGCAAAATGATGTGAACTACTTCTTTAAAAAGTTGCATTTGTACTGTGCTTAATCCTACCTCTATACATAACTTCCTTAAGAATTTATTGACAGAAATAAATACTGCCATATGAATTAATAAAAATTTGTACTGTGAGGTAGAATTCCCATCCTGAGAGTAGTTCACAAATAGTCGCCATTTTTATGTAGCTACTTTATGAAAACATAAATAAACAGTCCAGATGCTACTAGAACATACCCATTATTCCTGGCCATGCTAAATCCTCATTGTCATCCCTTTCCTTTCCAGGGGCTAAGTGGTTAAATCTGTCTAGATGTTCTAGCAAGCCAGCCAACAAAGGGATAGCACCAGCTTCCTGCATTAATCCAGCATTTTTACTGAGGAGTAGCACTACAGAAACCACCAATTCCGGAAGAAGAATGCCTAAAACACAGAAAACATAGAAGACATTCAGATTTAATTCAAGACCTAAATTTAAAGCACCATGGAGGTAAATCACCAAGCAATACGTTCTGCCTTCTATTACTGCTTTAGTACAAAGCTCTTGCCTTCCCCATCAAATTTGCCCTCCTCCTCTCCCATCAATCAAAAGATTAAATTGGCTCTTTCACTCATTTAGAACTTTTAAGAACATGTACCATGTAACTTTATAATTTTGTGGAGGAGGAGGAAAGGAGGACAGCAAAGAAAAACCTACCTGTTAAATCTCCATCCACTACACGAGATACTTCTGCAAAATGCCTATGACTAGTAGAAGCAATGCTGGTTGCCACAGGAAGTATATCACCAATGTGTGTGCACAGAAGAGCAGTGTATTTCTTCAGTAAAGAACCAACACCTAAGAGGTCAGGACCTGCATAAAAAAGAGGAAGAGCACAGAAAACCATCACATAGTCATATTTACGAAACAGATTTCAAAAGCTGCCAAACTCATCTGAAATGCAGCCACTCAGTATTAGCACGGAATTAAGAAACCAAATCTTTTTAAAAGTTTATAAAAATTTTATTATCTAGATCCTGTTGCCTTCCAAAGAGAAATTTTCCTTTACAGAAAACAATTTAAAGAAAATATTTTCAAACACTTTTCAGACAGACTCAGAAAACCGGCTGATAGATGAGACATGAAGATAAATTAAAACAAGAAACTGCTATCCTGTAAAAGACGTATTACAGAAATGCCAGGGGGGAGGAGGAGGGCTTATTTGTTTTACAATAACTTACTGTATGTATTAGGGACCTGCCCAACACAATCTCCTGGGTAAAGTTTACTAACAAGTAGACGCTGAAAACGCAGCAACAGGTCCAGAGAAGCAGATCTCTCTTTGCTACAATGTTCATGGTCCACGCAGGAAGAAATACGACGAGCAACATCTTTTAGTTTGGCTATCGTCTGTGAAGCGATGTTCCTAATTGGGATAAAAGTACGTAAAGTGCTTAAAGGGAGCTGACAGTGAAGACAGTCCACAGAAACATGGGTTGAGCTTTGCTAGAATTTCACACAAATATATAAGAAACCTAAGCAAAGTTTTTTGTAGGATGTTCCCTTGTTTGCAACATAATACCCCAAAAGTCAATGGATTTTGTGGAGGTATTTTGTTTAACAGAATTTATAAAATACATCAATTTTGTATTTTTTGTCATCACTCACTACAAAAAACATAATCTGATAATTTTCACTGAAAGGCTGCAGTGAAAGTCATGACATTAAGCAGTTCAAAAGAGTCTCAGTACTGACTAAATTACATGGTTACCATCACAGCTAAGTGAAAAGGCACAATAAATTTCTTAGTAATCTCATAATTACTTCCTGCTACATATGCTACATATTAAATACTGCTGTAGCTGATATAAAGAAGCTTTGTTCTCAGCACCCTACTTGTCATGCATTCACAATTCTTTCTCAGTGGCAAGAATTTAAAATTCAGGTTTCTTGCCCACTTACAGCTCCAGCTACAGTCTCCTTGAGGCAAAACATTCAGTTCTAAATAAAGTTTCACCAATTCTCATACTTCGTAAGGACGGGCTTTTGAACGTTTGTCCTATATTTGTTACACAGATTTACAGAGTACAGAAGTATCAAAATCCATAAAAGCAAGGCAATAACTCTTTCTAAAATCATGTAATTAAGTATAGAACTTTGCTCCCTCACAAACATAAAATAGCAAAACTATAGACAAGCTAGGATAATGTTCAATATTTTGATTTCCGAGGAGTTAAAATGCTAGCAGGAAGCTATTTACTTGCTAACCAAAATTAGTCATCCTTTAGTTGATTAGTTCCTCAAACATCTAAACAGATCTTATGTACAAAAATAAAAGACAAATTCGAAGCAATTACCTTAGTAACTGCTGAATTAACTGAACTAATGGTAAACTTTGTTTTCCTGCAGATTCATAGATTCCAGTATTAATAAGGTCTTTGTCCAACGGAGTCCTGCTCCTATGAAGCGTTGATGCATTTGCTTCTTGTTCATCGATTTCTTTTTCTTTCTGTGCTTCTTTTTTTGCTTCAATATCCTTAAAAAAAAAAGTAAATCACGTTAAAGAAAACGCACAAACTTCTACTGTGATTATGAAGCACTTTACTAAAAAGTGTTGATGATAACAAGATCAAGTTACTTTTACCTATGCCGGAAATGAAACAATTCCTACCAGGCAAATGTGTGTGCCCACGTGGGTACTTTTTTTTTAAACAGATAGAATAGAAAAAAATAAGGGGGGTGTGGGGGTTGTGAAGTTAGACAAAAGTAGACAAACTCCAAATCCAATTTCCACCAAACCAAGTTAACAATTAATTTCTGTTCTGTGTGTGTTTAAACATACCAGTAGCTGCAGCACAGTTCACAACTGACGGCATGTTTACTCTGTATTTATGAAAGTAACAAACCCAGCCCACTGGAGAAGAACCTGCGTTAGACTTGCTACTGAGCTACAGTCACATAGAACTATATGGAAACGAATTCACCCAGGTTTTAGACAATGTAAATTAACCCGTGCAGTGTTGTATGCTGCCACCGAGATCACTTTCAGCATACAACTGAAGTTGGCTCAGGCATCTCTGACCTATGCTATAATATAAATGTGCCCTAGAAGCCTTGCTTAAGAAAAAGAAGAGGTCCTGCATGTCTTTAAATACAACAGAAAATGCTAACGCTAGACCATGCATTAAAGCAAAACTTAATACATGCACTTCCTCTGCATCATAAGCTTCCACACTTACCAACAGTGGAGAGAAATCAGGAAGAAAATATACTTGGAAGGATTCAACAAATGACAAGACAAGGGAAAAGCGTATTTTTGTTTTCACAGCCATACACAAATATGGCAATTTAAAGCATTCTGTGCAGAGGATGTCCCATCTCTGAGAGGTTAATGGACAAGACAGCATATACAGAATGTTTCTTTCATCCTTTGTATGATTAGTCCTCATCTGTTAAACATTTGAACCATTCTGAAACAGAGTCTATAGAAATTTGGGATGCTGCAAAGAATTCATTCATCCTGAATTCATAAGTAATAAGGCTGAAATTGCTGCTGGAGAGATATGGGTGACATCAAAGAAGTCAAGAACTCAAGAATCCCACAGAAAAGTACAAAGCACTTTGTAAAGTTATGCTCCTATTGCAGATCTTTAAAAAAAAAGATGTTATCGTTGTTAAAATCATCACTCTAGGCAATGAAAAGAAACACTCTACTGAAAAGGAGAATAGGATTCATGCTTCCATACAAACACTGGCACAAGTTTCATATCAAAAGAACATAGTATCAATCCACAAACTTCAGAAAACACTTGATAAATCTTCTTATTCTGTTTATACAGAACTGCAAAGCTGCTGAAACGTACCTGAATTTCTGCAGTAATAGCAGCATTTAGTGCAGACTCTAAGCCTCCATCAGCCATCAAGCTGCCAACCAAGAGGTCAATCATAAATCTACGGCCTGGACTTACATTCATTTCATTTCCTGAAACTAAGAATGGAAGAAGCTATTAATTAAGTAGAAATGCAAGCACAAAACAAATCGGTTTAAATCTTAGGACCAACCTGCACTGGGTAGGAGCGCTGAGAGAGCCCTGGCCCGCTCTTCTGCTGTTGGCAGTAACACAGACCATCCACTCTGCAGCACTGCTTGAGCGGCCGATTGCACAGTATTAAGAACACCAGCATTGCTTGCTAATGTTACCACTGTTTGCTTCAGGCTATTGAGCAGTATACTGCCTAAACCTAAGCCAAGGCATTCTGGATCCACCTGATGACTAATGGCAGCATGAAGCTTAAAAAAAAAAAAAAAAAAAAGGGGAAAAAAAAAAAGGCAAATTTTAATTAAGAAGAGAAGTGAACTTGAAGAAAAAGAATAAGTCAATTCCAGACCAACTGAGTAATTTCACTGACGAAGATACAAATTTTCATGTGTAAATTTGTAAAATTAAAGGGAAATGCTGGCTTGCCCACATACATACTGAATTTAAACTAATGCTCAAAGATCATGAACTATATTTAACTATATCCCCTAAAACTCTGAACTATAATAACCTAAAGAATAACCTAAACTGTTTCTACTCTGCTACAGTACACTAGGAAAAGTAGCACATCTTCAATGACTGTCAGATACCTTCTAAAGAGGACATTCACTCATAAAAATGCTATTTAAAATTCTTAGAAATGCTCAAAATCTTTGAGCGTATGGGCTTGTTGAGTGAGTGCACAAAACTTAATCCATTTACATTTTATTTTTGTAGTTCATTTTTAATGAGATCCAAAAGCTGTTGAGAAGAAAAACCAACCACTAGCTGTCAAATTTCAAACAGTAGAAAGGGATGTTGTACTTACCTCACTTTTTACATCAACAGAAATGTTTTAAAGCACATTAAGTCTACTATTTTTATCCAAGCAATTTACTGAAACATTTAGTCCAACGACTGCTCAATGCGTAAGAAACTGAAGGTACCTGAAGCCTTAGAAGGTTTAATGTTGCCACAGCCATACACTCCTTTTCCTGAGGAGGGGGCCAGTCAGAGGAGCCATCCATTCCCTCTGTCACTTGTCTTAGTAGAAGATCTAACTGCTCAAATGTCATGGGGCAAACATCTACCACAAAAGGCACCCGCAAGCCTATTGACCACTCGGAACACGATGACCAAGCAAAACTCTATTAAATGGAAACAACATACAAAGTTCAGCAGTTATTTCCCAAATATAAGATGACACTGATTAGACACAGGACTGTAAAGCTAACATCTGCCTTCAAACACTAATAGCAGATGCAGAAACAGTATCAGCGTATCTGCTGAAGAAACCTCTCCACTTACATCCTTGTAAACATACATAAAACCCTACCAATCCCAGAAATGAATTATTATGCTTCCCAAAGTGCTGTTACATGAGTCTGGATATCTCACTATCTTTGCTGCAGGAAACATTCTGCTTGACAACTCTTCAATTGCTGTACCAGACAAAAAACCAAAATGGGTGAATAGCTACTTTTCAGAATACTCAACAGAGGGAAATCTAGTAACCCCTTTTTGGCAGAGGAACTGCACCAGATTTGGTTTTTTCCAAGACTTCATTTATTCAGAACAAGAAACAATAAGAAAAGTCATGCAAGCACAGAAAGAGGGACTGGAATTAGTGTACAGAACTAGTCTCAGTGACAGACAAAGACAAATCGCAATTAACAATTCAAAAATACAACTTACCTGAGCAGGCCCACAAGCAATTCCAACAATATGCTTTGTGTCTAATCCTGGGAGAGCTGCGGGCTCCGGTTTGGTGATGCGCAAAGTATCAAAATGTTGACACTGATCATTGCTTCCCCAGCTATGCACTTCGCTATCTTCAGTCAGTGCTAAACAATGAGTAGATCCAGCTGCCACATCTATCACTTTTTTCCCTGATAGAAAAGTCAAATATTGAAAACATAACTTAAAGATTACAATCTTAACAGAAAAATATCAGAGATAAGGAAAACAGTGCTAATTACAACCATACTTAACTATGAACACATTACGGATGCCAAGAGTCTCACCTTTGCCTCAGTAGTGGATTGGAAGAGTACAGCAAAAGAAAAACCAAGGAAATACTTAAAGATACTTAAGAGAGATTACATACAAAAGTCACAAGTTTAAAAAAAAAAAAAAGATATTCTACTTTGTATCCCTTCTACTCAGGTACCTCTTCAGGAAAGGTTTATTAAAAGATCTCCCCACCTATGAACACGAGACTGTAAGGTTATATTGTCATTATTAGTTCAGAAGCTACTTTCAATTAGATCATTCATCACACACGAACAACAATTTTAGGAAAGACAGAGCAATAAAAGAGGTTTCTTCCTCATCCTCTCCTACAGAGCCTCAGGTTTTTCACAAATGCAGGAAATAATCTTCATTCTGTTACAAGTTAGTCAAAAATACTGGCACGTACACAACTTCAACGACATTACTTGTTTCCATGTATTCCATTCACATGCCTTAATCTAAGCACACATATTTTTTATATATTTGCATGACAATGCAAAAATACATGTTTTAAATAAGCATTTTTGTGAACCTAATAAAAGAAAAGCAGTAAGAATAAAGAGAACACAAGACAAGCAGCATTTAAAGAAGTCATAACGTAGTGTCTCTAAGTCTGCTAGAATTCTAAAGGTATAAATGCAGAAGTGATGGGCAATGTGCACTATTACCTTTCTCAATGCAACCAGTATAAATTACGACAGAGTATATGGTACCATTCTTAATGCTGCGATCACTAGTATCTGGCAAAAGGTTCCAACAACAGCAAAAAGAACTTCAGAAAATTTCCAGCACTGATAATTACCTTTCAAGCCTTCCAGCAGTTTGGGATATCGAACATGCTCTTCTGTTCCATGCCCAAGTCTCTGATTGTCACCTTTTCCCCAGGTATAGACCTGGCCATCTTTGGTTAAAGCAATAGAAAACTGACTCCCGCAGCGTACTTTCACAATGTCCAGATCTTGAAGTTTTTCTATCAACTTGGGAGTCTTGCAACCATCACTGCCTCCCCTTCCCAGTTTTCCATAATCTCCATCACCCCAAGACCACACCTGGCCTTTAAGTTAAGAGAAAGAAAACAAAAAATATTGTGTTGCTTTTTCATGTAATGAAATGCATGTACTTCATGTAATGAAGTACAATTTTCAAATTTTAATTTAAGAAAAGGAGTTATTAATTAATTTCCAATAGTTCATGACAGTAAAAAGGAAAATAAAGATTTAGAAGCTTACAAGCTACGCAAATCAAACATAA
>VYZM01022549.1:60352-82785 GCA_013398915.1 Dromas ardeola | reverse complement strand
TCAAATCTAGTTTAAAGACCTATATATAATACATACAACATGAATATATAGATTTGGATGATTAAAAGCATGTAGTATGTGTATAAAATGCAATAGTGTTCCAGGCAGTGTGAAATTACCAGGATCATTCTCAGAACATGGTAAATACAAAGAGTCCCAGGGCAGGTAACCAACTGCTTCATGGGTATGTTAAAGGTCATTGGCTCAAGCACGGTCTTGACTTCAGAGTTTGCAAGCACTCACTCACTGGTTTTAGTAATTCAACATGCTTGTAGATTATTGTAGAGTTGTGTCTTGGAGGAGACAAACTGGGTTGTTGTCCGGAACAGCAGACCGCCAGAAATGGAGAGGATGACCCAGACAAGGGACGTCCATACAGTTTGTCTACTCTCTCTGTTGAGTAATTGAATATAAAGAGCTTAGTTGTCCTTTCTACTGATGCCTTTAAGGTTTGGGGTGGGCAAGATGGAAACTAATTTTATGGGAAGTATTATCCCACCAGGAGCAGTGGCAGTCACTGCTATCTGTAGCATCAAACAGCAAAACAAAGCCCGTTTCTCTAAACACTCATCTCACTCTTGAGATACTATAGGTCATCTTTTTCTACACAAATGGCTCTATATCATACTACTGGAAACCATATATGTATTTTTCAAATTTTACGTATTTGGGATTTTTGATTACCATAGATAATTTTCACATAACAATTGTGACAAACCAATACAAAATGTGACTAGAAATTCTGTGTGGGATATATCTCACCTGGCTTTAGAAATCTGCTATGCAGGTGTTTCCACTGAGTTGCTCACCTCAAATTTGTTTTGGAGACACTGGAGAGAAATACACATTTAAAGAGAAGGATTTATCTGACCTTACCAGACATCTGTATTGGGATGAAATGATCTGCACGTTCAGAGTGTCTTTGTCCACTCAGTATAAAAGAACCAGGGGTGAAGAGCTTGGAACCTATATTGCACTTGGTCAGCTGAACCCCCTCTTTGATTTTGACTTAAAGGTGTTTTATATAAATATGATAAAGCTAAATTTCTTACTGCAACAACGTACATTGCTAAGACTCCACAACATCCCTGGGAAATTTATTCCAGTGCTTAGTTGCCCTCACAATAACAAAGCATTTCCTGATGTTCAGATGGAACATCCTGTGTTTCAGTTTGTGCCCATTGCCTTTGGTCCTGTCACTGAGCACCACTGAAAAGATCCTGGCTCCCTTTTCTTTGTACCCTCCCTTCAGGTATCGATATACGTTAGTAAGATTCCCCCCAGGCCTTATCTTCTCTAGGCCAAACAGTCCAGCTCTCTCAGCCTTTCGTCATATGCGAGGTGCTCCAGTCCCTTGGTTACCCTACTGGCCCTTTGTTGGACTCTCCACTCTGTTCATCTCTCCCTTGTACTGAGGAGCCCAGAACTGGACATGGTACTCCAGATGTGACCTCACCAGTGCTGAGTAAAGGGGAAGGATCACCTCCCTCAACCTGCTGGCAGCACTAGTTGTCAGTAGCAGCCTCCTCATAGTCTTGAGACTGAAGTAGATCCATCAACCTCAGTAAAGAGTCTCTATGTCTCTGATACCTGCATGAAATAAAGAAGTCCCTGCTATGATACAAGGGGAGGAAAAAAAACCCTGAAACTAGTAGTGAAGATGGTTGTTCAGACAACCCTACAAACAGAACTGGGGATTAGAGGAAAAACTAGCATTTCTCCTGTTGATTTCTTCTTTACCTTGTCAATCTGGTCATTTTGTTTCAGCAGGGCCTAACACGTCACGCTAGAAGTGCTTAAGAAGGAGAGTACAACTGAGGCAAAATATTTAATGCACGGAGTCCCTTTGGCAAGGTGCCATTTCTTACTGAAATGGAGCAGGAAGAATTATTGTGCTAATGTTGGAAATTCTGAATAATGCCATCAGAAGTAATTTTTTTTCCTGCATTTCCAGGACATAAAAATTTAGCTGTGCTTAAGCAACTGAGATATCCTGCTCCAGTCTTCTTGGATCACTGTAATTGATAGAAAATCCAACACTGGGATGCCAGGAACTGGTGTAGAATGAAGGAAACAATGAGGCTGCATCTATTCTAGTCAAGACCTCAGGCCAGGTAGTACAATATAGTATGCATCCATCCAGATAAGATCATCTGTCCTACAGAAAGTATAGCTTCATCCAAACTGTTGAAGAGAATGGTTTGGGGATAACACATGCTACTTCCCAAAATGTATGTTGGTTGTGCTGGGGAAGCAAATTTTGTCACACTCCCAAACTAGTATAGTTAAATAATGTGAACAATGTCAGCCTGTATGGTGGTGTTGAAACCTTGCTTCAAAACAGAACCTAAGAAGAGAAGAGAATAAAAGACAAATCTAGACACCAGGCTTTGGGTAAAAAGTTTTGGAAACTGCAGAAAACAGAAAAGCCAGGAATCAGACATGTTCATTTTTCCAGTCCATGTACAGTCAAAGCTCAAATAGAAACGCTGGGCTATACAACAGGCTTTATCCTATAAGCAGACAGGTAAGCCTTTTTGTTGAATTCCAATTTTGAATGAGATGCCGGAAGATTTCTTACCATTGTCCCTCATTAGTAGAAAGGGAGCTGTGTAGTTTTTGTGAGTCATTAGTCATGGCTAGCAAGAATTTTTGTGTTAACTTAGTGTGATTTGTCTGCCTTGATAGAGCACTGACAGAATTTAAGAACTCATAGAGCGATGGCTAAATTTTATTTGAAATGAGTTGTAGGGTTGACTGAGGAAATATTAAGGAGTAATCATTGACATAGACAGGAATAAAAACCGGTACAGGGAGATTGTATAAATAATTCCATAGGTATATACAGATAAATTACGTGCTGAAGCTAAAAAAAGGTCCTGCTTTTGCAGGCAGGATGAACTAGAGCTTCTAAAGGGTCCCTTCCTCTTTGTTTCCATTGCAGTGAGTGCACGAAAAACTCATGAAGAAAATTTTCTCTTATCCTGCTGTGCTGTTGTCACAAAGATGTTAAGTGAACAGAGACAGTTTTGTTAACTTTAAAAAGCTGTGAAGCAAGGAATCATGCTGCAGACACAGGAATGAGTGCAGGATAAAGGAAAGTGTTGAAAGTCTATTGACCTTTGCAATTGCCAGAAACAATATTTTGGGGACAGTTGCAATGAGTAAACCCATACCTCATATTGATTCAACCAAGGCTCAAAGATAGAATTCACACTCTAGTCCCAGTGGTACAAAACCTACAATCTCCTAACATGAATGCAGCTACATTACAGGAAGAAAATAGTGGCTCTTTAACTCCTTCTTTTCCTGTACAGTGTGTCAGAGCATAGAAGAACACAAACTCTTCTTTCATGCTTTCTATTCATAGTGTGATGTTTTTTCCATAAATTTTCAAAAGGTTGATTCTGTGTCATCATCTATGACTAGAGGACATTATACTGCTGCTGTTTACTTAATCAAAGAGAAATATTTTTCCTCCTGTCAGTAACCATTTCAGAGCCTAATGAAAAGTTTAATATGTCTGATTATATTTTCCTGTTACACAATGTTTTCTTCAGATAAGTGACTGAGTCCTCAGAAGCAGGATGTGGCTAGATTAACACAAGCTTTCATTTGTAAAATTTAAGAATGATTTGGCATTATCCAGTTAGCCTGTACTGATGAAGGTTGATTATGATTGCTATTTAGGTATATACATGGCATGCTTAATTACTGAGCATTTCAAGATTGTAGCCAAGGTTGTCATTTCGATAAAAATAAAGAAATAAAGAAATAAAGAAAAAGAAAAAAACACAACAAATCACAGCACCAGTTGAGAAAAAGACATAGTACCTCCTTCATTTTGAATCGAAGGGAAAGAGCTGATAGGGAACAAATTCAGAAAAGCATAACCTGCCTGGAGATTCTATGGCAATTGATTGAGCTCTGTAGGGAGTGAAATACGTTATTGACCCATAAAACAGAATTTCTGTTGAGAGTAAGCAAGCAAGTTCCATACTGAAAAAAAGTCAAGGCCAATTGACTTTTTAACTTAGCAGCTAAAAAGTTACAGAGTTAAAATTATTTCAGCTATTGCCGCATCTTTTTGCAGATTTAGCATGTACATGTTTCTACAGGGAAAAAAAAACAAAGATACCATAAGCAGTGAATTGGCATAACATTAAGCAGAAGCATTAACTGGCCAGCTCCATGTTAGCTGACAATAGCACTCCATACAGAAAAGGCGAGGTTTGTTTTTTGTTGTCATGCCAAAAAGAAAAAAAAAGATAAATTAATAAACATTAAATATGCATAATGGTTGTTTAATATCAGAAAAGTAAATTCACTTGCAATGACTAATTGCTTGATACTTAAGCCAGTGCTATTGAATTTAATGGAATTTCACTGGAACTTAATGGAGTGTTATCATTTCTTAACATTCATATTAAATGCCTCTACTCTCACCAAAAGCCTCCCTTCTCATCATATCTGGCTCATTTCTTTGCTTGATGTCAAGACCCAAATTTGCCAAGTCATTATAAGCAAAGCAATTTATGTAAAGTTATTTGTAACACCTGCTAAATGTATTGTTCCTCATAACTTGTTAGTTATGAAAGACCTATCAAACCAAATTTTCACAAATGCAGTAATAAGAACATAAAATTTGTCAAATATCCTACACAAATTCTATTTTAAAGCAATTAGTTTAACATTCTTAAATAGTTTTTTTGTGTTTTGTTTTCCCTAGAAAGGTAACCTCATAGTAGATTAAATACTTTTTGCATCGGCTTTTTGTAGGAAAGACAACGTACCTTTAGATGTGAAAGAATGCATAACGACATTCCAGATAGGCAAGAATTTAAGCATATGCCTTACTTTCAGCACAGGACTCATCCTATTCATTTCAACCTTTCTGGAAAGACTCACAGAAAATGTTAATGTAGTGTCAATTGTAAAGATGTGGTTGTCTTTGTTCCTTATCTTTTGAAATAATCTAAATTATTTCACCTAAGATACATCTACCTGCTAACAACTTTTAGGTATTAACACTAATTAGTATTAGTTGTGAGTACAATTATTCTTTCTATTCTTTTGATCAGTGAATAGTAAGAGTTTGTCATTATGTCCATTCTTACACAGGGACTGAGACATTGTAAGTTCAAAACAGTTGTTAACAGCTAGCTACAGACAAATGGGAAAGCAACTGAATCAATCCGTGTGTAGACTCCCAGTTCAGTCATCTGTCCTCTCTCTGAGATCACACTACCTGTCAGACCTTCAAAATAACATTCCTAGAAATCCATCAGTTTTTTTCCAGCCTGAAAGATGTCAGATGGTTCCTACACATTCCACTTACAGAATGATTAGCTGTGGAGATTAACCACTCTCAGGAGTGAAAGCTTACTCTCCAAAGGTTAGGAATCATTGCATTATGGGTTAATCCCAGTAGGCAGCTCAGCCCCACACAGCCACTCGCTCACTCCCCCCAGCAGGATGGGGGAGACAATTGGAAGGGTAAAACTGTGAACACTCATGAGTTAAGATAAAGGCAGTTTAATAGGTAAAATAAAAGTCATGCATGCAAGCAAAGCAAGGAATTCATTCACTACTTCCCATTGGCAGGCATTGTCCAGCCACCTCCAGGAAAGCAGGGCTCCATCACGCGTAACAGTTACTTGGGAAGACAAATACCATAACTTCCTCCATCTTGCCCCAGCTTTTATTGCTGAGCATGACATCGTATCATGTGGGATATCCTTTTGGTCAGTTGGGGTCAGCTGTCCCAGCTATGTCTTCTCCCAGCCTCTTGTGCACACCCAGCCTACCCGCTGGTGGGGCAGTGTAAAAAGCAGAAACTACTGTGACCCTGTGTAAGCACTGCTCAGCAATAACTAAAACATCAGTGTGTTGTCAGCACTTTCTTCATTACAAATCCAAAACACAGCATCGTATGAGCTACTGTGAGGAAAATCAACTCTATCCCAGCCAAAACCCATACACTATGTACCAAACAGGTGACAGTAATAGTGTTAAAAGTGGCTTTTTTAGCCCAGTCAGAAGAAAATCTCTACTGAAGTGTTTTAATAATTTCCACATTGGATAGCTAAGAGTATTCTCATTGGATTCAGTACATTATAAAGAATGGTGAGGAATTTTAATGAGTTCTGAGAATAAAAAAGGGCATAAACATTCAAAATTTTGCTGATAGATTGATATGTATATTTTGCTGTCAAGCTAGGCCAACAGCCTGAAATACAGACAGAAACTCTCTCCCCTCAAAAAAAACGGGACTGATCACAAAAACCCAAAATGGAGTTTGGTGGCAACAGGATGTAAAAGATAATTCCTTGCCACTTAAATAGGTATTGAAACTATCATTGCTATTTTTTAAAGAAAGAGGGAAGGTGCGAGAAGCTTCTCTACTTTCCTATCATTCAGCTAAGTTTCATGTTCAACTTGCTCAGAGATTAAAAGATTAAAATTCGTTTCATGAATGTACAGTCCCTTTATACTCTTAAGTGCTACCGTTCCTTTGGTTTCCACTATACTTCTCACGACTTGTTAGGCATAGTGCTCTGTTCAAAAGCAGGAGGTATAAAGAGCCAGCAGGGAGCAGAATACAATCAACAGAAGGGTCTCTGTATGGTAAGATTTCACTGGATACCCTTTTAAACAGGTAAATAAATGGAAAAAAAAAAAACTAATTAGGAAGGTTGTGTTTACTTTCTGCATTAAATTATGTTTTGTTGTCTAACATATTTGAAGCTGGTCACGTACAATTGTATTTTTATTTGCATTTTACTCCCTTTTTTATGCTCTTACAGATACCATTGTACAATATAGCCTTCTGAGAAATCCCCTTAGTTTATGTCTTATTATTCCCTACTCACAAATATCTAATTCTTATTACAGAATGTGTGTGAATGTGACATTAGTAAAAAATAATGAAGGCCTATATCCTTATTTGCTATCAAATAAAACATCTTATATGCTTATTAAAGGTGGGTCTTTGCTTTTTTCTTTTTAAAATATTCTTTTCGCCCACAATGATAAATCTGTAGAACTGTGTAATTTAGAAGGGTTGAACATTTATCAAAGCAGGACTAAGCATTATTTTTATTATGTCTATTAAAGTATAATGTCACTGTCATTCTGTATCAATGGAATGATTTTTCATATGTGGAAGAGAGATTAATACAGTTTCAGTGTATGCCTAAAAGTACAGCCAGCCCTCATTTATTTTCTGGAAGGCATTGCCCGAATTTTGGAGAGAGAGACAAAAAACCTAAGGCAATACAATGACTTCTATATACTATATCTATAATGAACAATTGTGTCCACCAGTGTTATCTTGAATATAATGATAAACCTTAATTCTACAGGTTTATCATGTTGAATCCTGTCCTTTTTTTGTAGAAATGGTCATCTCACAGCCTTTACTGCATTTTAAATTTCACTATCCTTGTGAGGTAAAAATTATTAATGCCTTTTTTTATACAAGAGGCTGTTTCAGGAAGCCAAGCATTTAAATATATTTAGATAGCTACAGGTGCAAAGAGAAGCACACTGAGATTTTTCAGAAGCACTTTAATTCAGTATTTTAACCTTAGCAATAGAAAGGTAAGACTGAGTGGCATTCACCTGACTAATTTTAACAGTAGAATGTAGATGTCTAATTCTGAACTATTCACTTCTTATACAATCAAAACAGAAACACCGGTGTCTTCATTTGAGCTACCTTCCATTTGTATTTTTGAGAAATTGTCTTTTGATGATTCTTATTATTCTCCATTAATAATTAAAGTAGCCCTCAGGACTTGATCAGATTTAGAGATGGTAGACACCTAAGTATTGGTCTGGCTGTTCTTCTAAATAATAATTTCTCTCCCTTTCAGTCAATGAGATCGATAAAATTCTACAGATGACAATTCATCCCAGATAACAGTTTTAGGAGTAGCCTCTGTCGCTCTTTGGTCCCTGTATAGTGAGGCTAGATAATTCACTGAAGCTAAATGCTGATTTTTTAACTGCTAAAATTAGAGTCTATTAATTCTATCTAAAGCTACTTATCTCTAAAGTGTTTGCAGGGTTGTGGCTTAATTATACTGATATGGAAAAAGCAGAGCTCACGCTTCTGCACTGTCAAAAGCTCTATCGTAAGGTGCGTTCCTTTGAAATTCTTTATTCCAGTAAAGGAGAAAATACCACGTGTTTCACCCTTTCTACCTGACAAGGTTCCACTTTATTTCTTGCTGAAAAACTGCTAAAGAAAACCAGGATTTTCCAACTGATGTGCTTGAAATGAGGCTCTTAAGTTCATAATGAAGTCTCTAAATAAATAGTTCAATTAATTAAAAAAAAAAAAAGAAAAGAAAAAAAAGAAGCCATCTCTTCGGGATGTCAATGAGAGTCTCTGCTCTTTCTTTGAAGATAAAGCTACTTGGTTTGCTCATAAATAATGTATGGCCTCTGCAGTGAAAACTAAAAAACTTATCGGTTGCTTCAGGAACACAGTGCAATAGTCAGTGCAATTTGGTGTATTAGATCATTTTTTCAGCCTTGAAAATTGCAATGTTTCTCCTTATTTGTAGATAAAAACACTGAACATATGCATCTTATTTGGCTTTTAGAACAGTGTCTCTAAGGAGTAATATCTCTCCGGAGGTGGCAGAATTTAGAGTTTTACACGTGACTTTTACACAGGATGTGGCTGTGCTGGAATCCACCTTTGCACCAAAACATGTGCAAACCTTAGTAATAGACATAACTAGACTTTCAGTACAGTACCATTTTCTCTTCAGATCTTTTCAAAGGCTCCAATTAAAGGACTTGTATTCAGGGACCCTACAGGACAAATTTGAACTAATTGTTGAATTTGTTTCCTGCTTTTCTCCTGTCAAATAATTTTTACTTTCTATTTGTAAATGAACTCTTTAAAGTAAGGACAACAGTATTTTTTTCTGTTTATACTCTACATAACTTTTTTTTTCTTCTTCTGTGAATTTGTCTAATCTTTTTTTGTCTAATATATAGTCTAACTATATTTTGTCTAACCTCCTTTTTTTCCCTTTAAACCTGTCAGTGTTATTTTCACGTGAAATTGCCTAGTTTTTATAACATGAGAAGTGAATAATTATATCTATTCACCTTCTTTGTGCCACTCATAATTTTAAAGTCTTTTATAGAATCTCAGTTGTATCTTTTCAAGGTTATAGAGTCCCAGTCTATTTACTCATTCATCATACCAAAGCTATTCCATTATTTTGATCCTTCTTGTTGCCCTTTTCTGTCATTCTGATTCTACTGTACTTTTTAGGTAGAAGGTCCAAGTATGCAAGAGACAGGCAGGTGATAGATTCATAGAAAAATATATTGTTTCTTTTTCCTTTCTAGTCAATAATGACATTTAGTTTGCTTATTTTACCACTATGGAATACTAACACAATGTTTTGATATAACATTTTAAGCAAAAACATTACTATTGCCCATAAATCAAACAAAAACCACTATAATGTGTTGTATAAATTAGAGACTGACAACTGTATGGAAGAGATTAAACTGGACCAAAATGCACATATATATATTTGATATCATTGCCCCAGACTGTTTTTATAGCTAATTACAAAAAAAAAAAAAAAGATTTTGCTGGGGCATGATTGATCTCATCTACTTAGACATAGACTTTATGATAACAAGGATCCTGTATCCATTTCTCCCTGTATAGGGAGCACAGTGAGTCTGGACAGTCAGCTCTAAAGTAGACATCTGCTGTAGTTAGACACATCAGATGACAAGTCTCATTGAAAAGTTCAGCAGCAGAAATGTACTTTTGATTTTTATTTTGCTGTTGTTTTTTTCCTCTGAAGTTTCTGGTTTGTTTCTTTTGGGCCTCAAACTCTCACTTTACTGCATTTCTGGAAAGCTAGACTAAATTGTTGATTTCTGTAATTAACAATCGAGAAAAAATTCATATTATTTTTTGTTAGGAAAGTAGCATGGTAGTATATGTATGTTTGCTTGTTTATCCATAATTTATGCAAAAAAGCAGAAGAGTGATAGAATACTACCAGCAATATAAGCAAAAATATTTAAAGTTTCCTATGTCATTTATAACACATTATGGTGACACAAAGTAGAAAAATAAGTATTTAAAAAAAGACTAAGCTAAAAAAAATATTAAATGTTAAGCAGCCTTTTGAAATGATACAGATCCCTTTCTTCCCATTATAAGGTTTATATCCTGAAAACACTTTTGATGGAAATCAATACTTTCTTTCCCTAAATATGATACAGTTTACAGTTTACAAAGCTTATTAGTAATATACAGGACACATGAAAGTGTTAACCTTGGACCTAAAATTCTATTCAGGTAGAAATGTATGAAGCAGGAGGAAAGAAAATAGGCTATGTGAAATATTTCAATTAAAATGTATTGGGGACCCTATCTCTCTTGAACATAAACACATTCAACAACTTTGATTAAGGATTTTCTCTGTGAAAATGCCAGGTTTCAGTTTCTTTATTCTTTATGTGCGCCGTGTTTGGAGGTCAGACAAGAGAATTTAGCAGTCGAGTGAAATCACTGCTGCACTGGCAGCTGGAAGGATGTGACAAAGTGCAGTGACATTTACAAATCCTTTGATTGCCAGGGATGATTAGATGCCCTGGGTAGTCAGATGAGTGTTTATTGTTTCTTTGTATCAACTGTAAAAGAGTTAGTCATCAGATTATATGCGCTCAGTAGAAAAGGGTACAATAAAGGTGAAATAACTAGTCTAGAAATATTACAAATGAAATCTAGGGTACTAACTTGCTTGGCCTGATTTTTCATTGCTTGAAACCATAAGCAGAGCTTGAAATATCAAACTGATCATGAAACTGTAAAGTATGACCTGGACAGGCTGGAGAGTTGGGCAGAGAGAAACCTTATGAAATTCAATAAGGGCAAGTGTAGGGTGCTGCACCTGGGGAGGAATAACCCCCTGCACCAGTACAGGTTGGGGGCTGACCTGCTGGAGAGCAGCTCAGTGGAAAGAGACCTGGGAGTCCTGGTGGACAACAGGATGACCATGAGCCAGCAATGTGCCCTTGTGGCCAAGAAGGCCAAAGGCATCCTGGGGTGCACCAAGAAGAGTGTGGCCAGCAGGTCGAGGGAGGTCATCCTCCCCCTCTCCTCTGCCTTGGTGAGGCCACACCTGGAGTCCTGTGTCCAGTTCTGGGCTCCCCAGCTCAAGAAGGACAGGGAACTGCTGGAGAGGGTGCAGCATAGGGCTACCAAGATGATTAGGGGACTGGAATGCCTCTCTTATGAGGAAAGGCTGAGGGAATTGGGTCTGTTTAGTCTGGAAAAGAGACGGCTGAGGGGTGACCTAATTAATGTGTACAAATACTTAAAGGGTGGGTGTCAGGAGGATGGGGCCAGGCTTTTTTCAGTGGTGCCCGGCAATAGGACAAGAGGTAATGGGCACAAACTTGAGCATAGGAAGTTCCATCTCAACGTGAGGAGGAACTTCTTTACTTTGAGGGTGGCAGAGCACTGGCACAGGCTGCCCAGAGAGGTGGTGGAGTCTCCATCTCTGGAGACATTCAAAACCCGCCTGGACGCGTTCCTGTGCAACCTGCTCTAAGGTGACCCTGCTCTGGCAGGGGGGGTGGACTAGATGATCACCAGAGGTCCCTTCCAACCCTATGATTCTATGATTCTATGATTCTATGTACCAATTGTCTAGCAGTTTGGTTTATCAAATGTCACTCAAAGGAGATCAAACCTCATGGATTAATGTTAAAGCTTTGTTTCAAGTTTAGCTGCTTGTATATGATTTATCTCTCCATAGTTTAGCCACTCAAGGTAAGGCGTCTAACCTACACCAGTGATCGAGGCTCCTTCCACAGAGAATGGTTTACTCCCTGAAGAGCCTGTGCCCTTCCATTGTTCCATTCCAGTTACACAAGATACCCCACCATTTTTCCATGACCCTCGTGAGGCTACAACTCTCCAGATTTATATGGGTTTCTGATTCTTCCTGTTTGTCTGCTGTTCTGCTTTCTTTCATGTGCAGGCACTTGACATGTGCCTCCAATCGTGCTGCTTTCTCAGGAGAAGTGTGAGAGGATACTCCATCACCCTGAATTCCACTGCCGTCTTTGCCTCTATTCTCCATGTTGGGCTTTGATCTCCATCCCTCAGTCCTTTTAAGTTAAAGTTGTCCTCACTAGATTGGTAAGTCTGTTGGTGAAGATGCTGCTACCCCATTTTTGTCAAAGGGATGCCCAGCTGACCTAGATGACCCCTGGACAGATTGTTTGTCTTTTCTAGTTACCATGGTCCTTTACCTTGTCAGTGGAAAAATAATCTTCCTGCTGCTGGAAGTCACAAGCTTCAATCTTCCACTGTCATAAGAGTCTCCATAACACCTTCCACCACTCAAGTATATCCTCCAGCTGTCCCTCGTTCTGTTTAACATGAGCTTGCACAGCTCTCTCCCACCCCCAGAGTCTCTGCAAATAAGTTGTGGATCCCTCAGTCATCCTCCTTTATGCTACACAATCTGCTCATCGCTTCTCTCAGCCTAGTGGCTCCACAATCTGTGTGCATGTTCCACCAAGACCTCCACCCTCAGGAACTCTGCCAAGGCAAAGGTCTCTGACTGACCAGGACAGCCATTGCTACTGGCACTGGGGATCACCTTGCGATGTTGCCACTGCCACCATGCTGTGTGCTGCAATCCCATAATGCCCTGGGCAGCAGCTCAAAGCCTCCTGTGTGCTCTTTTCCACATCAACTGCCAAATCCCCGTTTGCCCCATCACTGGTCACTAGTTAAACATTGAATTAGTAAACAGGTGTTAGTTAAATAGCAAACTGACAAAAGCCTTCTCTAAATCGTGATCAAGATTCCAGTTTATATCCTCAAAACATTTTGCTTACATGGGTGTAAATTATTTTTAAAAGTGTTTGCACCTTTGCAATAAAGGCCATGCTAGCTGTACTGCTGCCTTGGAATTTTCTGCTTGTTTGTCTACAAGGTTTGCATTATCTTCTGACTGACCTGAGACTTTCAAAGTGAATGATGCTCATCTCAAACTGCAAAATATAGAAGGCATATTCCTCCTACCTCACTTCCTCAAATGTGAAATTAATGTATAATATATGACATATGACAGCAGAAATAGTATTTGTATTAAAATGTATGAGAATATTAGTTCATATGTTAAAATAATAGACTTTCTTGTATGTGTTTCTCCCTCTGATGAAAGAATTACAAGTGTAAATCATATTCCTAAATGCATAAATAGAATCTAGTACCCAAGATACACAGAAAGGATGCAGTACAACTGTTTCATAGTTTTCCTTGGAATTAGAATTGTTTTCTTTTTTCAAAAGATTACAAGCTGCTGCTTTGTTGCGGGACTGGGTGGCACCATCTGCCTCCTGAATGCAGTTGTTCTTACTATTTTGCACTCATGGGTATTTTAAAGCAGCAGCTCTGCAATTAGATGATGATTAGTGAGTTGTCCAGTTTTAAAAGGACTAGTTTTTTAGAAAGCAATGCACCAATTGCACCTTTGTCCAGATGCTTTGTGCAGATGGTATACTGTTTTTTTAGGAGGTATAAATAAAAAGTCCCAGGTAAGGGCATGTGTATACATGACTTGAAGAACAGGATTAGCCTCCTCTACTCTTCCGCAACTAGTTCTGATGATGATTTTTAACTTTTCCTTCTCAGATTACTTTAGTTCTTACAAAAACTATTAGAATGAAGATGCTCAGAATTCTTGAAGGCCTGAGATTCTTTCTAAAATTTAATATTACCCATGAATGATTTCCTTGACTGTGATGAACAGGTCCTGTTTTCATGAACATTAGGTAATATTAAAATAAAGAATGAAAAAAAAAGGGCCAAAAACCCGAAGAATAAAAGAAATCTGTAAAAGTAATATGACTTTCATATTAGTCACTTCTGTGACTATTCTGTGTCACGCGTTTTTATGTTGGTATTTGACCACAGATTGGGCCCTAATAAATCTACTCTACAAGTATTCATTCATTAGTTAGAACATATGCACTTTGACCAAGTATTGAACGCTAATGTAATGCCATGACTATTCTGTTGACTTATTCTGTATAGGATTATATTTCTTTTGAAATGCATCAACAAAGCTCAGACTTCATATGAATGGCAGGTACGTTATAAAATGTACTGTTATCTCGATTCTTATTTATAGCTAGGGGACACAGTTAAATTAAATCTTCCTCACAATGAAGAACTAAGATTCTGCAGTGTAACTAAATCCCAGTCCTTGTAACTGGAGGCCTTGTAAGTATTGACACAGTGTAGAAATTGACTGGTGACCAGAGAAGGAAATTAAACATTTTCAAGAATCAGGACAACAGGTCCAATTGATTGATTGATTCAACTTAATAGGACTAAATCAAAGAATGACTTTAGATAGAAGACAGTGAGGTACAAATAACTGTGTTTAAGACTTTAATACTGAGAAGAAATATTTATGTCTGTCATGTGCTGGTATTTTATGACTAAAACATTACATGGAAAAAGTAAAATCTTGAAATCTATGTTACATAGAATCATAGAATCATAGAATGGTTCGGGTTGGAAGGGACCTTGAAGGTCACTTAGTTCCAACCTGCCTGCCATGGGCAGGGACACCTCTCACTAGACCAGGTAACTCAAAGCCCCATCCAGCCTGGCCTTGAACACCTCCAGGGATGGGGCATCCACAGCTTCTCTGGGCAACCTGTTCCAGTGCCTCACCACCCTCACAGTAAAGAATTTCTTCCTGACATCTAATCTAAATCTCCCCTCTTTCAGTTTAAAACCATTATCCCTCATCCTATCATTACACTCCCTGATATAGAGTCCCTCCCCATCTTTCCTGTAAGCCCCCTTTAGGTACTGGAAGCGGCTATAAGGTCTCCTCAGAGCCTTCCCTTCTCCAGGCTGAACAACCCCAACTCTTTCATCCTGTCCTCATAGCAGAGGAGCTCCAGCCCTCTGATCATCTTCATGGCCCTCCTCTGGACCCAGTCTAATGGGTCCATGTCTCTCCTGTGCTGAGGGCTCCAGAACTGGACACATTACTCCAGGTGGGGTCTCACGAGAGCAGAGGAGAGGGGCAGAATCACCTCCCTCGACCTGCTGGCCATACTTCTTTTGATGCAGCCCAGGATGCGGTTGGATTTCTGGGCTGGAAGTGCACATTGCTGGCTCATGTTGCCTTTCTTGTCCACCAGCACCCCCAAGTCCTTCTCCTCAGGGCTGCTCTCAAGCCATTCTCCACCCAACCTGTATTTGTGCCTGGGATTGTCATGAGCCAGGTGCAGGACCTTACACTCGGCCTGGTTGAACTTCATGAGGTTGGCACAGGCCCACCTCTCAAGCCTGTCCAGGTCCCTCTGGATGGCATCCCTTCCCTCCAGCGTGTCAACCATGCCACACAGCTTGGTGTCATGGGCAAACTTGCTGAGGCTGCACTCAATTCCAACATCCATGTCGCCGACAAAGATGTTAAATAGCATATTAAGGAAGAAAGTGTTGGGCGGGTCTGGAATTAGCTTAGCCAAAAATAGTAATTTTAATTGCTCTGCTGTGAATGGAAGACTAAATGCAAATCAAATGCAAATGTCTCAGGCTACATCAGGTTAAATGCTCAAAAACAGTTACAACAACCTCAAAACACCCCTTTAACCTGATGCTTAACCCTTGAGCTACAAAATGTCTATAGTTCAGCTCTTGCCTAAGTACTCAGAGACACATTTCTGCACATGTTCAAATCACAGAGATGTTAGGAGAAATGAGAAACTCAAAATTTCACTTGCACCTCAACCCTGTGGGCATTTGTGCCTGTCTTGAAAGGAGAAGACAATGAGATGAACATTTTCAGAGCAACCTGCTGGACTGGTGTCAGAACAAAGCACAGCTGGAGCAATGCTAATGTATTTATGAACATAAAGCCCTTAGTTGAATAGAATTGTGTACAAATCAGACAGATTTGCTTGGACTCTACCTTCTTACCTCTGTAAGAACCCCTGTTAATGTACTTGAACTGCTGGTTCTTAGAGAGCATGAACACTTGTTGTGTTTAAAAGGACCACAACCTGACATCTTTTTTACCTTGGTAGACTGAATTCAGTTTGAGTTTAAACAATATACAAATTATATACACATTTATGGCCAGTAGTGTTAGGCACTTTCCCTGTACAATGTTGCTTGCACGACAAAACCATTGATGTGCACCAAATCACTGGAGGTGCTTCAAGTACTGGGGCCTCTCCATATGCAGGCAGTTGCTCCCTTGAGCACTGTTCAGAGCACAGCATGTAGCTGAGTTTTCCTAACTACAGGAGTAGAAGCTGTGTTGCCCCTGAATTGGTGCAGTGAAGGATGCCTCAGGCAAGTAATGGGATGGAGATCTATAGCAAATTGTCAGCAGCCTGAAATCTTCACAAGATTTCACTAGAAACCTAGAGGAGATTTCTTCCCCCTCTTTGCCCAATGCATGATACTGATGATTTCTTCCTTCTCAAACTGGGGTACATTTTGTTTTGGTTTTAGACATATTCTTACCAAAGTTTGCTTGAGTGTTTTCTTTTTCTTTAAAGGATCTCAAGCTTTTCCAGTTTTCAGTTCCTTTTTGTTATCTCTAAAACTGTTTTTACCTGATCAGTACAAAATTGTGCTCCTGTAATAACCATTGACTGATGACTGTAATTTGTGATACCATCTTATGTCTGCTTTCTTTGACATCACGTTTTATTCTGGAGTCAAAAATGGTTCAAATGGAATAACTACTTGTTATCCTTATAAACTGAAGTTAAAATAAATTTAGTCAACAACAGCAACTAAAACAAACTAAAATTAGTTCACCCCAAGACAAGGCAGAAAAGTCCTGACACTTGCACTATCAGATCAATTAAAAATCTGTGGTCTTTCAGGAGTTATTGCAAAATTATATTTACTGGACTATCGGAGGTGAGGATGCTACTACATTACTATGTAATACATATTTTTACTTTGTTATTTTAGATTACTTACCTTGATTAAAAGTCCACTATTAATTTGAAGGCTGGATCATTTTGTTGAATTAATATAAAAATAATTTTATGTGTTATAAATGTCTTAGCCAGAAATTAAAGGTAAATCTACTATTTCTGCATTTGAAATTTTTCTTTACTTTTTTATTGTTCCTCTTGCTATATGACATGAACAGCAGATGGGATTTTAGATGAATCAGACCCACTGATTGCCTATACAGAGAAAAGGATTAAATTTGCTTTATATTCCTATTAATATGCAATGATTGCATGTGTTACTAACCACACAGAAATAAAAAAGCCAATTTACAGTGGTCCTCTATGTTAGAGTTGTTTACTAAGGGTTAAAAATTATAACATGCTACAGATATAAAGAAAGGCATAATAGATGCTTAATAGATGATTATCTACTGACATGCTTTAAACTCTATCTTCTGCTTTAAATTCTATCTTTCTTAACAGAAGAAAAAGTCATGAAGAGACATGGCACACTGATTTAGACATTATCAGTAAATACAAAATGAATGACAGCCATTTTTTCTGTTAGCCTTGACTTTATATAATTTTAGAAGTTACCTCTAACTTTTTCTAGTTTAAAGTTGATTAAGTAACTATATGATATTTAATTTGATCCCACTTATTCATTGTCAAGCAATTTGTGTAGCTTTTTATATAAGTTTGAAAATTTTACATATGAAAACTATTATTTTATACTCATCTGGATGGGTGTAAAAACTAAGGCATGGCACAGAACAATCAAAAATTTCTTTCCTTTTGACATGTATTGTATGCTTTTTTCTTAATCCTCCTAGGAGTTCTTTATTGTTTTTATAGCACTCAACCTGTTATCAGTATTTTGGAAATAATAATTGTGATTTATCACTAGTCCAGTAGCATTTATCAATTAGTTTGTCTTTTTGCTCTTTGCTATTGGGAAATAATCCATGGTAACTAAATAATACTTTCAAAAGTAACATGATTTGTCCAATACCAACATACTGTGCTAATTAAATAATTTTGTGAAATTATCACTAACAGTATTATAGGTCACACCTTGGAATAGGGCATTAAATTAATCCACCTTCTGTTACTCTGCTACATTTATACTCAATTGATCTGTATTGCGTGCAATGGAAACTTGATAGGTTTGTATCAGGGATTACTATTTCCATAAAAGAGGTTTGCTTTTAATCGTGGAAAAATGTATACTTCTAAAAGTCGGACAAAAAAATCTAAATGTAGAACACTGGTCATAATTAACAAAAAATTGGATGAAAACTTAAGTGGGAGAGCATTATTCTTATGACATTAAAAGACAAATGCACTACAACTCCTTTTTTGGAAAGACAGAAGAAAAGAAAGTCCTACAGTGACTGAATTTAATTGAAACTCTGAAAACAATGCACATTTCAGTCTTTCTATCTTTTCCCGCTTAGATCTTTTATTTTGTAACATGTGAGAAGTTAATCATTGCAGAGGTTCAAAGCTATTTCATTACAATTTAAGTACAAAGGCTGAAATAATCTGTTATAATTTTGCCGATGTCTCTGAAAGAGATATCTCTCAAGAGACATTATCTGCACCAATATAAAAGAAAAATAAAAACACAACAGTGATAAGAGAATTTTTTTTTTTTTTTAAATTAGAAGTACAAGTCTTAAAATAGTCAAGGTATAAATTGCAGGCTTGAGGGTTTTTTGTTTGTTTTAATGAATAAATTTTGGAAAGTGCATAGGCATTAAGACGGATGACATTCTATTGTTTTAGTTCTCTGCTTGAGAAAATAGTTGTTTCAGTGAAGCATTTTGAACCTCCTTAACTTTTTTGCACTTTCCCACTTAATGACAGCTTCCTTCTAATGCAGTTAGCCTTACAATAATCTCTTCACGTCAATCCTTATGGTCGACTTGGACAAGCTAGGTGCTGTTAGTGTCTGAGCCATAAAAGCCCTTGTCATATAAAGCCGGAATTGTACATTTTAAGTTTGTATTCAGACAGTTAAAACACCAGCTGCTCACTGCTGGAGGCAATATACAGTTTATTTCTCTTTCAATCATGATCCCCAGTACTTCTTAGGAAGGCAGCCTGAGGAATGATGGCCATTAATATAAATTTGAAGTCAGAGAAAAGACTAACACAGAAAATTTCCATGCTTGTGCCAGCAAACATTGACAAACCCCTGTGATTTAAAATACCTCCCTGACAGTTTTGATTATAATTAAATCACAGACATATGGGAGGCAAATAACTGAATGTCATTTGAGCTGTCTGAGTAGCAAAGAGAAGTTTTAGGAGCAAAGAAACAGGGAACTTTTTTCTTATTATATGTCACTTTTCTTGTTTGTTCCCTATTCTTTGCTTTAGTAACTGATCCAGCAGTGTAACCAATATTCTATTGCTAATATTTTCCTGGTGTGAAAAGCAAAGAGAGTCTGACTGTTTACAAAAGGATCTGTATTTTCTTTGCAGTACAGAATTATAGTCAATTATATTTTCTGGGAAGATACTCAGGACTTCAGAGAAAACAGGTCCTTCTTTCCGGATTGGAATACCTTCTGTACTGCTTGCTTGATCGGGAGTTTCTTGAAAACAATCTATCTGTTACAGTTGTACATAACAGCAAGGATATGGTCTGATTGCCTTTGTTTATAAAGTGTCATCATTGATTCAGTTCTGAGGAGATTTGAAGTATATAGCAATGAATAAGACATCTGTGTTGATCACTATGAAGATTAAAATGAAAGAATCAATATCTGTTTGTAAATCATTGAACTGTCTATATAATCTGTTATTTTTATTTTCTGTATTACCTTTTATCATGCTGTACATGAACAAAATGAGAGCCTCAGGTGATTTATCTTGCCTCCAGTGAGCTTTTTCTAGTACTTTGAAATGCACAGGTTAACTCTAAGTTACATTTACCAACAGCTTAAATACTACTTAAGCCAGACTGCAGCTTAAAATGATCTATTCTTCATTTTTACAAGCATTTAACAACTAAAACTAAATCCTTGACTTTGCCAAGAACATAGAAAATCACTCATATATATATATGTTTTATATATATTTAAAATACATGATGCTTTGTACTTCTCTCAAAAATATTTGAGATGATGAATTTTTGACCTCTAATGTCTTACCAATGTTTTTTCTTAAAAGTCACACATCTGTAGTTCTACTTGCTAATTTATATGAAAAATTTCATGCAATAATACTGAAATAATCAAGAAGGATTGGTTGAAACTTAAAATACAGAAATAAAATAATGTAATTTTATCTAAAAATTCTTTAAATTAAATAAATTGGTAGAATAACCCCAAAGGAAATTTAAAAAAGTTAGAGGAAAAAAATAGAAATTTGTAAGTTGATAAAGGTAGTACAAGAGAAGTAAAAGATTCAAATAAGCAGTTTTTGTTATAACATGGCTGTCTAGGTGATTTGCTTTGGGTATGCAGATTATTTGCCTCCACCAATTCAGGACAGTAGGTTTTTGAACACTCTCTCAATGATTGTTTAATTTTAGCGTCTTCATTACTCAAAGGCAAATAAAAATAACCTCTGGCAAATTATTACAAAAAATGAAAAATGCTGGATTAGAAGCTCTTTACTTCTTCACCCAAGACTTCACCAAGACTATTAAGAGTAGCACTGAGAGAAAGGAGTGTGGCTTGTATGAAGAACTGTTTCTTCCTCTTCAGACCATAAAAGATTGTATAAACAGCATGGGTGAAGGCTCTGGGCCTCGCATTCCCCAGTGCAAACAGGCTGCTGTGGAGGGACCGGAGACAGGACCCTTCTCTTGTTTCTAGCACAAAACAAGGACAAATCAAAAAAGTAAATTCTGAATTATTTTGGTTTTCCCTTTGTTCCTGAAGATATGAACTTTGATATCAGGAAGATGGAAGGAGAGTAGAATTTATACCTCAGCTATGATGTCATCTGTATGATTTATGGAAAGGACTAACTTATGCCAATTTTTTTTACGGAAATATGCTCTTTTTCAGAATTCTGCAAAAACTTCTGGCAAGTGAAGACTATTCCTGTATTTTGAAATTCTTCTGAGATACAGGATTGGGGCTTCATTTTGCTGGGGAATTTTTATTATACCCCTTGAGGTGAATTAAACACACATTTGTGCTGAAATATGAAAAAAAAGAAAATAATGAAATTTCTGTCTCTAGCACTCCCACTTCCAGCCAGTTAAACCCCTTCTGCAATTGGGCCTTCTTGCCCTCCATGCCAGATCATTCCCTGGTCACAAATTACCACTGCAGAGAAGTTACAACTTCAGTTTTCCATTCAGTTTCTGAGAGGTGCTTTGGCAGCTTATTGTTGCCAACAGGAGTCTGATGATGGGTACTAGCAAGATACGGCAATTCGGAGAGCCACAGGTGGAGTCCTGAAGGAAAAAGGATGAAGTGGAAGATGGAAGAGGTGTGTAATGAATGAATGAATAAGCTGGAACTTTCAGAGAAGTTGATGGCTACTAAGGATGTGGGCTGAGAGAGCTGTCTGAAAGAGACTTTTAAGCTCCTCCGCTTGATTCTGTTTAGAGGATAGTATTCTCCTCAATTGTCATCCTCCCCACATACTGCCATGCATTGCCACCTATTATTTTCCTTCCATCTCCTTTGTTTCTTTTCTAGTTTTCACAGGTATATTTTTGTCAGTTAGAAAAACGATACTTTTACATATTGAAGCCTTGCTGTATTTTAATGAGTGTACCAGTTTGGGCTGGATTAGAGTTAATTTTCTTCATAGTAGCTTGTATCATTTGGATTTGTGACCAACACACTGTTGATAACACAGGAAAACTTTAACTGCTGCTGAGCAGTGCCTACATAGCGTCAAGGTCTTTTGTGTTTCTCACACCACTCCCACCACGAGTAGGCTGGGGCTGCACAGGGAGTTGGGAGGAGACACAGCTGGGACAGCTGACCCCACTGACAAAAGGGATATCCCATCCCATATGATGTCGTGCTCAGAAATAAAAGATGGGGGAAGGAGGAAGAGGGGACGTTATGGTGTTTTTCTTCCGAAGTAACTGTTATGCATGATGGAGCCCTGTTTTCCTGGAGGTGGCTGAACACCTGCCTGTGGATGGGAAGTAGTGAAGTTTTCTCCCTTTTACACCCATTCCACTGGGAGGGAGTGCGCGAGTTGCTGTGTGGGGCTGAACTGCCTACCAGGTTTAAAACACAACACTTAGTAAAATATGTAGAGACCTGAGAAGAAATGGCACACATAAAAGATGATACCTGCTTTGTGCAGGACCTTTTAAGCTCACAAATCACTAATTTCAAGTGGTTTCTCAGTGTTTCCCACTGGTCGCTTGCTGTTTGGATTGGAGGTCGAATATAGATAGCAAAGCATTTATAATAGTGATTTTTTTTTTT
>VYZM01022549.1:37982-60248 GCA_013398915.1 Dromas ardeola | reverse complement strand
TATTTATAGTATTAAAAAGGAGAATCATGTTTTGGAACATTAATGTTGTGGTTTAACCCCAGCCAGCAACTAGGACCACACCGCCACTCGCTCACTCCCCCTGTTTGGGATGGGGGAGAGAATCAGAAGAGTAAAAATGAGAAAACTCATGAGTTGAGATAAAGACAGTTTAAAAAGTAAAACAAAAGCCACGTGCACAAGCAAAGCAAAACAAGTAATTCATTCACTACTTCCCATTGGCGGGTAAGTGTTCAGCCATCTTCAGAAAAGCAGGGCTCCATCATGTGTAACAGTTACTTGGAAATACAAAATTCCATCGCTCCAAACATTCCCCCTTCCTCCTTCTTCCCACAGCTTTATATACAGAGCATGACGTCCCATGGCATGGAATATCCCTTTGGTCAGTTGGGGTCAGCCGTCCCAGCTGTGTCTCCTCCCAGCTCCTTGTGCTACCCCCCAGCTTACCCACTGGTGGGGCGGTGTGAGGAGCAGAAAAGGCCTTGACTGCTTGGCAACAACCAAAACCACCAGTGCGCTATTGGCACTATTTCCTACCCAAATCCAAAACACAGCACTACACCAGCTGCTAGTAACAAAGTTAACTCTATCCCAGATGAAACCATGACCATTAAAAAGGCTGTGACTACCATGCCTGCACATCAGCTTCCCACAGTGGTGCTTTATAAATCCCCTGCCCCCTCAGCCCTGCAGAAAAACCTATAAATGGAACATCTATGGGATCCAGCTCTCATATTCCTCCCTTACTACAGCACAAGTAAATCTCCTTTTCTTACCTTCTAATCCTGATCAGCATCTCCCTCAAGTATACAGGCAAGCCTAAGTGTATTGGGCTTTCTAGCAGACATTTTAAGAACAAAGTTTGGTCAGAAGCAAGAGGATAGGGTCAGATTTATTTCTGTTTTCCAAAAGCTTTGTGATTTAGTGCAAGCAGATCCCCTCTCTCTAATTTCAACTTCCTTTATTTGCTAGGTGATCCCCATATAGTGATCACGGCTACATATTATATACTACAAACTGGAAAATGCAGGATTATACAATGATTTCAGGATGCAGATTAAAACATGCACATTTTTCTTATAAATACTGTGATATAATAGCATAAACATACTGAGTGTGTTTTCCTCTCTGGCCTGAAAAATCAGATATCAGCTGACTCTTCCATTCATTTATTAGCTTAAGTACTTTAAGACTACTGCTTTCTGGGCTTTATTTTCCTACAGCTTTCTGTGTAGATAAGGAGCAACGTCCAAAATTCTTAAACTGTCTTAACATTTTTGATATTTGAAATATCATGCCAGAGCCTGATGTCTGTTTCTGGACCCATGGTTGGTTAATAGTGCCCAGGACAACCTCAAGACTGAAATACCGCTTCTTAGTAGGGACCGGTCTATTTTTACAAGGGTACTCCATGATAGAAGTGCAAGTTACATCTTAAGCGTGGATGCTCATTGCCTGTCTCTTCAGCTTTCTTTTCTGTTTCTGCAGTGAAAATGGAAGCTAAATAAAATGACTAGGGTCCTTCCTTGTGGGATCTTTAAGATTCTTAGAAGAGACATAGGAGCAGATGTGACTTGTATAGATTTTCAGCTCAAAGTGAACATAACTGCTTACAAGACATAATTGGGTATCAAGTACAGAATCCTGGAGGGTTTTTTTGATCTCAGAGCATTTTAGTAGGTATGCTGCAAATGTATCCATATATCTTATATGGCAAAACATAATGTTCTCAGCATTGCTTCAAAACCATTCTCAATATCAAATTATGCATCCCATGATGTATAGGAAAAAGGTGTGGTATCATGTATAGAAAGACAAATGTGGAGCTACTTAATATCTGGACTCAAATAACCTTGCAATTGCAGGGATTATTTGTGACATATCTCACAGCTCGCAAGCTTTGTTTATGACAGACATAATTTTCAGTGACATTCTCATGCAATACTGCAAATTTGCAGTTTGAGGACTCAAGATGGTATATTTTCACTAGCTGACAGCATTTGACTGTCTCAATATTAATACACACTCTTGGTTTCTGAAACAGAAGGGTTTTGATCAAGCTGATTGTTGTGAATGATCCCCAAATTGTGAATAAGAATTTTGGGAAGTGCTGGCCATTCTAACAATTTGAGAGTATAGATTTCCAGTGCCTGGGCTATTGGCCTAGCACTTTTTGTTTTACTAGCATGATCGTAAGCTTTGAGTATCCCTGACTGGCTTTTTCACTCCTGCTTCATCTCTTAAAAATTCTATACCAGCTGTAAGCTGTATGTGGCACAATGCACCGAAAGAGATCAACTTTATAGGCTCTCGTTAAGCTGCTCTAGTGCACAGCAGAATCACCATGGTTTCACTGTCTGTAAAGCCTTATAGTAAAGAGGACGTTTTGGTCCTTGAATGCAAAGTACAGCTCTGCATTCTTTAATGTTCTGAACCAGAAAATTATGCAAACAGTTGTACATTTCCTGTTTATGGAAAAGTTTAAGACAAGTTGGTCTGTTTTTCAAAGAAAAATGAATGGAATATGAAGTGTGAACTGTGGCAAGTGTGTATCCTTTCATTTTGACAGTAAAAGGGAAGGGATTTAATTTTTGTTTTAGTTTTGTACCTCCATATTCCATTTTTGTGATCTTTTTCAGGTAATTCTATTTTTATTTTTTCTTAAAAAAAAAAAAAGGACATAATTTAGGTATATCCTTTTATATGTTTTTGATAGAATAAGGTTAAAAACCTAACAAAGTGAATCTTCTTCAGTTTGGAAGAATCCTGAACTGAATTTTTGATAGTATTATGTTTACTATAAATCTTTCAAAATATTATATAACTATTTATAATCCATAATATGTTTATATAATTTTCTTGCTTGAAGCTCAGTTTAATTTATATGGGAGAAAGATATTGTAACATTTTTGTAACCTATTTGTACTTTTTACTAGACTCAGTGCTGAAGATGAAAAAATATAACAAACTTTTGGTCCTAAAAGCTTTTCTTCATGGTTGTCCAGAGAGTTTTTAATATCCCCATCTTCTAAACTGTTTATAAGTTGACTGGACAAGGCTTTGAGCAATGTGTTCTTGACTTCCAGAGATCCCTTCCAACCTAAAAACCATAATGATTCCATAACAAAATAAGACTAAAGTTTTTCCTTTTCTTATCTATCTCCATTTATAGTCAGTGGGGATCCTTACTGTTTACCCTTTGAGTTAGTAGGAAGACTGGGGTTAGAAACAGTGGGGCTGGTATGATTCTAAGTATGCCTTGAACTTCTGGACATACTGAGGCAATTGCTGACCTGCAGAGAGGCCAGGACAAGTCATGCCACACCTGCCTCGACCATACTTTAGGTATCTCATCTACTTTTGAAACAAGATCCTTTCATTATCTACAGATACATAAGGTGATCTCTGGGTCATCCTGATAGTGACCTCCTGTTGTGTTTCACATGAGTAAATGAGCTATGTGAGTCGCCTGAATCCAGACCTTTGTAGAAGATTTACCGATCAGGCTAAATTCAACCTGCCCTCTGTTTACTTTCTTTTTTAATTCTTCACCACTAACAGATTTACTCATCTTCAGAAGAAAGTACGCTCCTCATAGTATGTATTATCTGGATGGGCACTCTATTTGAAGTTCCCATATCTGAGGTATCCAAGCCTGCCACTTCCTCAGAAAACTCTTGTGGCCAGTAAGTTCTTGTACAGAAGGTGGATGGTAATATTAATGACATTGAGCCTCAGAGATGTCTGGCTGTTAGTTGTCATATGAACTTATTGTAGGTTTCTGGTTAAATGGAATACTGATGCCTCCCACTTCCCATCAGGAAACAGATAGCACTAGGAAATGTAAAATCTGAGTCATTTTCTGAAATTTTGATGCTCTCTAAGTTGGGAATTTACAGGGTACAAGTATCCAGCTTTACTGTATTAATTCCCAGCTCTGTCATTCTTTCCTGCAAAACTGTGGTCGGATCTCCCACATGCATTTTGTCTCCTTAGAGTAAAGGATCTCTAAGTGGCTGAATTTTACTAGCTTATATGCAGTTTCTAGAAGAGCGATACTAATTAGGCAGCATGGTGATACAAATACATAGAGATAGACCTGAAAAGATTGATTATTTATGCATAATGCTACTCCAAAGAATAAGTATTATACATCATACCCAAGGTTTAAATTCTGTAGTTCTTTTATTTGTTAAAAATATATTAGCCACAAGGAATATATCTTACATAATTATGAAATAAATCTTTCAGTGAAATAAACAGTGGTTCTAAATTTATTTTCCCTATGTCAAGATAAAATCTGATCTGGACAACTGTATTTATTGTGGTGTGCATTTATCAATGAACTATTATGTATGATCCTTTTAATGCTCTCTAGGGTAAGGGACTTCTAAATTCATATTAATGAATATTAATATTAATTCATATTAATGTCTATTAAAGCAAATAAATGTTCATGAATGACTTCAGCTCAGAAATGTGTTCTTTTAAGTTTGTGTACATTTTTAATTCCTCTAATAGATACACAATACCTTCATGGTATTATTGGGAATACTGATGGATAATTCATGGGTATAGAAGACAGGTACTCTTTGTATATACCTATAGAGGCTTTCAAGGAATAGTTAAAAAAAAAACAAAACAACAAAGCCACCAGTGAGAAGCTTAAGTTTGTCCTAAACTCCTCCAAAGGTGGTCACAATCATCTTGCTTCTAAAAGCAGGAGGTTACAAATGACTCCCTTGTGTCCCTTCTGAGAAAAGCTGGGAACTGGGTCTCAGATCTTTATTATTAGACATCTGCTCCATTTAGTTGTTTTTTGTTCACTAGGTTTACCTCAGAAAATTATTTCATTGACTCTGCCTTAGGGGATCTGCCACACTGCCACTTCAATCAAAAACATGCTCCAAAGGGAACGTATGCAGTGATAAACCAAAAGACAAAGTAACCCATTATATCCGAGAAAAAGCGATCATCATGATATAATTAAAATGTGATTATTTTGAATATGTAAATTAATAACAGATCCATAGTGGAAGGTGTGGACACTTAAACTGCAATAAGCCAATAGGGGTGAAGTGTTGTCTACTTTTTCTAGACCCAACTGTGGAATTAATATTTCTGGGAAAAAGTATTTCTGAAGAGCCTTCAACATTTTTCACTTTATTGCAAAGAAGAAATACGTATGACAGTTTCTAATACTTGAATTTGGTGAGGACATACATTCTGATTGTTCTGTTGTATATTTAACATTTAATACATAGGTGGAATTTTCTTGCATGTATAATGAAACTTCCCAAGTATTAATATTTATGGGCTATTCATGTATCCAGAGATAAAGATAATTACAGGTCAGAAGTTATCATTTGACCCAATGGTTATCCAGCTTGACATTGTGATTAATGGGATTTACACAAAGGGGTGGTTCATTGCTGCTTCTGATAAATCCTATTATGTTCACTTGTCACTAGCCAACTATTGAAATAAATGGCTGATGATGTACAATTCAGATAGGGAATGTGTGATCAAAGACACATAGCTGAGAAAGGAAAAGAAAATAACTCTTGAGTACGTATACCTTGAACCCCCTATTCTCACAAGTTATATAGTCTGCATATATGATACAACTAAATAAAACTATAAAATTCATGTAGGATGGCAAAGAAGATATATATATTAAGATAAAAAGATAAAAACCCTACAAGCCTTTGTTTTCCATGTTCTAAGGTGAGGACATTGGCTACTGAACAGGAAGAGAGGAATGTCATTCATACACATAAGGCTGTTGCTGAGGAAAAGAAAAGATTTCTATCCAACAGTGAGGTTCTGTGATAACATTTTACTAAGTTTTGGAAAGGTATAATCTCAGTTTCTTTTAAAAATAATTTATCTCTAAAAGAGATCACCTGGCCTGTTTGTAATAGTAGAGACACAAATCTAGACGTTGTATTGTACACCTCTTCAGTAAAAGATTATTGCTGTCCCAATTTTAGACTACATTTATGTATTATATGAAAATGTACTTTATCTAATTTTTCGGTAATTTTGCTTTAAATACAACTATATGTATACTCGCTTTGCTTCTTTGAAGGTGAAGAAACTTTTCTAGCAGCCTTTCATCTCTATTTCTTATGCAGTCATTACATGGATTATGCAGAAGTAATTTTTTTTGGTGTGATATCTTAAAAAAAAATAAGTTTGTTCAACTGTAGTGACAACACAGTGCTGCAGTCAGTAATTTCATGAGAGCATTTTATTTCTATCAGAGGAAAAAGAAGTGGATAATCAGTATCCTAAGGGAAATATATGAGTGCTGTAATTCAATTCCTAAGTGACCTGGCAATTAATAAGCAATAATGATGAGGGACAAAGAGCAAAAGGATAAAATATGCTGTAAATGATTTCAGAAAGGAGAATGTGTGAAAAAGGGGACAATTCTCAGGGATCTTGTAGGCCAACAGAAAATTCTTTAATACTCCTACATCTCTTGGTGAACTCTTCTGTATGACAGAAAATAAGAAAGATAGTCTTCACCCTTTTATGACAATTAAGTGATTAAATAAATAATATTAAATATTTTTTTTATAGCTGAAGCATGCAAAGATCAGCAGTTTGAGCAGAGTAGGGTTCTCTAACATCTACATTTGCTCAAAGCATGGCATGCCTTAGTGATACAGCTATGAAATAAAACTTAACATACAATTTAATTGGTGGTAAAGGAAAAAGACAAGAAAAAAATCTCTATGAAAATGTAGGTATAGAATAGTATAGTGTAACAGCACAATGCTAAGAAGGGATACTGGGGAAACAGATGTTCCTGCTCATCTGTGCTTTACTGCTATGCCTGGATTTTTTTCCTATTGCTTTTTAAGCTAAATCTTAAATATGTAATCATAAGATATAAGGCTGTCTCATTACTGGGCTCAGCCTGGTACTCAGATATTCAGATACAGCCTTAGCTGAAAATGGATGATGATACGGATGGAAATTGTGTGGAAATGCAGTCTCATGAATGCCTTAAAAAATCCTAAAGTACATTTCAAGTAACTGTGTTAATGTGTGCACATACATAGCTGTATATGCATTAAGGTACAGGACAAGGATTTGGTTAAAACACCTTTTTTGCTAGGATACTTCTCTTCTTTTATTTAAAACAGCGTTCAAGTATCAACACAGTCCAGCTGCTTATCCATGGGAAAAAAGACAAAGCAAATATAAAAAAGTATTTTAAAAAGGCATGTCCACAAACATCTACATAGAATCGTAGATTCATTTATGTTGGAAAAGACCTTTAAGATCACCGTTAACCCAACACTGCCAAGTCTGCCACTAAACCATGTCCCTAAGAGCCAAGGTTACACATTATTTAAATACTTCCAGGGACAGTGACTCAGCCACTTCCCTGGGTAGCCTGTTTCAATGCTTGATAACTCTTTCAGTGAAGAAATGCATGTGTGCCTGTGAATTACTATCACATGCAGAGCTAGAGGACCAGAACAAAAACACACTAAAAATGTTTTATAGATTAAGAGCAAGGGGGTTTATTTATTATTATTAGATTTTAAAATAAATAAATAAGGATGGACTAGATAGGCAAGTAGGAGAAAGACATACAAATCTTACATGAAGAGGGAAAACTGCCTCAAGAATATAGAAATATTTACTTTTAGGAGGGTAAAAAATATCTTACTTTCCCATAAGAATGTATAGTAAATATAAATAAATATAAAAAACAAAATACAAAATAAACCTCAACTTTACAATGTCAAAAGAAAAATTTTGACCTTAACAAGATGAATAATTTCTGGAATGGCTTTTAAAATACTGGGAAAAGTGAGAAAAATGAATGATGGAATTGCATCTCTTCTTCATGAAAGTAGATTTTGCCTGGTTCAGGGATGTGCATGGCAGATTGCCCTGGAAGATTGCCCTGGAGGGCAGAGGGTACTAAGAGAGCTGGTTGGTCTTCAGGAATGACCTCCTCAGAGCCAAAACCAGGAACATCATATATTTAAGCACACAAGGGTTAAATAGGGGTGGCAAAATGTCAAAAAGAATGAACAGGAAAACTGATGCACTAAAAGATGAGTGGAAAGTTGGCTGGACTGCTGAGCTTAAAGGGTTGTGATCAACTCTACAAACTCCACCTTGCAGCCTGCGGTCAGCACTGCTTAACAGCATCTGGAGTGAGAAGGACGGTACTCAGAAAGTTTACAGATGATCCAAAATGGTGCGTGATACACTGGAGAGTATGATCTGGTCAGGCTGAAAAAATGACCTAACAGGAATTTCCTGTAATTCAACAAAGGCATGTGTGAAGTCCAGCACAAGGATGGGATAATGCCATGACCCAGTTACAGGCTGGGGCCAACTGGCAAGAAAGCAGAGAAAGACCTGGGGGTTCCTGTTAGGCAACAAATTGAGCATGAATCAGCAATGCACAATTGAAGCAAAGACGACCAAGCACATTGTGGGCTGTATCAGCAACTGAAAAACATGAATATACATGTGGCAGTTAGGGAATCAGATCGCTGTTCTGGGAGTATTTAGAACATTGAAAAATCAGGTCAGTTTTAAACTTCAAAACCAAACTTTAAATCTGAAATTTAGTGAATTAATTTGTTAACAACACATTTTATGCTTATGGTTAATGCTTATACATTATTAATCAATATTACTAAATGTACAGAACTGTCAGTCTTTAATTTAACTCTTATATCCTGCTGTGAGTGTACAGTACCATGAAACTTATGCCATACAATTAGCATTGATGGCTGTGGTCAAGGTGATCCTTGTTAATGAAGAAGAGTGCTTTTCTTCTTTCTTTTCTGTTTATCTTTGCCTGATGTTTTTTATACTATTTTGCTGTAATACCCCTCTCAAAAATAATGAAGGTATCTTTTCTGCTCCTGATACTGCCTATCCTGTTTTCAATTTTGACAGTCATCTTTCTTGTGTATTCAGGTGGATGTCCTTCTTATTTGCAGTCCTTTGAGTTTATTGTGTCCTTTGACTAACAACTTTCTGTTACTTGCATGCTTCCTACATGCAATTACACATATCTTTCTTTGCTTCTTTGGTGGTCATATTGCTCACATACATCTTACTTGCCTGTGTAATCATTGTGTTTCAAAATAGCTATGTACTGTTGTTGATTATTCTACATTAATATGCTTATACTGACATTCAAGGCAAGCCAGTATTCATTATATTCTGATGAGCGCACCTATTTCTAGGTGTCACATGTCTCTCTTTCAGCTACACAAGCCTGTAGTCATCAGGATGAGGGGAATGGTTCTTCTTCAGCTGTAAGACTGCATCATGATTGCTGTATCTAGTTCAGGACTCTCCAGGACAAAAAGACCTTGACACACTAAAGCAAGTCCATTGAAGAGCAACCAGGACAGCTAAAGGGCTGCAGAACAACCAGGAAAGGCTGAGAAAAAATGCTTTTGTTTAACCTTAAGAAGAGAAGGCTGAAGGGAAATCTTGTAGGTGTTTGTGTCTGTCTAATGGGAGGGGATAGCGAAGATGAAACCAATTTCTTCCAGGAGGTAAAAGGATGAGAGGCATCATGCATAAACTGGAACATGGGATGTTCTGAGTAGCTATCAAGAGAAAAAAATTACCATGAGGGTAGTCAAATATTGAAATGGCTGTTGAATTGCCATCCTTGGAGATTTTCAAAATTCAGCTAGATGAGGCCCTAGGCAACCTTATCTAGGTGAACGTACATTGAACAGGAAATTCGACTAGATGACCTATGGAGGTCCCTTCCAACCTAAATCACTCTCTGATTCCTGAAGCAAGTGCATAATAGTTAATTTCTTCTGAGCCTTTAAAATAGAAATGCATACTTGGTTCCAGGGAGGAGCTCTTAATGCTTGTTGCAGCCATATCAGAGCCAATGTGAGGACATATGTCTGTATATTCACGTATTTGTATAATCCAAAATTGCAGGACATTTATCAATCTTCCCACACTATCACTGTAGTGACAGTAACCCAGCTGAATAGGAAACAAGCTTCTACCTTTCCACACAAGATGACAACCAATAACTAGGTTAGAAGTTATAAATTTAACCCTCTCACACTAGGAAATGCTGCTTTGATACCAACATAATCTGGGGATATAAATAAAGCAGACAAAAAAAAAAAAAAAAAAAAAAGAAACAAACCCAAACCAATTCCTTTTCATAGGAATTAGTTTTATAACACCTACAGGTCTTGAAAATGTCCCAGACCTAATTTTTTTAAAAAAATTCCTGTTTAATAAAAAATAATATGTTTAGTTTCTTATGTAAATCTCTTTTCTAGGAGATGATATAGCAGGAGAAAGGTTTCTATTCACAGTAAAAATAAAAAAAAAAACAAACTGTGACATAGTCAGGAAGGGATCAGATGGAATTAGTCTGAGCAGTCTGGCCAAAAGGAGCAATGAATAAAATATTTATTCAGATCTTCATTAGCGCTTAACACAATTCATAGGCTTCACTCACAACAATTCATAGGCTTCACTCTCAACAGTTTCTTTATATTGCTGATAAAGTTGGATATGGTGATTTGCAAACAGAACGTGAATACTGTGAATATATTGACAAATCACAATACCAACAAAGCCTTTAGGTTAGCTAGTTCTGGTGGTTTAAATCAGCAAAATGTAGCCGTCGATAGCTTCTTCATCTGTAGCTCTTCTTTCTGCCTCGTACGCCTTTGTCTATTCAGGTGAAAATTTTCAGAGCTTTTGGAACTATACAAAATGAGTAGAGAATAACCTCAGTGTCGTCTCCATTCATGCTCTTAATATAAAATCAGGTTGCAATTCTACATCTGTGTGTGAACAATTGTTGTAGCATAATAGAAGCTCTGTTTGCCTACAGGGCACAGCACTGCCAACATTTAATCCATTACTTTGTAAAACACTTTATAACACCCAGTGTCTGAAAAGCCACATGAACAATTTAATTTTATAGTTGTGAATGTAAAAGAAGACTAGGCAATTCCAGGTATATTAGCTTTCTTCAATATTTTTCTCATTGCAGAAATTCAGAGGTACCTGATTAAAGTAGCAGGTCAGAAATCAAATGCTAATTAAGAATAGCCACCACTCTTCTAAAAAGTAAAATTTATGATGATAGAACTCAAATCTTGCTCATGCTCAAAACATTGTCCATGTTGACAAAGTTCTAAGTACTGCTCTTGAGGTCAAATTCCCTGGTTGTCCACATTGATTTTCCTTAAACTTCCTCCCAGGAACCCTGACCCTTCTCCCAAGAACCCCCTCCCAAGACCCCCAAGAACCTTGACCCTCATCATCTGAGAAATAGCAGATTTTGGTGTCAATGGTTGGGGGTTTTATCTAGGGCAATATGGGACGGTGGAGGCATTGCATGGTTCAGGCAATTTGAAGAGCTTCTGGCATAGACGTTGCTCCAGAATGCACTAATATAATATGCAGCATGGCTCAATAATTACTCCAAAACATGATAGTCTTGGGCAACAATTGTACAAACCAGTGTAACCTTGGCTGTCCTGTCTAGTCACTAACACATGTTTAGCTATAAGAACAATTAAGCTGTAAACACAAAAAACCTGACCTTTTTGTCATTTGGTCCATTGGTCCCTGATATGGCCCCATTTGGGGAATACACTTTAAGAACAAAGTAAACTTGACTACTTCCTGGATGGGGAGGGGGAAATCGAGGAGGTGGTGCTGTTTGTAGCACAGTACGTATGAATGTGCTGCATGCATTTTGAAAAAAATGCCTCGCTTTTGCCCAGATCTTGTGAGATTAACACAGGAATTGGTGGCAATAAACGTAAAGATGGAAAAGGACAGTCAAGGCTACAGAATCTGTTCATTACAGAACAACATCAGTATTTCTATAGTTGTGACCTTTCGTTGTCATTGGATTACACAAATAATTTGCAATGAATAAACTGGGTACTGAACACATTAAGCCAATAATTGCATATAATTGTGGTAATTGCATATTAATAACCTAAATATTAGATAGCTATCCTGAAAAAACATGGAGGAAAATAAACACTAAAACATCAGAACAGTTCTTCTGGTAAAGTCCAGTACTGTTCTCTCCTTACATGGTAATGTGATGTATGTGCTAGTAATTGCTCTGCAGCTTCTGATCACTACACTGTATTGTTAGGTAGCCACTGGGATTGCAGTTGGATTGAAAAAATTGAAACCCTATGTGCTGAATGAGCATAATAGACTACTCTGTGTGTAAATTATGTTTATTTGGCTGCAGCCAGCACGATAAAATGCTTAATCTAAAAAACTAATAATCACAAAACAGAAATTCATCACTACATCTCATTTCTGTGGTACATGTTACAAATTAAAAAATAAACACTAGAGGAAACTATATATAAAGAATCCCAGAGGCTTTTAAACCATTCAAAATGGATCATAATTTAACAGTTGAACAACTGTAATATTACTTTATTGGTGGATTGTGCTCACAAGTTGTGACTGTGCAGATAAATTATATTTTTAAAAAAATCAGAAGAAAATGATGGAAATATTTGTATTTTTTGTAATGCTGCTATTGAAATTCAGTTCCTAATCTTAAAAAATTTGTGTTTGCCTTTATCAGGAAAAAGTGTCACACCACAATTAAACAGTGACTAATCATCTTCAATTGATGCAGGACTTCATTCTGTTTTAACTGAAATTGGAAGGAAAACTTTATATACTTAACGGTGAAAGTATTGTTTCCGTTGGATGGAAACATGCTGCATTTAAAATAAGATATAGATTTCAGAATACAAAGTTTCTACCCTTTAATATCATAGAATCATAGAATCATTTAGGTTGGAAAAGAACTTTAAGGTTATCAAGTCCAAATGTTAACCAATACTGCCAAGCTACCCCACCCCAAGCACCACATCTGCGTATCTTTTAAATACCTCCAGGGATGGGGACTCCACCAATTCCCTGGGCAGCCTGTTGCAACACTTGGTAACCCTTTTGGTGAAGAAATTTTTCCTAATATCCAGTCTAAATCTCCCCTAGTGCAGCTTGAGGCCATTTCCTCGCCTGTTACTTGGGAGAAGAGACCTACCCCCACCTCTCTACAGCCTCCTTTCAGGTAGTTGTAGAGAGCGATAAGGTCTCCCCTCAGTCTCCTTTTCTCCAGGCTGAACAACCCCAGCTCCCTCAGCTGCTCCTCATAGGACTTGTTCTCCAGACCCCTCACCAGCTTCATTGCCCTTCTCTGGACCCGCTCCAGCACCTCAATGTCTTTTTTGTGGTGAGGGCCCCAAAACTGGATGCAGTACTCAAGGTGGGGCCTCACCAGTGCCCAGTACAGGGGGACGATCACTTCCCTAGTTCTGTTGGCTGCAGTATTTCTGACACAAGCCAGGATGCTATTGGCCTTCTTGAGAGAAAAAAACGTGGATGATTCTATAAATAGAGATATAAGGAAAATTAATATTGAGTTTAAAGTGAATTACTTATGCAGACTCTCATTTTGATGAATAAAATAATCTTTAGTTTCTGAATTAAACTGTTGTGGTCTAAGAGTACATTAAATTTGAAGACTACTTTCCCAGATCCAATTTATTTGTCTTCAGCATTCTCCTGCAGCCAAACTGCAAGACAGACCATGCAGAGGGAATGCAATTACATTATTGTCTAGTTGTAGTCAATAGAACATACAGCCTATCAGCTTCCTGATGAAAACTAAAATGTGCATTGATCTAATAAAATTATTTGGTAAGCTAACTTACAAAATCTTCCACTCTGGTAAATATTGGTGCCTGTATAACTGATCAAAAAATAGGAAGTAATATCATTTTTCAAATCAGGTTTTCTTTAGGAAATCTGAATTCCCTTTTTTGTCTACTGAGAACATTGTCAACTTGCTCAATGCATTCCTTGGCCCTCCAAATCAGGTTATACACCAAGCAGAATGATATAAACATACTCTTTAGAGGTCTTTTGAAGTTTCCTTTCTCCTTGGAAAGAAGTGAGAAAAAAAATCTTTTTTCCACTAAGTCAGTCTTTACCTAAAATCCAAAATGTTAACTTAGAAAATAAATGGCAATGTGGGATAGTGAGGCCATGAAAAGAACTACAAATTTAATAGTTGTACTTGTTAGTGTCAGTTAGGCCCAATCCTACAAACGTTGACACTCTTGATGTTACATATGGGATTAGCCATGTTAGCTCTGATGCTATAAATCATGAATCAGGAATAATAAAGTGCTTAAACAATTGCCGTCTGCAATTCTTTTGTTATGGAGCCTCTAAACCGAAAGAAGGATTTTGTTGATGGTGATAAGCAGAAGAGTACCACAGCAATGACAAAAAAATCCAATTTAGTGTAATTTACAGGTGACTGGGGACACTCACAGTTGATGGTCTAGCAGAAATTTAAAAGAATTAAAGCGATGTTGTGCCTAAGACTATTACACCTGACATATTCTGAACTGGATGTGAAAAAACTGTAAATCTTACCTTTGGATGCATTACTAGCATTTAAATAGACAATTAAAACATCCATAAGCATTTGTCAGTTTTCAGATGTATAAGCAGTCAGTGAAATATAAACCAAGATCTTTTCACATCATGGAAGACAATATAATATCAAATGATGAGGCACTCAGATTTTTTATGCCAGAAATTACCAATAAATCAGACTTCAGAAAATCTCTCTCAGGTTCCAGTCATGCTAGCAGCAGCTTAAAAATTATCATATCTGTAAAGGATTGGAATGAAGCTTCATTTTGCTCTCAGTTCTACTCGTGCTTTTTACATTAGGCATTTATTAGATTAAAAAAAAAACAGAATTAATCCAGGGAAAGGATATATCTCACTCTTGATGTTTCTCCTTAAAACTCTTCCTCATTAAAATAATTTTTTAAAAAATCAAGTTTCTGCTGTTCTTTAGAACATATGAAAGTGAATCAGCTGTTTTCCATTCATGATTATAACTAGCTACAGGTAGAAAATCTGTTTGCCTTTTTAAAACTACGTACTTGCTTAGAAATGAGTTCACACTAGCTGAATTAAAAAAGAAGTAAAAATCTGAGCCCGTCAGCTTTACTAGAAATATTTTGTGTATCCAATCCTGAAGAACATAACCATTACAGGTGAATTTGAATATGTGGAGCATGTATGTATTTAGTAAGCTAACTTACAAAATCTTCCACTCTGGCAACATTTGAAGCTAACAAAAATTCATGCCCTTTTCGTTAGATCCATAGAAATTTAAGCTAACTGAAAAAAAAAAATGCTATGAGAACTATTTCAAGAAATGAATAGCTGGTGTGAATCCAAGGAGCAATGAGTGGCATGTTGGTAGTAAACCTTTTCTATTTACCATATTCAAAATATGTTTTACTTGAATTTCATCTTAGCAAAATATGCTTTATTTCTTTAAAGTGATGGCAAGAATATTGTAGATCATTACCAGGGACATTGCAGTTGTCTATGCCCAATCATGTATGTATGTGAATGCTATTTAAAGAGTTGGAAATGCCAGCAGATAATTTGTTTAGTTATCATTTACAAAAATGGTGAATTTCTCTACTGAAAGAGCCCAATTATAACCACCTGGTCATATTCACCATCTGCTCCCAAACAAGTTGCCAAGCTAAGGAGGCTTACACTTAAAATGCTCCATCAGAATGGAAGACTTCTATACAATGGATTGCAATAATCCTGATTTAGAATAGAGATCAAAGTCTCTATTTTGTTATCTGAGAAGCTACTTGGATTCTTCTTGTCATGTATTGTGAATCAGGTAAAAGCAACAATAAGAAAATGGAGTTTCAATCATTTCTCCAAATGAATCATAATCCAGATACCTGTTTTTCTAAATTGTGATTGGAAATTGGCCTATATGGAAATTTGATGTGAAAGATGGCGCTTTATAAGTTTGTCCTTTAGTGTTTTATATGTAATTTGAAAAAAACAACTCAAATTAACCCTTTCTCCCCTACTAGATCTAACTAATTATGAATTACATCTGTGTATTAAATCGGAGAATGAATTTATAGAATTCTTTTTCAGTTGTCTTTTACTCTATGTGAAATTTACATTTCTATTTATGTGTATACTTAGATATGAATATCTTTATAATGAATCTAGGCATTTATTTTTCAAGAAATACATACAGTATTGTTTACAAGTCTCGATTCAAGAAAGTCAAATATATAGGGCTTTTTACATCTGTTCAGTACTGTCTATTATTTATATCTTAATCCAATTATTGATTCTTTGCCTATCTCAGAATGTACATACATGAACAAAAGTGTGATGTAGTTGAATTACCCTGCTGTAAACGCTTAGGCCAGGCTGAAAATTCTTGCTGGCCCATGTAATTTCACTCATATAAGAAAAAAAAATAGGGCAAGTGAGGTTTTGGAAAATTGCAGGCTGTGAGTTTTGTTGCAGGAGGTTAGAGCTGTTTAGAAAATTAAATGTAAAATGACTGAGTAGAGACCTGGGGAGAAATAAGTTTGAATCATAGTTAGCTGTTGAAAGCTTTAAGCCCAAAAATACCATCAGTGGTTCTTCTATCCACAGTTACAGTGATCCTTCAAGCCAAATTCCTATATGACACACATTTTTACTGTAATACCTTAAACTCTTCCTATTGATTGAATATTTTTTTCTCACAAGAAAATCCACTTTCACATTATATAGTTGTGGTTTTTGTGCTTTTATATTAAAAGTGAAGTTAGTTATATTGGTCCACAATCCACCACTTCTCTAATTGTTTCCTTTGAGCTTCATGTCTCTGGTTCCCTCAAACAATAAATCCAAATAAACAAGTAAAAATAAAATATAACAACAGTACTTGGTCTCTAAGCTTACTGACATACATTTCATGTTTGACATGAAGCTCAGTCCCAGAAATCTAGCATTTACATTAAAATATCCATTCTATTACATGAACATTTAAATGTCTAGACTTCATTGTTTCAGGAGCAATCCAAATACGATTCATGCTATCTCTAAAAGCATTGAAATAAAAAAAATACAAAAATATATTTATTATTTTAAATTACACTTTTAACACTGATATTATGACTGTCATGATTTTTGAATAGACAAGAATGACAATCCCAGGACTTGAAATTTACTTCAGGCACCAGTCATGGCGGACTGTCTTATGAGTTGAGAACAGGTAAATCTATTTCTTATAAAGCAATTTACTTAAGAAGCACATTTAAAATTTTAAACTGTTAAGATCATTCATTGCTTTACTAAAATGGGAGTGACTATACCAAGGAAATTGTTATGTTAACATGGGAGCAATTACATAAGAACTATGATAAACTTATTGAGAACTGATCAGTGTTCCTGAAATTCTTTTTCAGATTGACTGACTGAGTTGAATGATTCTGTGTTTTATATTTTTCCTTTACTAAAGCTGTATGGGGAACAATTTAACTTTGGGGCATTCAAATTCCCTTTTTATTCTCTTGCTGTTACTGCTTCATACTGAATTGAGTCAAGTGAAGCCATTTGAAACACTTTTTTGCAAAATGAAGTTTGCCCAAAGGATCAGGTTTTTAACCAGGCTTCACTCAAAATAGCTAAAAAATACAACCTGAAATTTCATAGATTTTCAATAGAAACACTTCAACAAACATTTCAGTTTTGACACAACCATTAAAAAACAGATTTAAAAAAATGTTTCCCATATTCAGTCTTTCATTTTCTCTTGGCTGAGTAGTCCCTGATCATTGTCTAGGGTGAAAAAAAGACAATGAACCAAAGCAGAAATAATTGTTCAAGAAGAAGAAAGATTCTGAACAGAGAAATGAGTATGTTTAAGCAATAGTTTGAGATTTTTCCAACAGGAATCATAAAGAATTTCAATCCAAATCTACAAATCATTTGCATTAATTCAAAATTTCATTTTTCATCAGATAATATTTTCACTTGAAAAGCTTCATCAGTCTCCAGCTACCTGAGGTTCTAATTGCTGCATCACTAACTTCTGTTGATCCACCATTCACTTTCAGTGGCTGTTGCTGCTGCTGTCTCTCCAGTCTCTCAGTGGTAATGCAGCATGTGCTTCTCCTTACAGTTTGGAGCTCCTATTACCAAACAAAAAATATTTAGTTTTTCCAAAAACTGCTAGTTCAGAATAGCTCAGAAGGGATTCAGGATCCTAGATACATTAACAGTTTCAACTAGTCACTATCCCAATGTACTTCTACCAAGCTGCCCTCACCCTACCCTCCCTCTCCTACATTTTTCCTACTCCTTGTTTCTGCTTCCACCAACAGAATGCATGCCTTTAACATCTCCAGAAAAGCTGGAGATGTATTATAGTGATAAGGAAAGGGTAATTCTCTGAAGATATGAAGCCAGACAGCCAATGATATGGCCTTTCAGCTCAGCTGAGAAGATGGCAAGCATATCACAGTCAAAACCAGGGAAAATAGAGAAAGGGGGGTGCTGCAGAAATAAGGAGGATCTTGCCAGTTCCAGTACACTTTGGTTCACATTGGGGAGCAGTCATTAGGACACATCAGAATAATGGTTTTCGTAGCCAGGCAACATGTACCCTCTCTGTTGAGCTCATAAGGCTGTTGATGACTCAAAGGGTTAGTCACATTTTTTCGTAAATGAACCTACTAGATAGTGTTGATTCAGTTCCATTGCTGCTTCTTCAGTTCCTTTGCCATCCCATCCTTTTGCAGACCACACGTCACTGCTTCTATAAGAGTGGTCACCGCATGTCCAGCAGCTCCCAAATTACCTCACCTGTTAAGAAAATGTAAGCCTGAAAGACTTGTGCTCTTGACTGATGTCAGGTCATCGATGAACTGGGGCACCTGCCATTACCAAATCCAAAAGAGTAACTGGTAGCTAAGCAGCATCTCTCCATCCTCTACATTTTAAACCATAAATGGCTCCAAATGAATTTGATCTGTTTTGATATCCATTTTCCACTGTGCATTTTGTTTTTAATAGAGCCTTATATGGTTCATTGCTGACTGTAGAAGTGTAATCATATTTTTTGGCCCTTTAGAGTAAGGTAGTATCAATGACACAAAGACCAGAGCTGGAAAAACAAACTCCAGAGCTGCCAAATGGAGTTTTTGGATCCCAAAGGCTGCAGGGCTGGGATTTAAAATACAGCTGAATCTGGATTCACAGCTACAGGCAGAAGCTTCAGGCCAGTGGCTGCCAGAAGCTGCACTGTGAGATTTCAGTGACATCAGGGGAAAGAAGGAAATGGAAAAAAAAATGATATGGACATTTTTTAATGACTTGCATCTGCTATCTATGAAATTTCCCAGTGCAGGCAAACAGCTGTCAAAAATTTACATAAAATATTCAGCCAGGATATCTCTCGTGATTTTGCATTTCTGGTTCACACTGATGAGTGAACTAGCCTCAGCTGGCACAGGTAGCAGCCATGGCTTTACTTGGACGTCTGCTCCCATTCTTTTTTATGTGTCCATTTTGCTTCTGCAAATACCAAGCTAGAATTAGACTCCGAGTAAAGAAGAGTGATTTAAGTCCATTCCTCCATGAAAAACTTATACCCTTGCCGTCTGGCATCTCCTTAGGTGGTAACTAAAGATGTTCTGGTGATAGATGAGGCTGTATTTGTGAACTTATGAGCCATGGTAATAAGAATATAAGTGTTCTGCCAAGTAACAATGGCACAATGGCTCTATTAATCTTGTCTGGCCCAGCACCATGAATATACAGATCTGTTTGCCTGTCATACTCTAGGAAGGAGATGTGAACTGGGCCACCATGTATTTTACTAGGCCATCTGACAGTGGTGGTAGCTATCCACAGAGACGTGATAAAAAATGTTCTATAAAATGGTGGAGTACCATCCCTTTTATTTGCTGAAGCATGCCTGTTGGGGAATCTGTATATATAGATGTGTGTTTCACCAGTATTGTCAACACAGCTGGGAGATTCACTTGGCCAAAGCCTGCTATGATATCACTACTGAAAGGTGACATGGATCAGGAACAGGAGATGTTACTTTCCAAATAATTTTTCAGTCCTTTAACTGACTATCAACAGAGCAATGGAAGTTGAGGGTCGCAAGCTTCCAAATGCACCATTTATGTCTTCTTCTTGACAGTCACTGGTAGTGCTGTACTGCTCATTTTTCATTTTCTCATTCACAGAACATGATTTTTCTTATCCCACAGTTTTTCTTATGCTTGCAGTTTCCCCGTATTTTGTGTAGTGACCTTGTGCTATGAGGCATTGTTATCCTAATAAACCAGACACTGGAGAAAAAGTGTAGTAGTTCATTTCCACTTTTCTTTTTTTTTCCTTCTTTTAAACAAGTACAGGCCAGCCAGTTTGGGCCACCATACATTGATCTGCATCTGTGCCCCTGGCTCTGAACAGATAAGTTCAGGCCTAGGGCAGAGATTCTTCTTACAGCAGTGCCACTGTTAGATGCTGGTTGTTGCAACTGCTGCTGACATGGTTGCCCAAGGCAGAAGATAAAAACATCATATTGCCATTACTCTGCTGCAATGCAGCTGTGGATTAGTCCCGCTTTGGGGTAGAACACTCATTTTATAGGAGTTGATCTGGGAGTCAGAGCAGCCAAAGGACACTCTCAAAATGGTGATATAAAATGTCTGTCATACCAAATCCCACAGGACAAGCAAGAACAGCTGAATACAATGCAATGCCAGATGCAAGGCAGCATGTCTATGGTGTGCACTGACAAAATGAACTCCTCTACCTTCTTGCCAGTCTATTGGTTCCTACTTGTAACACTGTCATGTACCCATGCTGTTTACAGTCTCAATTTTCCACAAATTGATGATCTCTAGTGCTTATACACAGTACCAAATATCATCAGACTAAAGCTTTGTTGTTTATCACACCTTTTGAAGATTTGTCTGATACTGGACAAAACTCCTTCCACCCTCCTGTTGTTTCATTTTATGTATCTTCATGGGTTGCTCTTGGTTTCAGTTTCAGTTCTTGAATGTCTAATCTTTTTAATAAATATGCAGTAAATTTATGACTTACTTTGTTCTTAAGGTAGAACAGAACTTTAATTTAAGCTTTCTTTTTTTGTATTTTAGCAAGTCTGTTTTCTGAGATAAGTTTTTCATTTCCTTCAACATTTAACAGGATTCAAAATTCTGTTTCAAAAAAGTCAAAAGAATCATAGTTTATACATAAAAGTCTTTAAGGTCTCAAAATACTCATTTAAACTTTGAGCAGTTCTGAAATATTTAAAGCTCATTTTTAAACTTAATTGATCATTAGCAATATTATTCTCTTCTTCCTAGTAATCTTAGGAGAGGTGGTTCTTCTGAAGTTTTTCAGTAGGTCAGATATTCCCAGGTAACTAATTCCTCAGTGGATATAAATTCTCTCTTCTAGGGTTTTGTATTAGTTACCTTTCTTGTAACGTCAAGGGACATTATTATATTGCACAATCATTCTTAATATTAATTAGAGAAAGGTGCTTGAGTAATGTTCATATACAGATAAAGGCTGAAGTACACAATATTTTTAACAATATAAAAAAAGTTTATGAAACAATCTGTTAATATTGTAAAGTTTAGGGGGGGTCACATTTGTCATCTGAAAAATTCAGAAGGCTAACAAAAGACATTAACTTTGATAAATAAAGTTTCTAGTTAGACACTGTTAAAGACTGAGGTTGAGCTTCAGTTTGGATATGAAGACATTTTTATCTATGTGTAGTTGTCTCTAATGTGAGCTAAGTATCTGAAGTCAGACAGTAGTCCATGGAGATCCAGTGAATGAAGTCCATGCAGACTTAAGAGCATTTCAGCTAATCATAAAAGAGAAGCCTGAAGTGGAGTTTATTGCTTACCTGTAGATATTTTATGCAATATGAGATGCCATGCAGCATATGAAACATTGTATAGGAAAGGCAGATGTTACATGGGCTGATAGATATGACATGGGAGTATAGGAGACCAATGCCTGTCAGGAGCGGTAAGTGGAAGTTAGAAGGGAAACTCTAGTGCATCATGTGTGATACTAAATGCCTAAGCTCAGTCAGATAAATCACCAGAACATCTCATTTCCTAAACTAACCAACCAAAAATCACACTATGTTCTCCAAGCAACAGGGAAAGTATGAGGATGGAGGTAGGAAGTTGCGGAGATTGTGGTCTTTATGATAAGGACTATGGAAGTTATTTTAGGCTGTGTTTTGGTTTAACACCAGCTGGCAGCTAGGACCATGAAGCCACTTGTGCAGTTACCCCCCTTCCCCCTCCC
>VYZM01022549.1:19470-37928 GCA_013398915.1 Dromas ardeola | reverse complement strand
GGAGAGGAGAGGAGAGAGATGAATATATGATTATAAGAATACTAAGAGCTAGATTTGTACCAAAGTTTAAGGTCTGTATCCTCCATATCTCCTCACCTCTTTACCTCTCATGGAATGGAATGGAATGGAATGGAATGGAATGGAATGGAATGGAATAGAATAGAATAGAATAGAATAGAATAGAATAGAATAGAATAGAATAGAATAAATTTTTGTTGGAAGGGACCTACAACGGTCATCTAGATCAACTTTGTTCACTACCCCTCAGACTCACTACTTCCCACACACTTTCCTTACTGTATTCAAGGGTTGTTTTGCGTGTCCTATTGAGACAATCCTCCTGAGATAAGTAAATGCTTCATTGCAGCATTGGAAATATGAAGTCTCAATCAAATTAGTAAGATTTAAGGGCCTGAGCCCCTTTTGCTGCTTATACACATGCCTATTAGAGCCACCCCAAGAGTGTTTTGAGAGGAAACATCCCACCTCAGAATCTAGTCTCTGGTCTGTCCAGTCTCTCATGAACATCCTGTGTATAGCCTAGAGGAAGTTTGCCACAAATCCCCCATCCATCCTTGGATTAGTTAATGTCAGAATGCTTTAGAAATGATGCCAAGACTTATATGCAGGTAAGGCTGAAGGCTGCACTGAGTCCTGTGATCATAATGCAAATGAATGCTCTGCTAAAGGTGGTCATAAAATCATAGAAACATAGAATCATTGAACAGTTTGGCTTGGAAGGGACGTTTGAAGTTCATCTAGTCCTGCAATGAGCACATTGAGGAACATCTTCAACTAGATGAGGTTGCTCAAAGCCCTGTCCAACCTGACCTTGAATGTTTCCAGGGATGGGACATCTACCACCTCTCTGGGCAATCTGTTCCAGCGTATCACCACCCTTATTGTCAAAAATTTCTTCCTTATATCTACTCTGAATCTACCCTTTTTTAGTTTACAAACATTACCCCTTGTCCTATCACAATAGGCCCTGCTAAAAAGTTTATCCTTGTCTTTCTTGTAAGCCCCCTTTAAGTCCTGAAAGGTCACAATAAGATCTCCCTGGAGACTTCTCTTCTCCAGGCTGAACAACCTCAAATCTCTCAGCCTTTCCTCATAGGAGAGGTGTTTGATCTCTCTGATTTTTGTGGCCCTCCTCTGGACCTGCTTCAACAGGTCCACGTCTTTTCTGTGCTGAGGGCTCCAGAGCTAGACGCAGGACTCATGAGAGCAGAGTAGAGGGGCAGAATCACCTCCCTCAATGTGCTGGCCATGCTTCTTGTGATGCAGCCCAGGATACCGTTGGCTTTCTGGGCTGCGAGCGCACATTGCTGTCTCATGTCTAGCTTTTCATCCACCAGTACCCCCAAGTTTCGTCACTCAGGGCTGCTCTCAATCCCTTCATCCCCCAGTCTGTATTGATACCAGGGGTTGCCCAGATGCAGGTGCAGGACCTCGTACTTGGCCTTGTTGAGCTTCATGAGGTTCACATGTCCACGCGTTTCAAGCATGTCGACATCCCTCTGAATGGTATCCAATCCCTCAGTCGTGTCAACCACACCACACATCTTGTGTCATCTGCAAATTTGCTGAGAGTGCACTCAATCCCACTGCCTATGAAATTGATTAAAATACTAAACAGTACTGGTCCCAGTATGGACCCCTGAGAAACACCACTTGTCACTGATCTCCATCTGGTCAAAAGCATTGATTACACTCAAGTCTTCCCTCTGTATGGATGGTTGGATAACTCTGCTGGCACTGGGGTTACCCCAAATCACTACACAGTTATGGAGGTGCAGGTAATCATGGTCTAAATGATTCAACATTTTTCCACAATAAATTGTAGTGGTACTTTCACAACTCACACAAGTATGGGTAAATCTTACATGAATATAGGATATATCATTGCTTTAGGGTTTTTAAGAAAATATGAATATGTATGGATACTTTTTGTTCTACCAAGGAAGTTTTTAATCTTTAAATTCCTGGCTATGTATTAGTACGGAGTATCGGAGTGAATATTTTCAAGATTTTCCATCTTTAACAATTTGTAAATGCATGCCATTACTCATATAACTGCTATAATACTATTATTTTCTAGTCCAGTGACATTATGTACAATGTTTACAAAAAAAAAAAAAAAACACACAACAAAACCAACAAAATCTTTTCTTCTTGTTAACAGGCCTTTGGACTGTATTTTTGAGTGGTATTTTTCCACTTAAAATGTATATGCGGATCAAAAAATATAAAAAACTTGTGTCTAGCTTAAAATACTTGACCCTGTTATACTAGGTCACTAAAAGCTGAAATGTCTCAGTCTTTCTCCATTTCTTGTAGCCTCCGTAGGTGTTTATATTGATTTAAAATGGACACATAATATTTTAGATATGTTTTAGAGAAAGTAATATTAAAGTATATATTAACCAAGAGCAGGTTTGTTTAGTTGTTTGGTTTTTTAAAATCCAGAGTACACATTGCTCTTTTGAGTTAGAGGTGTTTCCATTAGAATGGGTGTCATTCCTATAACTGTGCTTAATGCTGACTGGATGGGAGTCAGTTCAGTCTCTAAAAGATGCAGTTGTACTGAGGCAGTGCCTAACCTGAAGAGGATACTCATGTGGACAGTTTATTCATATATAACAGCATCCGTACACAGAGTAGCACAAGGATGTGCGAAAACTCCTCCCGTCTTCTTACTAATTCCTAGTGGACCTAGCAGGATGATTACATGTATGTTCATTGTCTTTGAGGGTAATACTGAGCTTATAATTGTTGTATTTATATTTTCCCTAAATAGCAAATTCTGACTTTAGGGCCTATTATTAAGTCTGAGGAAATTTAAATTAGTATATTAAAAGTTTGGAATAAGTGAGCTATGAGACCCTCAGGACCTCCAGTGTGGTCTCAGAAAGCTAATCCTATACAGCATTAAATTGCTCTGCCATCCTTGAGGACTTGTACGCTTGTTATTTCAAGTGAGCTAATTCACCGTCATTGTCTCAATACATAGACTTGCCACGGCACTGTGATTTAGCATATCTGTCTCATTAACAAAATGAGCACAGTTTTCCTTCATTCTCCATGAAAAACATCAGTATCTGTGCTAAAATATTAAAATGGATCTTTATTACATTTTTTTAATCTAAAATAAATTTGAGACGTATAAATGACTGCTTTTCTTTATATTTTTCTTTTTTACAATACGGCATCCTTCCAAGCTTTCTGTGCTAGATATGTTTTCAAGGATTGTTTTCATTTAAAGAGAAATGCATAGATCTTGACCTGAGAACAGCCCTTGAAAAACTAGTTCATTTGTTGTTTTTCTTCCCACATGAATCAAACTAAAAAAAAATCAGCAGTATTAAAAAAAAGTATTTCTGTATTTATATATGAATGTTTATATAATTAAAATTATTAGTTTGAGATATTCATGTGCTAAACATGTAACTTATGCTAATGGTAGTTTCTGCAGGACAAAAATGTAAACATGTGAATCCCAAACACCCTGTCTTTGTTTGTCAGGAAAGTTCCATACTAAAAATCCCTGTACACGGAACTACTTCTCAAACTTTTGATGAGGTCTTTCTCCATGTGGAAAAAGGAAAGACTGCCTGTTTAAAGGTCTTCACCAGTATCTTTGTATCTGAGCCTAAAAATATTTTTTATACAAAATTGTCTGCATATTTGATCAGGATTCATTAATATTTTAACAATAGTCAAAATCATACTTTTTCTTAATTTATTATTTTATTAAAAGTAATCATAACTCTTTTCAAAGTGTAGATAATTTGCTGGAAACTTTCCTTAATATTTGAACTGAACAAGTATTGTACCATGACATCATGGAGCCGTCTTCAACAGGAGGTATGATACCGAGGCTCAAAGAGGGATACAGGCAATATCCAATACAATTGCCTTTTAAGTAGAGGTATTACTCATTACTTTGGATCTACATTGTAAGTATGACTTTCTTAACAAGCTAAGGCCCCTCTGTAATTTCAGTTTTTAAGAGGAAAGACATTAACATGACAGGTTATAAAAGCATAAGGGGAAAAAAGGGGAAGTTAGTAGATAGCATCTTAAGAATGCTCCACTCCAGGGAGCAACAAAGGCCAAGACTTCCCCTCCGATAGACAAGTGCCGCCCAACCACAGCACTTTACCAGGGATTTACTGGGGATGGTGAGCCTCTTAATGCTTAGCCTAGTGCCTAATACTTTTATTTCACATTACTTTTTAAATAGGATTCAAGGAGGATCCAGGGAACTATAGATCAATAAGTTAATCTTTTATATGTGACAGGTGAATGTAAATAAGTATAATAAAAAAACAGAATGAGTGAATCAATAGACAAATATTGTATAATGGGCAAGTCTCAGCAATTCTTTAGATTACAGATACAGCTACAAAGACAGCCTAACAGATATTCAGCAAAGCTGCTCACCAAAAGCTTTTAAAGAAACAAAAAAAAAAATGCTGTGAGATAAGAAGGAAGCTCCTCTTGTGCACTGGTAACTCATTCAGAAATGAAGTGTGGGAATAAATAAATGATCAGTTTCCTTAGTGGAGGAAGGAGTCCCAGAGGGATCTGTGTTAGATATTTTGATGACATATGATGATTTTGTTATCTAACATTCATAAATTATATTGAAAAAGGGTTAAATGAGCAACAGGACAGAGATAATGCTAAATTATTTGTGACAGTAAACCCACTATCTCTGCATCCATATTTTCACACTTTTTAACATTTTACCTATATAATTGGCTGTATTCTCAAAAGAACACAAGATTTTGATATGGTTTAAAACCAGTCAGCATTTTTCACATAGATACAAGTTTTGACTGGGTAGTGATCTTTTCTCTAAACTGAAACTTTAATTAGAAAAATAAATATTAGCTTCTATTTCCTATTTTTCACAAAAATGTCACGCATGTCTTCTGTAGACTACTTGTAAATACATTAGGATTAACGAAATGCTACAGCTGACTAAATAAACAAATAAAAACAATTTCATTTGCCATCACAGCAGGTGTTCCATTTAGTTAAAAAAAACAAGCAAACAAAATCCTTGACAGGATAGCTAATAGAGAAATTGCTAGGACCTGAGATATGGAAAACCCAAGTTCAAAACCTTGTCTCTAGTTCGAGATATTTGTCCAGCTGTCAATACCTCAACTCAATAAATAGCTCAAGCTGTGTTCAGTGTTATAAGCAGGGACACACTGAAGCTCCCTTCAGATGGATAAAAAATCTTGACTTCATTTATATTGACCAGGAACTACCTAATGAAAGCTTTGATGAAACTAGTACAGTTCTGTTAAAAGAAAAAAAAAAAAGTAGTGAATGAAAGGAATCAGCAATTAAAAAGAAAGTAAAAAGATTTATTAGAAAAAAATATCAGCTATAGTTTTAGCTCTAGAAAATCAAATAGAAGCTGGAAAATGAAAATATCTGAAAATTATTTACAAAGTAATTTAAAAATAATTTAAAGCAGATGAAGTAAAAGTTACGGTGAAATAAACTATGGATTTATTTTTATTTCTGCAAAATGCCATCCTTTGCTTTTTACTATTTATTTGCTGAGCATTGTTCTGAAATTTTCACAGTATACCTCACAACTGTTGTTGACTTCAGAAATGGATCTATCCTTTGAAATATTTGGAAAATATTTGCAGTTGGACTTAGTCTTATAAAACTAAGGATTTCTAAATAATAATCAAAAAGTCCTAAGTCAGAGATAGTTTGACATTCTTTGATTTAGTGTTTGCATTTTACAAATGGAGAATAATACATGCACTGGAAAATTCAAGGCTCAAGACTGTTCCTTTTGGATGAATTGAAACTGAATTGAAATCCTCCCATGATGTAAGATCGAGTTTTGAGTTAGTTTTGAGCTTGTGAACTTTATTAGTGGCAAAGCCTACAGATTTTACCAAAGCGGGGGTTGGGGGTGGGGTGGGTGAGTGGGGAGGTGGTGTTTGCCCTCAGAATGACTTTCTGTTCTCTGAAACTAGATTTAGTGTATCCTTCAAAAATATTTATGCTTATATGACCTTTCTCTTTTGAGTGAACATTTTAATGGACTGGCCTTGAATCTCTATAGTTCAACAATGGCAAGGTAGAGTGCCAACAAATGTCGACAATGGCAACAGATTAGTGATCCATAATCCATGAAACCGATGCAAAACTGATTTCAGTGAAAGATATATTAGACCTTTACTGATGTCATATATTTGATGTTTCAATAACAACATGGTGATCATAACATTACAGCCTAGTTAGATAATTGTCTGATTCACATTTCATAGAATCATAGAATAGTTAGAGGTGGAAGGGACCTTGAAGATCACCTAGTTCCAACCCCCCTGCCATGGGCAGGGACACCTCCCACTAGACCAAATTACTAAAGCCCCATCCAGCCTGGCCTTGAACCCTTCCAGAGATGGGTCATACACAATTTCTCTGGGCGACCAGTTTCAGCACCTCACCACCCTCACAGTAAAGAATTTCTTCCTAATATCTGATCAAAATCTACCCTCTTTCAGCTTAAAAACGCTACTCCTTGTCCTACTGCTACACTCCCTGACAAAGAGTTCCTCCCCATCTTTCCTGTAGGCCTCCTGTAGGTACTGGAAGGCTGCTATAAGGTCTCCCCAGAGCCTCCTCTTCTCCAGGCTGAACAACTCAAGCTCTCTAAGCCTGTTTTCATAGGAGACGTGCTCCAGCCCTCTGATCATCTTTGTGGCCCTCCTCTGGACTTGCTCCAGCAGGTCTATGTCCTTCTTTTGCTGGGGGCTTCAGAGCTGGAGCTCTCCAAATGCTGGAGCATTTGCCTGACTCGCATCACTAGAGCTTATTATAAGATAAATCATTTGATAAGCTTCAAATAATGTTTTGAGTTTCAGATCGTTATCTTCATGAGTAATGTGAGCAACACTATTAAAAAAGCTGAATTCTGAGCAAATTTGCTATAGCCGTACATCCCATTTATTCCTTAACATTGAAATCATCACCAGCAGCAACTTGATGGCATTGCACTTGACTGACACTCAACAAATCTAATTTGCAAGTTTGACAAATATTGTGATCACTCAGGAATTATGAGTTCTAATCCTGATTTTGACACTGTTTTTGGGCATTTGCTCATTTAAGTGATTCTGTCTCAGTTTCACTTTCTGTATAAAGGGAGTTGTAGCAAAACTCACACATCTCATAGACTTAATGAAGCAATCCTGGCAAAACACCTTGAAGATAAAAAGAATTATTTAGGTATTTTTAATGTAATCAAATTAAATTTTAGACAATAGAGTAACTTTTTGTCCCATCTGGACTTTTTACTGAATAATTCATTCTGTTTGGCAGCTGATTCTTGTGTATGCCTCAGCTGGACAGCTATTTCACATTTTAACATTTTAGGAGTGAATTCTCAGAACAGGAAATTAGATACAAGACTTTCACTAGCATAAACATATAATTTATTTTTACAAATAGGCTTTGCATCTAGAAATTAATGCATTGTGGATTTTCAATGTAATGTATTACAGTGAACCATTTAACACTTGCTTAATCAATTTAGTTTGGACTTGTAAACACAGGGCAAAAAATATGAAGGGAAAAATTGAGAAAGGAGGAAAAAAGCAATTGGATTGTTAACTCAGCCAAAACAGAGAGCTAAAATTCTGAGCTCCAGATTATGTGAACAGTATACTTTTCAGTTATTGCAATTATATTTATGAGCAACATGAGGAGCAGAAAGAATTGTGATTATTATTATTTTGGTGTATTTTGGTCAGGTTTTTCAGGGTGCCATGCAGGACAGGTGGGGCCTGGGACCAGGAGCTGGGAGCCTTGGGGGTTCCCCAGGGAAACAGGGCAAGGCCTCACAGCCAGGGCACATTCCACCAACCCAGCAGGGAGCAGGAAGAAGTATCCTTGCCCTGGAACTGCTGGCTATGCTCTTGCTAATACTGCAGAGGATTTGCTTGACTGCCTTTGCTAGAAGGGTGAGTTGCTGCCTCATGTTCAATGTGAGGTCTCTTACAACTTCCAGGTGCTGTTCTGAAGAGCTTTTTTCTGTCCAGATGACCCCCAAACTTTGTGTGTGGTTATCCCATCCCAGGTGCAGGAATTTCCATTTGCCTTTACTGAACTTCATAAAGCTCCTATCAGTCCGTTTCTCCAGTCTGTCAAGATACTACAGCTATGCTTTCCAGTTTGGCCTCCTTCACCAAACTCGTGACATCTATGAATGTGTTAATAGTGCATTTGTTTTCATTATCCAGGCCACTATTAAAGTCTTAAACCTTCTTAGTTCCATTGTCAACCCCTGAGGAACACCACTAGTGAGCAGCTAAAAGTTACCATACTTCATATCACTAATCACAACCATTTGGACCCTGAGGTCCAGTTTTCCAGCCAACTGATAGTCTATCTATCCAGCTAATATCAGATCCTGATAGTAAGCAGAACAGATCTGTAACAGGGTAACTGGGCCGTATGTCCCTGATAACCATGCTCTGCTTGCAAGCTCTGCACTTTCTTAACTAGTAAACGGGCTTGAGATTGCAGAAATAAGGACAACATATTGATGGTATACCAACTATACACAGTTGTATTTAATCTTTATGTGACTGTGTATAACAGACATGACACTGCCTTCTGTAATGACTGTAGTATCTGCATTTTCTTTGATCTAATCACAATATAACTAAAGACAACTGATGAGAATGTTGTGTATGCTCAACATGTATGTGAGCTCAAAAATCAACTGGATAAATTAAAAAACTAAAACTTTGCTCAGGACTGTTAATATAAAACATGCCCTTTGGTTCAGGAAGTCCCTGGAACATAAATTGGTGGAAACTGAGAGAGGAAAGTAGCATTTCATGCTTACTCTTGTCCTTTTCTATTTGAATATGTTACTAAGCACTGTAGAATATTGAGACAGATGGACCATCAGTCTGGCTTTGTAAGGGTGCTGTGATTTTTTTGTTTGTTTTGTTCTGTTTTGTTTTGTTTCCCATGGGGACTTGTCGTCTCCTCCACATTTCCACAAGGCTGGATGGAATATGGTGGTCTTTGTCATTCTTTGTATCTTTATTTCACAGTGTTTTCCTCATAACCTTTAGAATTCTTAAGACATACTTTTTGCCTTACATTTCTCTTTTTGCATTAGGGTGTTTAGCTGCATAGTCATACAAATGTTTAAGTATTTTTAGAAGCATTCCCAAGCTATTTGCTATGATAAGCATGAAAAAAACCAAAAAGCTGCATGCTTAGAAAATCACTTGTAGCCATTCAGTATTCTACCTGGGTTAATACTAGTCAATTTTTCCCCCCAATTAACTGAACTGATGAAATCTGAAAAACCACAGATTTAGCACTTCATTTTAGCTGTTTTTCTAATTTATCTCTAATACTGTGTCAGTAATCTTTAATGCTGTTTTTACTTTCAGTTCAATTATATTTTCTTTTTCTTTTCTCATGACTTTTTACATTGTTTAAATGGTGCAAAAAATTAATAGATTTTATGAAAAAAACCCTATTATTAGATCAAATAACCTGATACCTTCTTTTATATAGTTCATTTAACTTATTCCAATTATTCCTATTTTGAGACATTCTTTGGCACTACCACATTTCCCAGAAAAGCACCAAGCACTGATGCAAAGATTTCAAGATTTCAGCTACCACATTTAGGAAGTTCAGGTGTTTCATTACTCTTTGTTTTCTGAATATGTACCTTTTTTCTAGTATTGGCTACCTTTATATTCCCATTACTCCTTCATATGCTTGATGATATAGCAATTATAATAAATAAAAATAAACATTTATGCAGGGCAACACACCTTTTGCAGAATGACATGCTTTATATCCAGAAGTACCTCCTAAATAAATATAGCCAGAAAAGCAAAGGTAAGAATTCTATTTTGTTTTTCTTCTCTTGAAAGACAAACCAGGGATGGAAGCAGATCCAGTATCTGTGTGTGTAAAGGAATAACCCCTATAATCTCACACTTATGCCACTTGTGTTTGCAGAAAGCATGCTTTCTGAATCTCACACCTGTCAAGGACAACACTACTTGAAACCCAGAACTCATACCATGGGGTCTAATACTACAATGTCTGATCTCTGCAATATAGACCATGTCTATGTATAACATGGTAAAAATACCAGAGGCCACCTTAGCTGCCATGGGAAGAAGCTTGTAATGCCTTCTCCTGCTGTCAGCTGCCCTTGTTGCAAACAACCCTGATGCTGCGCTGGCAGCATATGCAGTTTGCTGTCTCCTAGAGATGGAGAAAAGCTGCTGTGCTGCACTGGGACTACAAGTGATGCCAGTGCTGCATCCATAACTATGTGGGACAGAGTTTTCACCCCTCAGTTACTTCATTCTAATTCCTCGCTGTAACAGATTGCATGGTTAGAAACCATTTGTAAGTATGTCTGAAATACTCCCATTGCATCCAGAAATCTGAATATTTGACATTGTGTTTGTGGGAAATAAATCCTAGGTTGTTCCTGGCAAGTTCTTGCTATGTCATATCTATTATGGAAGGATCTGTTTGGTCCAAATTAGCTAAGACAAATCACAAAAGTTTCAGCCTTTTATGAGGTTATCCTCTATTTTAAGTTCAAAGTGAAGAATGTACAAAATTGTGACTTGGGCAACCATTCAGGACTTCAACTGTTACATCAGATAATCTTTTTCCATTACTAGTGCTAAGTAATGTAGTATTATTACAAGGTGACCATGACTAGCAATGCACCATTGTGGCAATTAAGGCCAACAGTGCCTGAGCTGCATCAGGAAGAGCATTTCCAGCAGGTCAAGGGAGGCGAACCGTCCCCTCTACTCAGCACTGGTGTGGCCACATCTGGACTGCTGGATCCAGCTTGGAGCTTCCCAATATAAGAAAGATATGGAGAAAGTCCAGTGAAGGGCCACAAAAATGATTATGGGACTGAAACACCTTAAACATGAGGAGAGGCTGAAAGAGCTGGTGAAAAGTTGGCTCAAGGGGGAATCTCATCAATGCGTACAAACACCCAATGGGAAGAGATGAAGAAAATAGAGCTAGACTTTTTTCAGTGGTGCCCAGTGACAGGAGAGGAGGCACTGGGCACAAGTTAACATGAAATTCCATCTGCAAACAGGAAAACACTTTTTTACTCTGAGGGCAGTCAACCACTGGATCAGGTTACCCAGAGAAGCTCTGGAGTCTCCATTTCCAAAAAAATTCAAAATCTGACCAGACTTGGTCCTGGGCAATCTGTTCTAGTTGACCCCGCTATAAGGAGAGGGTTTGGACTAGTTGATCTCAGAAAGTCCTTTCCAACTACCAATTCTGTGAATCTGTGATCTAAGCGCTATTAAGTACCCAGTGAGATGAGTTTTGAAAGATCCATATCTTTACTGACAACCTGTGGCTTGATAACCTTCCTTTATTCCTAGTGTCTTCCTTCTGATGACTGAAACTGTTGGACAGTCTCTGTGGGATAAAATTTTTGAATAATTCTTCACTTTCTTGCTTGATGAGATTCCTTACCTGATTTCCCTTTTGCTCAGATCCATCCATTTCCATTTGTTCATTCTTGTTTCTCAACTTTTCCTTCCAGTCTCCAGACTGCACGACCATGTCATGCTTTTGATCATGCTTATCCCCTTGTTGTGAGCTCATAATATTTACTTCATCATGAAGGGTCACACATGGTCACAGACTGTCCAGAATCCAGTAGACTTTATGTTATGTAAATATTCTACCAAATAGAATTACTCTCATGGTACACTGGTTCCATTCTTCAATTTCTTTTTGAAAAGTATTCAGCATTTCAAAGCAAAAATACAATATTTTTTATTTTAGTAATTTAGTCTAATGCAATTTAAGCATACTTTAACTCGTAACATGATTTAAAAAAAAAAAACACAAAACCAAAAGCAAAACCCACCAACATTGCAAACTTAGAGTCAGGTCAGACATAAGCACAAGTTTTTTGTCTTGGTGGTATTCCTATGTGGAACAGAGAAAAGTAATTCCCTGAACTTCAGGAAGTAATTGTTGAAATGTTACAGCCTGAATTCTGTCTGAATTCAGACAGGCTACATTGCTATCATGGCTATTTCTTATCTTAAAATCCATGACTCTATGGAGACTTCCATTGAAACCAGTTCAAAGAGCCAAAAAGGTAACTTCTGCTGAAATGTCAAACTCTGCTTGAAACAGAACTGATTTTTCTCAAATTACTACAGCAAGTTCCTGAAGTTCCTTTATACAGTCTTGTCATCACATTTTTGTGCTAGAATATTTGATTCATAGCCATGCTGAAAGTCACAAATATTTAGAAGTCACAGCATATGTCACTAAGTTTCAAGCTTCTTAAACAGCATATTTTTAGCTTGATTAGTTTGGCACAGAATGAAGGATTTTTCAAATATCCTTTGTAGAAGAGTCACAAGATGACTGCCTGGTAAGACACTTCAGAGAAGATTACTTCTGTGCAATGAATGTGAAGATATCTAAAATAATCTGAGTTTTGAAATATTTAGTTAGGTCTTAATGTCCAGTCTTATTCATGAACTTTGACGGATGCACAATAGAATTACTAAAACACATTTATCTTTCAGAATTGTTATTTCATAGGATTAGAAAAATTCTTTTTTTTATATTTAGTTTAGAACATTGGGAAAGCTTAACCATATTTGAAATGACAATTAGAGCAACATTAACAAACCCCTCAAACATGCCATGAAGTCATAAAAGCAGGAGAAGCACTTATTGTGTATTATTAATGGGGTTCTCCAGGTTAAACTAATCATATTCATATACTGTATTACACTATCCAAAGTTCTCAAATTACCCACAAGTAATTTAATATACTTGAATTCATATGTCTACAAGCACTGCCAAAATCCATTTGTTAAATTTGCATTCTCTTCATTGAATATGAGGTTATACAGGGCAATATGATAGAAATATACTTTAAAATAAAATTTTCCTTTGGAATGTCAAGTAGATAGAGACCAGAGATAACAAATTGCCTCTGTGCTTTAGATGATGGATTCAAAAATACGGTGCTGCAATAGGGCAAAAGTACTCAGATCACTGATGAAAGAGTTCATGTCAAAAGGCTTGTTCAAACCTTACAAGCACTGACCCGCAGCAACAGCAGTTATCATCAGTTCTTGATGTATCTTGCAGGATGGAACAGAAGAGATTCTTCCTCTAAGTAGACCTTTCTCATCATTTTACAGGATACCAAGGGAACATATTAGTTGCTATCAGCACTCGGGCATGCAGTCAGTGTGTTTGGCAATATTTAGTTAAGAAGCAGACATCTAATTAGGTAAAAAGAGTTCATTTATTTTAAGAATATTATATAAAAATATATATATACATGTGTATATACACACACACTAAATCTTTATTGCCATTAGACCTACCAAAAAAAAAATGGAGAAGACAGAAACACAGAAACAAAGAATCATTCAGGGTGGAAGGGACTTCTTGAGATTATCTGGTTCAACCACACAGTTCAAGACGTCTAACAGCCACAGTAATTTCCGCATCTTTCTCCTTGGTTCTGCACAACTCCAATTTTCTCACACCCTTTTCTTCGTTTTTATTATTATGACTGTCTAGTCCACCACTATTCTCATCTCGTAAGCCATTATCACCCAATATCTACCTTTTAACTTTGATGTCATCCCTTACATACTGAATGAAATCCTTAACATGCTTCTTGTCACTGCGTTAACATCGACCAACATTTCCCTGGACAGAAACCACACAGCACTAGGTAGGAATTGTTCCCAATTGTCTGGATGGGTCAGCGTTCGGTATGGTGAAGAAGCATGTTTACGCTGTAAGAATGAGCAGAGCTATGTCAATTAGACACAGAGCCAAGGAACAATTCCTGCTTCGCTTCATTTGCTTGTGCAGACGTAGACTTACATGGAGGTCAGGCTAAAAGCTTGCTCCCTAAAATTAATAGCAGCTTTACTATGGCTTCATCAAAGTTAGGATTTTCCTTTCATCTTTGTGTCATATATTTATCCATGTATTTTGCACATATTTGTGCAAATCTCAGTCTCTGTGAGAACTGCACATTGAAGACCAAAGCAGTTCCCTAATTCTACATATTGGAACAGGGGGAGCATCTCTTTCCTTACACACTCAGAAGGTTTAAAATAGTTCATGTATTGCCTGTAAAATGCACATATAACAACTTCAGAGAAGCCTTTCCTTGTGCTTTCTTGTTCATTGAGTATATAAGTAATTGCTATTTTTGTGTTTCTGAAGATTAAAAAAAAAAAAAAGGACTGAAAGCAGATATGCCGGAGACATTTAGGTTAAAATTTCTTCACAGAAAGGGTTACCAAACATTGGAACAGGCTGCCTAAGGAAGTGGTTGAATCACCATCCCTGGAGGTATTTAAAAGATGGGTAGACATAGTGCTTAGGGACATGGTGTGGTGGTGGCTTTGGCAGTGTTTCATTAATGGTTGGACTCAATGATCTTAAAGGTCTTTTCCAACCTAAATGATTCTATGATTCAATGATTCTATGTTTGGAAGTATTAAGGAAAAGAGGGCAGATCTTGTCTTTATTAGAGACTGTGTTTTTATTATATCAGCTTTCAAGTCATTTCCACTACATGAGAAAAAGCCCAAGGGATTCAAATGCTCTTTCTAAACGTTCACTAAAAAGATTTACATCAAATTTGTGCTTTATTTAACATACTCAGACTAGCGAGCATCTGAGTTTCAAATCTGTTTATCTGTGTAAAGTTCTGGCTTCTGTAGGATTGATTAAGATTTTATGGATGTTTAAAAATCCCTCGCATTTGAAACTAAAGTTCAAGTGCATCACAGTAACTGCTTAAAATCTCAGCTTTCTAGAAAACAAAAAAGCTTCAGAAGGGCTAAATTTTATTTTTTAGTCCTGAGTTCAATGAATAACATCTCTTTTCTCCCTACACTTGCCCCTTTGACCAACCAATGAAAGTTCAGGTTAATTCTTTTGAGGTCACATTATCACAATAGGTCTAGAACTGCTTCCATACTGAAGCCTGAACAGGGCTTTCTAATACCTTTGCTAAGCATTCATATAGTTATAACTGTCCTACAGTAAAGCAGAACTAAAGCTTAGAAAGGGCAGCAGGGACCTTACAAATGATCTGAAAGAGAGGAAGCTCCACATGATCTACTTGGAAGTAGCAGATGGATTTTAAAAAATTCATGTGGATGTGGCATTAATATTTGAGTACTAAAGATATGATTGTAAGTAATTCTGAGCAAGAGCTAGAATGACCTAGAGTCTCTCAGAATTGAAAAGAGCTCTGATAATACTAGTCATAACTAGAACTGATGAGTTAAAAACCACTAAGTACTTTCTGTTGGAATTTGCTGTCAGGCCAAATGCAAATATACTGTGGAATTGTAGTATTTTTTGGAAAAAAAGGATGTGAAGATACCTCAGAATAAAATGTCCAACAGAAAGATATGTCAACTTAGCCAACCAACACTTCAGCAAACAGTTTGGCAGAGCCAAGAACTATGAATGCCACAGGGTTCTGGTCAACATGCCGATTACGAAGTCCATTAATGGTGGGTTTCTTACTAGCCAGTCAGTTACATCTTGTAGAATGAGTTACTGTTTAAGCATGCATCTGCAATGTTTAGAAGGAAGAATCAAGGTGCTATTGGGAATTTTTGTTTGATAGATATACCTTGGAGGTCCTGCTCAGACACTGATGCTTCTGAAGTATATATAGCTGATAAGTTTTTTGACACACATGATGTTGAACCTAATGATTGAGCTAAGTTTGTTTAGTATCTTGAACTAAAAATAAATTAAACTAGATGTTGTCCAGTAACCAGTAATCACAAGCTAAGTGCAATTATAATAAATAAAAAGAGGATATATTCAAAATGTATTACAGAAATTTCTGTCTCAAATAAAGTATTTGGAGAAAATTTAAAAAAACTCAAGAAAATTCAGTTACTTAGGGAATGGCTTGTGACATTTTCACGTATATGTATGTATAAATCTATAAAAAATATATGTACAGATATATTTAATAAAATTCTAATAGGAATAATAAAAAATCCTGATAATAACTGCACTAGGTTTATTACTGAGAATAGTTAACATAATCTTTAGTAAAGTTTTCTGGTCTTTTGGGTTGTGTTTTGCAAAGCAGCATTATAATTCTCCTACCACATGAGAATTCCTGAAGTAGACTGCAGGAGACTGGTGAGTGGTGAGTAGTGTGTAGACAGCAAGGAAAATGTTATACCATATGTAGTTGAGATAAAAATTTAAAGTTGTACGATTTGGACAATTTACAAAACAGAGTGATGTAGGAGTTGGTTGAGACAATTACTGTTATTCTTTTTTTCCATCTTTTAGTCCTGAAGAAAAAAAAAAAAAAAAAATCCAGGCCTTGATAAAGTAGTATTGTTTCTCAGTGTTCAAGAAAAGTTAGCAGAACAACCAGGTAATTCAAGGACACGTAGCCTGGTTTGAGTCCCAGCCAAAATAATGAAAAAAAGTGCTAGGAGATTTAATTAGTAAAGAATTAAGGGATTAAATTAGTACCAATCAATCATCGTAGTTTTGCAGAAAATACTTGTTAAATCTTGTTAAACAAACTTGATTCCCTTCTTTCAAATTATAAATGTATTTGATAATGATAAGTGCATTGATGAAACAGCTTCCTGGATGTTATTTGTGACAAAGTACTGTACTGTAAAGTACTGAAAAAAGACTAGCAGTATTTGAAATCAGTAATGTAAACAGTAAATGGAATATAAACCAGATGTCATCTCAGGAAGCTGATGACAGTTGAAATACATCTTCCAATGTGAATTTCTACTGACATCCCATAGGCATGGTAACTTCCAATATTGTTCAATGTTTAATCAATGAAACTGAAGTAAACATAAAATCACTGCCAGTAAAATGTGCAGTTGAAAAGACTGAATTAATGATAAATGATGAGGAGATATGTGTCTTGGAGCACTGAGCCAGTTCAAATAAAAATAATTTAATAATCAAATTCTGGATCCTACCTCTGTGAACAAGAAATATAGACCATACTCACAAATCGAGAAACCATAACTTGTAAAGAAGGGCCATAATAATATGTCAGGCCATAATAAAACATACACAATAGCATATGAGAACTGTGCAAAAGGGGCCAATTAGCATGATTCTTGGCTGTTCGAACAGTAGAGTAGTACGCAAGAATGCAAAAAATGTCTTTTTTCCCCTGGAAACATTCAAGGTCAGGTTGGACAGGGCTCTCAGCAACCTGATCTACTTGAAGATGTCTCTGCTCATTGCAGGGGAGGTTGGACTAGATGACCTTTAAAGGTCCCTTCCAATCCAAACTATTCTATGATTCTATGATTTGATGATACATTCATGTCAAACCAGGCCACAGGTCTAGCCAAAAGAAGTCAATATGGAAAATGAAGCAGCCTGGAATAGGCAAAATATTAGACCACATAATCTAAGAATACCGTCCTGTCTCAAAAATCTATGAACTTCTTGCAAAAATGCACACTGATAGCTGCAGCTTCTAATAATGAAACCGTATTTTTGCACGTATGTCTTTATCTGAAAAGCATTTATTTTATACAGTTATTTGATAGCTGCATAGTACATTTTAAGCATTCCTTCTCACAAAGGGTTGTAACTACAATGGAAATAATATTCATGTATTTAAAACTTTCTTCATTTTCTGCCTGATTTTCACAGAATCACAGGGATTTTCACAGAATGGTAGGGATTGGAAGGGACCTCTGGAGATCATCTAGTCCAACCCCCCTGCCAGAGCAGGGCCACCCTAGAGCAGGTTGCACAGGAACACGTCCAGAACGGTTTTGAATGTCTCCAGAGATGGAGACTTCACCATCTTTCTGGGCAGCCTGTTCCAGTGCTCTGCCACCCTCAAAGTAAAGAAGTTCCTCCTCATGTTGAGATGGAACTTCCCATACTCAAGTTTGTACCCATTACCTCTTGTCCTGTCACTGGGCACCATTGGAAAGAGCCTGGCCCCATCCTCCTGACACCCACCCTTTAAGTATTTGTAAGCATTAATTAGGTCACCCCTCAGCCGTCTCTTTTCCAGACTAAACAGACACAAGTCCCTCAGCCTTTCCTCATCAGAGAGGTGTTCCAGTCCCCTCATCATCTTAGTAGCCCTATGCTGCACCCTCTCCAGCAGTTCCCTGTCCTTCATGAACGGGGGAGCCCAGAACTGGACACAGGACTCCAGGTGTGGCCTCACCAAGGCAGAGGAGAGGGGGAGGATGACCTCCCTTGACCTGCTGGCCACACTCTTCTTGGTGCACCCCAGGATGCCATTGGCCTTCTTGGCCACAAGGGCACATTGCTGGCTCATGGTCATCCTGTTGTCCACCAGGACTCCCAGGTCTCTTTCCACC
>VYZM01022549.1:0-19144 GCA_013398915.1 Dromas ardeola | reverse complement strand
AACCCACTCTTCCTAAGCTTCCCTATGAGGGTGCTGTGGGAGACCGTGTTGCACGCCTTGCTGAAGTCAAGGTAGACCACACCCACTGACCTCTCCTCATTTATCCAACTGGTCATTCCATCATAGAAGGCTATCAGATTAGTCAGGCATGATTTCCCCTTGGTGAATCCATGCTGAGTACTTCTGATAGCTTTCTTTTCCTCCACATGCCTTGAGATGATGCCCAGAACAAGCTGTTCCATCATCTTTCCAGGGATGGAGGTGAGGCTGACCGGCCTGTAGTTCCCCGGGTCCTCCTTCTTGCCCTTTTTGAAGACTGGGGTGACATTGGCTTTCCTCCAATCTTCAGGCACCTCGCCTGTTCTCCAGGACCTTTCAAAGATGGTGGAGAGCGGCCCAGCAATGACTTCCACCAGCTCCCTTAGCACTCTTGGGTGCATCCCATCGGGACCCATGGCCTTGTGGATATCTAATTGGCCTAACTGGTCCCTCACTTGATCCTCCTCAACCAAGGGGAAGTCTTCCTCTTTCTCTGTTACTTTCTTCAAAGTCTGGGACTCCTGAGGGCCGGGCTGAGCAGTAAAAACCGACGCAAAGAAGGCATTCAATAACTCTGCCTTCTCTGCATCCTTCGTCACCATGGTTCCTGTCTCATTCAACAGCAAGCCTGACCTGATTTTGAGGTCAGATACTGTAGAAGCAGCCTCTGCAAATTAAATTCCTCTTATTTGTATGGAAAGGTATGAACAAAAAAACTTGTGGCAGTTATCCCAGACCAAGAGATCAGCCAAGCTATGTGGAACAGGAGGAGTAATTGCTTTTTCTTAGAAGATGTCAAACCTTTTAAAACAACAAATGCTCACAGAAGGTCTCTTCATTTTTCCATACAGAGGATATTAGCACAGATAGTTTCCATTAGAACCAACAAAATAATCATGTAAACCTTCCACATGCTGCATTTATGGGATTATAAAGTTCTCTGCTGGTTTTTCATTCAATGATAGCTTCTTTCTTTCACAATTTCTTTTGTTGGTGCACAAGGGGGACTTTTGATGTAGTTATTAAGCATGGCAGATCCCGTTATCTCATTTTAAATGGTGTTGTTTGGGGAATTAGCACACACCTCAGTCTTGTTGGTAATGTAGTTGAAATACAGACAGAACTCTTGCATTTAAAAGGAGGAATATATTCCCCATACTATCCTACTTTTACAGTAATGCATTAAATTGTGCTACTTTTTTTCATTTTGTTCTATCTAGAGATTGAAGAGATCTGTCAGTGGTGGCCTGCTACCCCTTTTCGAGAACACACTCACCTTCCCATGGAGGTTTTATGTTTTTTTATGATACTGCACAGTATTGGAGTACTGTGTCCAGTTCTGGGCTCAGTTCAAGGACAGGGAACTGCTGGAGAGGATACAGCAAAGGGCTACAAAGATAATTAGGGGACTGGAACACCTCTCTTATGAAGAGAGGCTGAGGGACTTGGTTCTTTTTAGTCTGGAAAAAATAAGACTGAGGGCGGATCTTATTAATGCTTATAAATACTTAAAGGGTGGGTGTCAGGAGGATGGGGGCAGGCTCTTTTCAGTGGTGCCCAGTGACAAGAGGTAATGGGCACAAACTTGAATATAGGAAGTTCCATCTCAACATGAGGAGGAACTTCTTACTTTGAGGGTGGCAGAGCACTGGAACAGGCTGCCCAGAGAGGTGGTGGAGTCTCCATCTCTGGAGACATTCAAAACCCTCCTGTGCAACCTGCTCTAGGTGACCGTGCTCTGGCAGGGGTGTTGGACTAGATGATCTCCAGAGGTCCCTTCCAACCCCTACCATTCTGTGATTTTAATTTATTAAACTGATGCAGTGTTAGTTAACAGACAAGACTACTCCACTGCCACTAATCGCTGAGGCAATTTTGGTAACTGCTCTGAATAGTATTATTATTCTCTGTCTGTCAACTGGTAACTACCCGTTTACCTTGTTTTGAGGTATGCTGGTACTGACCTCTGTTCATTTCTATCTAGTGTGCCTTCACTCTGTATTTTGGGAAGTTAAGTTGAATCACTCATGTCTAGAACAAATGATCTGGTATTTTGCTCCATTAAGGATTTTATATCTCATTATCTTGTCATAAAAGCTGTGAAGATTAGCAAAATACAGAAGATACTGCATTTTGCTCACCAAAAGTTGAAACTTGCATAATGGACATGGTGCTAAAAGCTAGGAGACTTTTTGTTGTATTTTGTTTTTCTAATTATCTGAACACCTCAAAAGAGAGGGTAAGAAAATGTAGGGATAAAAGAACCCTGTAGTTCATGTGGCAATAGCTTTGACTGCAAAGCAAACCTCAACTACTATAGTGCCATGTAAATCGTTAAGCAGCTGGTGAGATTATATGCTGAAAGACACTGAATAATATGGGATTTCCCCTGAAGAGTCACATTCAACAATCACATATAATACTTTTTTTGTTGTAGAATCTCAGCATCCAGCATTTGCAGATACGAGTCCAAAACCTTCCAAGCTGACCTACAAGGACTTTCCTGATACCAGGGCATGGAACTGCTGAAGAAAATTCCATGTGAACTTGTAACTGATCAGCTCAGCTGATCCCTCTTTTTCTTTCTTCATCATGAATTGTGGCACTTCTAGACAGCAGTCCACAGGTTTAGTCAGCATAGCTTTCATAAAGAATGGAATGGAACAGTTGGAAGTGACCTACACCGATCATCTAATTCAAATGCCTGACCACAAGTTAAAGCCTATTATTAAGGGCATTGTCCAAATGCCTCTTAAACACTGACAGGCTTGGAGCATCGACCACATTATCTTTCATCTTGGTATAAGAAAGATTTTTTACAGTGAGAACAATAATTCATTGGAACAACCTCCCCATGGACATGGTAGAGTCCCCATACACTGGAGGTTTCCAAGATGTGATTGGACAGGGTGTTAGATAATCTCATCTAGACTCCCTTTCCCACCTGGGCTGTTCTAGAATTGTATGATTCTATGTGTTTCAATTGAGTCTGCAGAGATGCATACAACTTCCATCAATGCAAGGAAGAGTAAGAAAGAGAAGAAGGAATGAAGATTTTGCAGAGAAGCTCTTCCATGTTTTATACGGGTTGTGCATCAGGAGGTTCCAAAGGGTGATCTTATATTCCTTATTTGTGTTTGAAACAAATTCAGTTTTTCTTTCTGACCTTACTCCATCAGACAACAATGTCCACTTAAAACAGGACAGGATTTGATTTCACAATTCTTTATTAGAAAATAATATTTTGGCCAGTCAGATGATATCTGTCTCTTCTTTTTTTGTTTCTTTTTGGGTTTATTTTGTTTCCTTTTCTTTTCTTTAAGGCCTGCAGTGAGATAATGACTTTAAGCTGGGAAAGCTAAGCTCATAGGCTCTTCCAGAGCCTCTGAAGAAAAATCCCAACTTTAGTGCATCATCTTGGGAAAAGCCTGTTGAGAGACCTGAATGAACACAACCTTTCTCAAGCAAAGCTAGCTCTCTGAAGTCCTTTCCCTTCTTCACCCCTAGATGAGAAATAAATCTCCCAGTTAAGAATATAGTCATCCTATCCTCTTTATAAGAGAAATGTGGCATAGCTGAGTTTCCAACTCCTCTGTTGGAGGCCTAAAGATACATATGCAATTTGGTCTCAAAGCACATAAAAAAAAGTAAAGGAAAGATATCGGAGGGTTATTTTTTTCCCATGTGTTTCAATGCTTCACAGAATTTTAAAGCCACTTGTTCATTAATAATGAATAAACATACAGTAGCTATACAAGTATCTAAATAGAATAGATGAAGCTTAATAAACATGTAATATCTGGTAGTGAAGCAACATATTTTTTGTAGGCTAAATGTCATCATCAATTCTGTTTATATCTCATTTTATATTTGAATGGCTTGTTAAAATAAGACAGGTGCTGTCCTGGACAAAGCTGAGCTGACAAGCTCTTTTGCCTCAACATTTCGACATTATTATCATAACATAACATGTTTGTATATGTGTAAGCTGTCATAGGTTAAAGATAAATGCCTACCAAAATAAAGTCGGTACAGGCAGGATGTGATGCCAATGATGAGGTCAAGAAAATTAAAATTGGTATGTTCAAATGAGCATATGCAGTACTTTTTTTTCAAAGAGGCCTTGTAATGTTAATAATCATATATATACCCTGCTGTTCTTTTTTTTCAGCATTCATGCATCTTTAATTGAATGGGATAATTGGTACCTAGAAGAGCAAATATAAAGAATATTAAGTCTCAATATGTCAAACACTTTTTTCCTAAAGACGTACACACATTCATAATCTACCTTTTTCTATTTTGTTGTAAGAATGGTGCTCTCTGTACTAACACCTTAAACACTTCCTCTTGCCCATCTCAAATACTGCAACCAAGATGTGTGCGCTCTACTATATTTTCACTTAAGCTGATCCTGGTCTTCAGACTTATTGAAATGTATTCTTGACTTAAACCATTTAGTTTTAAGTGTAATTAAATGAGATCCAGTTCCAGCATGTTGACTGTTAATTAATATTTTATATCAATAACTTTATATTTTAGAAGAATAGAGATATATTAAATATTGACTAAAGTAGTCATTAATAATGAATGTTTTTTCTGCTGAGACAAATGTTTTATAGTAAAGAATGTAATATACAAATGACACACTGTGCTCTGTAAGAGCTGAGCCTATTAAGAGTCAATTTACAACTTCTCTTGAGCAAGCTTAGTGTCCAAGAAGTGTCTGTGTGAAAAAAGGAGAAAGAGAGGGAGGCTTAAAGAGATTATAATTTTATTTTTCTCCTTTGTAGCTGTGTATTTGTCTCTAAGATACCAAGAGCAAGACTTCAAGGAAATAAAATGTCCTTTTATGCTCTATAGAAAACAATAAGCCTGGCGTTCCCACTCACTGGCTTACCAAAGGACACCTTTTGTTGTCATGAAGGCATGTTTTCTCTACTTTCCACTGCCTGGCCATTGCTTGGTTTCCCTCTTCTACATTATATTCTTTGTCTTCTGTTCCTGCTGCTAAGTGTAGCAGACTGTATATAAAGAAACAGGGCACAGGCAAAATAATATTTCATTTTACTTTGACTCATTCTTTTAAAACATGTACTTGCTTTATGACATCAACATGAAACATTAATTCAGACATTATTTCTAGGCCAATATGGGCATCAGGAAATGGTTCCCCAAGAGAAAAGAAAAGGTAATAGGAATTTTTTCCCAAAGCTGATCCAATATAAACTGGTATGCATAGGAAAATTATGCTTGATCAGCAGCCATACTCTATTGCAGTGAATTCCAACTTCTAACAGTCTTTTGATCATAGCAAACCTTGTTATTTCCTCCCGGCAGAATATTCTTCACCATTGCTGTGTTTCATAATCAAAATAGCTTAGTGATCAAAGGGAGCCATTTTCATTTCTGACATACAGAAGATTTTACTATTAATGTAGGAAGAAGCAGTTATTGTTGTACATTTTTTTCCTTCTGAAAGACTACTTTGAACAGAAATGAAGGGGTTATTTTTTTGTCTAACCCTTTTCTAGGGGGCAGTACCAGCATGTCTATCACTTTCTGCTAGAGACAGACTGAAAGCATGAGGTCTGCACAAACAAAACTAGCTGTGTTCTAAGTACTGTGTTTCCCATTAAACTCACCTTGCTTGACACCTTCAGTGCCAGATAGAAAAACTGCTAAATATTTTAATCTCACCTGTTGCTTCTTTATTACAAACACAGGGGTCTCAATTCTTCCATCTTCCATTTTAATTTTCTGTTTGTGTTTTCTTGACAGCGAATACAAGATGACAACCATTCTAAAGAGTGTTTGCTGGCGTGACATCCACTTTGGCTGCTTAATGAAAGCTTGTAATACTCTCACAAAAATCCATCAAAGTTAAAACTTTCATTGAAACAGATCACTCAAGATGTATGAACTAGATGGTTTGCAGTAAATTTTCATTAAAGGTAAGATGATGCTATAAAGCAAAAGAGACAGTGGACTGCATGTCAGGAAATTTATACTTAAACTACAGTAAAACTAGAATTTACTCTCAAGTGAAATGTTTCAAGAATCATTGCATGACTAAGTTAAAGAAAATTATGCAAAGCACAGACTGTAGGGAACAATTTTGCAAATTAATTTTTATGTCTAATTTCCAGGGCTAACAATATCCATGATACCAGCAAATCCCACGTAGTGAAAGTGGTAATTCCACTATGTTCTTCTAAAGGATCATTATTTCTATCACTCTCTGGAGGGCACTTAACAAACAGGGGATTCTGTCCTTAAACCACCAAAGGATATTTTTAGTGCCTAGGATATCTGTCCACAATGGATTTAAAAAACTTCAGGAACACTACAAGGTAGAATTGCCATTTTCTTCAGTCCTGCTCAATCCAGATCAGTGGATAGAAACCAATTTGCCATTAAATGCCATATAAATAAACACAATCCCATTATTTTTCATCTTCAAAAGGTAAGATAGACAGGAGAGAAACTCTTTTGCTGTTGTAGGTTACGCTACTGGAACCCTCTGGGATTTTGCTGTTGTCTGGAGAATATTGCTGCTAAAAAGTCATTGTTTGGCTATTTCCCCTTGCCATGAAATATCTCTGAAATTTGGAAATTTCAAAAACTGAATGAGAATGAAACACCTTGAAATCTTTAAATTTTGCTGCAGCACAGTCTGTTCCAAGGAATTCAGTTAGGTCCTGGCCCTTGCTTATTCCAACCATCTTCAAAAACTCAGAACTACACGAACTCTCATGAATGACATTCTGTAGAATTCCTTGGAAGAATAAAGAACTCAAAAACACAAGCAACCCTTCATACACACAAAAAGGAGGGATATAAAGTCACATGGGAAATTAACTAATTTGTGCTGATATTTTCAAATATGTAATTAAAATAATAATATTTATAAAATTATTTTCTAATCTTTTAATGTATTTTGGATATTTTTGAATAGAAAAAAAATCAGATCTTTACTGTTTATTCATTTGCTATGTCATTTTATTTTCTGCTGCAACTGAATTCTATTTCTGCATAATTCATGTTGATCAAGATCTAAAAATCAACAGTGCCAGAGTTTCCTATCTACACTTGCCTGCCTACTTGTTAGATAGGTCTTATGTCTTACCTTATGCTATACTTACAGAAAGCAAGCACATTTCCTTTTGCTATAGATTCTGCTAAGCTAAATAAACCAGATATTCTCTTACAATATCTTGGTTCATGATGGTAAATTTTACTGATTTTTTTTTTTTCCTGAATATTGATTTTCAGAATAGCTCACAAGGTCCTGTACAACAGCCTTAACACATCTGTTATCTCCTGGCAACATCCAAATTTAATAGATAATAAAAATACATTTTAATTCAGTGCATCTAAATCTTTCTCCCTCCTTGTCATTTCTAGCTGACAGTCTCCCAGTTTACAACAGTTTTTTTTTTTTCCTTGATATTTTCTATATTGATGATCTTCTAATCTGTTCTATTATATTTCATCCCATCTCTGTTAATTTGGTGGTAACAGTGTTCCAAATCTTCTTTTATGGTATAGACATAATTGAGTCCTAGATATGCCCACTTCTAGGTCAGATCTGATTCAGATTTTTCTGACAGGTTCACACACTAACCACAGATAAGGAAACTAATTAAGCTGCTATGGAAGCCATATATGCTTTGAAGCATCATAGGATCTATCTAATCAAAACCTATTTTTGTTCTCTGAAGTTAGCTTTAAGCTAGCCTGATACTAAGCCCAAGATCAAGTGTAGAAAAAAGGATCATGCATCTACTTTTAATACAGCAGAACAATCAATTACACAGATGCAAGTGAATGCAGAACTACTCACATTCTTAAAAGTCATACTTAAAATATTCAAATGTGACTTTTCTGCTTCAACCAGCTGGAGATGTAGCTCTCAAGGGGATGCAGATAAATATTGCTTAGCATTATTAAAAATAAATGTTTTATTATCATAAGTCTTCCTTTGCATTTATCCAGAAAAAACAGTGGAAATTCACTGCAGGAGGTAGAAATGGATGAATAGGAAACATGTTTACGTGGCCCCCTGGGACACATTATATTTTAAGTTAATCGTAAGGGAGAGATGTAGAAAGATAACTGGTTTTGTCATCAAATTAAAGCTGAGTGGTTTTGTTGTTTTTTTTTACTTTCTTTACTAGGAAAAATCTCTTACTAGGAAAAGTAGTTGCTGGACTTGAGTCTTCTTCACTTAAGGCATTTTAGGGAAACAGAAATCATCAGGCTTAGGAGGATTACCAGCTCCCAAAAGAGAAATATACACTAGCTGTTTCTTCCCACTATGATGCCAGAAATCCCATAGTAACAGTTATAGAATAGTTTTACAAACCCAGAAGGTTCCACCCCAATTCAATACAGGCTGCCAGGAGATAAGGCTTTTTAAGCATACCATAACTCTTAAAGTTTTTTTGTTGTTTGTTTTTTTTATTTTATTTTTTAATATTTACTATGGTGGGTTTTTTTTCTCTTTTCATTCAGATTGAATGTGTTATCTTTTTTTTTTATTATTATTTTTCTTATTTTTTTTTCAGGCCCACTAACCTTCCTTCTGGAAGGACAGTTAATAGTAATGGGGTCTATTGCAGAACATCAAAAGAAACCCACAAATTGTGTATATAACACCGATAAGTGTCAGAAATGTCTTCTTGCCCCCTCATCAGCACTCTGTGCCATTTGAGAAGCCACACTGGGCCTAGCTGATTGATGTGTTATAGTATTTTCAAGACATCTACATATTGTTGATACCTGCTGGCATCTCATTTGGCAGTAAACACCTATGTATGGATAACCAAACTGAACCCTGGACTCTTAATAAAGTCTATGGAGACTAGTCTAGGCTGCATTAACAATCCTGATTAAATCATTGTCACTGTTTGGGCTGGGTTGGCCAAAATGGACTTCCCCACCACTTGCTCTGAGGAGAGGATGCAGTAAGATAAAGAGATTTACAAATTTAGAAAAAAAAAAGCTTCTTGAATGAAAAATTAATAATAAACTAAAAAGAAAATAATGAAAGAGATACAATATATATAGATATATACAAAACTGTACCAAGCTCCCAGGGAGATGTCATTGGCAGACACTGAGAAAATTCCAGGCTGGACTCAGTGAGGAATGGGAACCAGATTCTGGATCTTGATTCAGGAACCAATGGACCAGGATCAAAAATTGACAAACTGACAGGCTCCTCCTCAGACATCAACCATTGAAGAAGCTAAGCCATTGAAGGAGAGCCAAGCCTTTGCTCCTTCAGCTTTTATACTGAGTGTGGCAGATGGGATGGAATACCCTATTGGTCAGTTTGGGTCACCTGCCCTATCCATGCCTCCCCACAGGTGCGACCCCTCCACAGGGTAAACAANCTTGCCTGCCTACTTGTTAGATAGGTCTTATGTCTTACCTTATGCTATACTTACAGAAAGCAAGCACATTTCCTTTTGCTATAGATTCTGCTAAGCTAAATAAACCAGATATTCTCTTACAATATCTTGGTTCATGATGGTAAATTTTACTGATTTTTTTTTTTTCCTGAATATTGATTTTCAGAATAGCTCACAAGGTCCTGTACAACAGCCTTAACACATCTGTTATCTCCTGGCAACATCCAAATTTAATAGATAATAAAAATACATTTTAATTCAGTGCATCTAAATCTTTCTCCCTCCTTGTCATTTCTAGCTGACAGTCTCCCAGTTTACAACAGTTTTTTTTTTTTCCTTGATATTTTCTATATTGATGATCTTCTAATCTGTTCTATTATATTTCATCCCATCTCTGTTAATTTGGTGGTAACAGTGTTCCAAATCTTCTTTTATGGTATAGACATAATTGAGTCCTAGATATGCCCACTTCTAGGTCAGATCTGATTCAGATTTTTCTGACAGGTTCACACACTAACCACAGATAAGGAAACTAATTAAGCTGCTATGGAAGCCATATATGCTTTGAAGCATCATAGGATCTATCTAATCAAAACCTATTTTTGTTCTCTGAAGTTAGCTTTAAGCTAGCCTGATACTAAGCCCAAGATCAAGTGTAGAAAAAAGGATCATGCATCTACTTTTAATACAGCAGAACAATCAATTACACAGATGCAAGTGAATGCAGAACTACTCACATTCTTAAAAGTCATACTTAAAATATTCAAATGTGACTTTTCTGCTTCAACCAGCTGGAGATGTAGCTCTCAAGGGGATGCAGATAAATATTGCTTAGCATTATTAAAAATAAATGTTTTATTATCATAAGTCTTCCTTTGCATTTATCCAGAAAAAACAGTGGAAATTCACTGCAGGAGGTAGAAATGGATGAATAGGAAACATGTTTACGTGGCCCCCTGGGACACATTATATTTTAAGTTAATCGTAAGGGAGAGATGTAGAAAGATAACTGGTTTTGTCATCAAATTAAAGCTGAGTGGTTTTGTTGTTTTTTTTTACTTTCTTTACTAGGAAAAATCTCTTACTAGGAAAAGTAGTTGCTGGACTTGAGTCTTCTTCACTTAAGGCATTTTAGGGAAACAGAAATCATCAGGCTTAGGAGGATTACCAGCTCCCAAAAGAGAAATATACACTAGCTGTTTCTTCCCACTATGATGCCAGAAATCCCATAGTAACAGTTATAGAATAGTTTTACAAACCCAGAAGGTTCCACCCCAATTCAATACAGGCTGCCAGGAGATAAGGCTTTTTAAGCATACCATAACTCTTAAAGTTTTTTTGTTGTTTGTTTTTTTTATTTTATTTTTTAATATTTACTATGGTGGGTTTTTTTTCTCTTTTCATTCAGATTGAATGTGTTATCTTTTTTTTTTATTATTATTTTTCTTATTTTTTTTTCAGGCCCACTAACCTTCCTTCTGGAAGGACAGTTAATAGTAATGGGGTCTATTGCAGAACATCAAAAGAAACCCACAAATTGTGTATATAACACCGATAAGTGTCAGAAATGTCTTCTTGCCCCCTCATCAGCACTCTGTGCCATTTGAGAAGCCACACTGGGCCTAGCTGATTGATGTGTTATAGTATTTTCAAGACATCTACATATTGTTGATACCTGCTGGCATCTCATTTGGCAGTAAACACCTATGTATGGATAACCAAACTGAACCCTGGACTCTTAATAAAGTCTATGGAGACTAGTCTAGGCTGCATTAACAATCCTGATTAAATCATTGTCACTGTTTGGGCTGGGTTGGCCAAAATGGACTTCCCCACCACTTGCTCTGAGGAGAGGATGCAGTAAGATAAAGAGATTTACAAATTTAGAAAAAAAAAAGCTTCTTGAATGAAAAATTAATAATAAACTAAAAAGAAAATAATGAAAGAGATACAATATATATAGATATATACAAAACTGTACCAAGCTCCCAGGGAGATGTCATTGGCAGACACTGAGAAAATTCCAGGCTGGACTCAGTGAGGAATGGGAACCAAATTCTGGATCTTGATTCAGGAACCAATGGACCAGGATCAAAAATTGACAAACTGACAGGCTCCTCCTCAGACATCAACCATTGAAGAAGCTAAGCCATTGAAGGAGAGCCAAGCCTTTGCTCCTTCAGCTTTTATACTGAGTGTGGCAGATGGGATGGAATACCCTATTGGTCAGTTTGGGTCACCTGCCCTATCCATGCCTCCCCACAGGTGCGACCCCTCCACAGGGTAAACAACCAAGTCATCTGACCCTGGCTACCACAGCAACAAGTATAAGCAAGAGCTTCTCACTGAGCAGAAAGATGGCTCTGCTCCCACCCTAAGGAGGACAATCATGCTCAACTCCAGTGGGAGAAAAGACTCCTTGTGTTTTTGTTGACTGCTTAGGCCTTGAGGTTGAGCTGAATCCTGCCCTCATGGAGACATCAACTCAGTTGGCTAGCCATGGACACCTGGTGCCACTGAGACATTTTAAGTTATTGTGCCCATCCTTCAGGTGCTTCTGAAGACTGTACTGGTCTCCTGTAGTTTGTGTTGTAATGTTGAATAGAGTCTTTCATTTGAGAACATACTTAATGTGACTCAGGTGCCCATGCATAGATGCCCCCACCAACTCAGATGCCCTTAAAGCATTTGGGATTGGCCTGATACGATGATGTGATGTAGGAATTCTGGGAGACCTATATCCTTTTGAAGCACCAGATATTCCAAAGTGCTTAGAGTTCCACTAAATGCATATGTCTAGGCAACTGAATCGCAAGATAATCATAGAATCATTGAGGTTGGAAAAGACCCTTAAGATCATTGAGTCCAACCTTAAACCTAGCACTGCTAAATCCACCACTAAACCATGTCCCCAAGTACCACATCTACATATCTTTTTAAGACTGACAGGGACGGTGATTCAACCACTTCTCTGAGCAGCCTGTTCCAGTGCTTGGCAACTCAACACAGATGATAATACTTTTCACTGCTGTTTTTCACCTTATTACGTATATATAATGTTTAAACAAAGGTGATTATTCATGCTGACATTATCTATCATCTTGTATCCCCATACTGAGAGAACTTCCATTCTTCCAACTATCACTAGCCTGATCAGGCCTCAACACTTTTTATACTGCCTCTGCATTTTCTGCATAGAAGCATTTTTCTGCCTTCCAGATGACACAGAGGCATGGGTCTTCCGTCCAAGGAAAACAGCTGAAGAAAATATAGGATGGCAGGAATTCACCTCTTTTCTGACATGCGGAAATACCCTGGAAAAAATGATGCAGCCTTTTACCTATATTACAGAATTTTTTTCATTGATTCATCTGGAAGGTAAAACCTCACTGGACCTCTTTGGTGGTCATTTTATAGAACATCCTCACAGAGAAAGTGAAATAACCTGAGCATAGGAAAATATCACATAGTTGGTGATGACAGAAAATCACGCCCTTAGAGCTCTAATAAAAGACTGTTTGAAACTGTTCCAGTGAAACTTTCTGCTTTATATACTCCATTCATTAAACAAGTGAACTGATACTTTACAAACATATTGCATGAATTCGTTCCAGCAGCCCTAGTGACACAGGAGCAATTTGAAATGAATGAAACAAAAAATACTTTGCACTCTAAAATATATAATTGCAAAATGATACTTAAACATTCATGATCTGGGGGGTGGGGGGGACGACAAGAGTATGACAGTCCAGTATTACAGTGTGTTTGAATTAGTATAATTTAGGATATGAAGTTCACTATTCACTTTTTATTTACAGGACTATTTTGCAAAAAAATATAAGCATCTGAGTGGATCTAAAGAGAATGGTACAAAATTAATAGATCTGTGATCTTGCACTTGTTAGCTTAGAATATGCGCCTATTTCCAAAGAAATATTAGCGGAGTGAAAAACTACAGAATTTTATAACTACAGTCCTACTGATTTTACAGCTTTAATTTCTTTGAGATTTTCAGGCAGAAGTTAAAACATAACATTTTTGTGCAAGTCTGCATTATCTCAGATGTCACTGTTCTGGGTCACTGAGAATATGAAACAAAAAGGGGCAAATGATCTAGTTATATGATCTCCCTGTCGTGTAAATATGAATCTGCGTTTCTCCCTGGTCGTTTGAAAATGTTTAAATTTATGCTGCTAAAAACTACTTGTCTTGTGCTTAGAAATAGAACGCATCTAAAAGTGTAAAATTAACTCCACTGAAGTGAAGAATGATTTTCTGATTCAAATTCTGAATTCTGAGATTCAAAGGCAATTTGATTATAATTCCTGTGCTGATCATTTATGTGCAGTGAAACATTTCACCCCGAGTTTCTAAATTTGCCTGAATTTTTTTCCCCTTCACATATATAAAGTTGTTTCTGAATTCAAAATGAAATGAAGAGGTACATAAATATTTTGTTCATATATTAATTTTAACATGTTCTTATTTGTCAGTGAAGAAAAAAAAAAGAAACAAAACTGTGGGCAAAATTTAAAAGCTATTTTAAATATAATAAAAAGTTTTATCTCTTCAGCATCATACTTGTGAGGACAAACTGCTACCAGACAACATAGAGTCATAATCACTGTCGCTATTCATATACACAGAGCACATTTTTGATCTAATTAAAAATAACAGATAATATATCTATCTTAAAGCAACAGTTTATTATCTAAATTGTCTGACATTCTAAAAAGAGTAAGATGCATCCAGAATGTCCGATCTATGAAATAAACAATTCTGTAACATGCTGATGAAAACAGAAGTATTTTGAAACAAGGAATTTAGAAATACTACAAAAATTATTTTAAAAAAATACTTATTTTAAGTTAAAAAAAAAAAAAAAAGAGGGCTTAAATAGTTGATTGGTAAATGTTCCGTAGCAGTGCCTGTTATTCCTGCTGATCGTGTAATCCTATGTGGCATCATGCTGACCACACGGAACATATTTCTTGTCCTGTCATGTGGATCATTGACAGTTTGATTGGACACGGGGATTTCAGTTTTATGGAGACTCTGGAAATTGCACTTCAGTGTTTGTCTATTGAATTCAATACAACTTTCACTGTTTACAGTGCCTGGGAATATATGCCCCACCTCTACTGTAGTGAAAACTTAAAGAAACCATGGTTGTATGTAATGGATGTACCCTGAAATTGTTGTAACCCGTGATTTGAGTTGTATGCTATAGGAACTACTATAGCAGGAAAGCCTTGGTGCAGGCATGCAAGGGGCAAGTGGAAGAGTTCATTGCAATGCTAAACTCTATGTCCTGGTCCAAAGGCACAAGGGACGATGATACTAATGGTCGTACTTTTAAATTGTTGTAACTCATTATGTGAGTGGCATGTTATAGGAAGTACTATATCACCAACCACCTGAACCAATGGAGGATGAGCCTCATGAGAAACAGTGCAAGTGCAACAATGACCTGACCTGAGCTGTCTTTGCTGCCCAATAACTCCAGAGAGCACGCTGCCTCTCCTGTTCTGAGAGACCACCATAAGAGACAGAACACAAGTCCTGGACTAAAAGAACTCAATAGAAAATTTCTAGGCATTTTCTGGACATTTTACAAGGGTGGTTCTTAGACTAAGGGAAAGATACCTATGGATATATCAAAGGACAGGAAGAGGGAGGCTAATGAGGAAGTATTGGATAGCATGGGACCTGACCCTGGAGCAAATAGTATGGAATAAGGGGTGAAGGGTGTACTGATTTTGGCTTCGACGGAGGTAATTTGCTTCATAGCACCTCATATGGTGCTATGTTTTGGATTTGTGAGCAAAACAGTGTTGATAGCACACCAGTGTTTTAACTGTTGCTGAACAGTGCTTACACAGCGTCAAGGTGCTCTTTGTTTCTCAGACTGCCTAGCCAGCAAGTAGGCTGGGGGTATACAAGAAGTTGAGAGGGGACACAGCCGGGACAGCTGACCAAAGGGATATCCCACACCATATGACATCCTGCTCAGCAATAAAAGTTGTGGGAATGAGAAAAAAAAAAAGGGAGGATGTTTGGAGTTATGGTGTTTATCTTCGCAATAACCATTACTTGTGACAGAGTCCTGTTTTCCTGGAGATGTCTGAACACCTGCCTGATGATGGGAAGCAGTGGATTAATCCCTTATTTTGCTTTGCATATAGTTTTTGATTTACCTATTAAACTGTCTTTACCTCAACTCATGAGTTTCCTCCCTTCTACCCTTCCGATTCTCTCCCCCATCCCACCAGGGGAGAGTGAGCAAGTAGCTGTGTGGTGGTTAGCTTCCTACTGGGGTTAATTCATAACATTGTATGAGAAATCTTTAAAGGAAGTCTTTTTTCCCTTTGCTTTCTTTGTGTTTCCTCCTCAGTACTACGTCATTGATCCAATTCACCCTCAAGACCCACTTTATCTGTGAAGTACACGTAACTCAGATGACCAAAATTTGCTCTGTAGCACAATTTGCCTGAGTTATCCCAATCATATACTTGAATGGTGTGTAAGTCATGTAAAGCTTTTTCAGAAGCAAAAAATGAAACCTTGTGAACTGCAAAAGGTATTATAACACCAGGCAAACTAAAATTAAAGGATTGTCTTGAGTCACACAGTAAGATTTCAATTCGATAATCTGCTTTTTACGATTTTAGCAAAACCAATTTGAATGCTCTGGAATAACGCCAGAGCTACAGTGATCTCGAGTACTGGTGAGACTGGGATCCCAAGTCTATAAAAAGCTAAAAAGAAACCCTTTACTTTTTTTGGCACAAAGCAGAATCTACTGTTTTATTCTATAGGAAATTTTGCTTTCACAACATCTGTGCAAAATGTCCTTGTTTTCACTTAGTGGAAGTTTGTGTTTTCTTTGCATTTGTATACCTCCATGTAAAAAATGAAAAAAAGAGAAAAAAAAAGGTACAAACTCCCTGTCTTCTTAAATATTATATACTAATTATAACCGATTAATACCAACAGTGAATAATAGCAGCCTACACTTAGATCTCAGTTGCCTCCATACACATAACTACAGTATGTAGAACTTTATATTCAGAGATTACGCTGTGCATGTGTGTGTATTGATGACTAATCAAATTAGAGATGTGGAAGGCACAGATAGAAACAGCAGATTCATTATTGGTCAAGATAGAATGATAAATTTCTAACACCACTGTATCACATGGGAGACTAGTCCTATTTTAATAGATCTTAAAGAAGAGTAATGCAGGAATAAAGCTTTGTTGTGCAAAGTTTGCTGCTTAAAGTGCTTTTATTTGAACCTCAACTATAATGTAAGCATTTCAAGATATGCAATTCAAGCATAATGACTTTTATTGTTAGACTCTACTGGGTAAATACTTCATCAGCATTATAAAGGACAGTCAAGTATATGCATTGGTTTAAAAGAAAACTGTCAGTCCACTTCATAGCATTATTTATTTTCAAATTTTTGTAAGCCAGTATTAGGAGCTTTAAGGTAGAATTATCATATTATATTATCATATCATTATACCACTATATCATATAGAATTGTTATATTATTATACCACTCCTGTAAATGCTGGAAATTTCTAGTGCAGAGCTTAGTTTTGTCCTGCTCTCTGGATCACTACAATCTCCTTTTACAGCTGCTGTCACATCTAGATGGTCTGACTGAGTGACCTCACTTGTGTTAAGAGCACAGGTGCCTTGAACTCACTGAGTAATTTACAGAGTGGAGACACATTACCTCCCTAGGGAAGATCAGATCCCAGGCTGACTATGTGGTCCTTTAGAGGGTTTTGTCTCCATAAGCTCTGTTCTTTGCTTTTGAGGTTCCTCCAGATATTTTTTCCACTATTTCTTTCACATTCTACAAATTCAGAGTATTATTGTTCAGTTCAGACATTGTTACAACCTGTGTTTCAGAGTCTATTCAGCCAAGAGTTTCGTTGAAGTCAACACTGAGCTTCACGTAAAGAATGGACTGATAAGTCTGCTCTTTGTTTCCTCGGAGTGAACAGCTTTTGCTTACTGTATATAGTCGATTTAGTTTTGTTCCTTCTATTTTTAATCTTGTTTTCTATTATTACAATGAGATTTTAATAAAAACCCAAAACATTCACAAAAAAATCTGTCCCAGTACGCAGTAGATGATCTCTGGTGTAAATGACTTAAGTTCTTATAGGGTAGATATTGTCAGCAGTAATGTCCCAAAAGAATCAGCAAACCTGCTTGAGGAAAATATTGTCTCAAAATCACCAATGCGTTAATGGCCTCTAAAGTTAAAACTGCATCTTAGGTTGACCATTGGTAGAAATGAAAACCAGCAGAGGACAAGAAACACAATCTTTGAGTATGACTGATGGGTTACGCTTTTATGAAGAGGTTTGAAAAAATCAGTCTAATGAGCATCCCAACTTCCTTTGTGTGCTGAGAGTGTATTATTTTGCAAGAAGAGTAATAAAAATAGGGAAAAAATATACTGAGATAACATGAGTAGGCTGTTAGATTATCAGATATGAATTTGATCTCTTTCTCCTTTTTCTTACTTTTTAAACTCACTGATTGCCTTTGCAGCATTTATGGGTTTTGTGTAAGACTGGACATAGTAAGTCTGGGCATGCCTACGACTCTCCCAGATGCTGTAATATGAATATTGAAATGATTCTACAACACGTTGTTTTATTTGCTCTGGTTTCACAATGAGAACAGTCTGTATGTCATAACTCTGTGTTAGGTAGTCTTATTTTGTTAAAGAAAACTGGCAACATGATAGAAACACGTTTTCTGTAGTGAAAGAATACTTAGCATTTATTGAGACACCTGACAACTTATTATGACAAATCACAATCAAACACAGCTGCTTACTCAATTTAGAGCCAATTTCACAGCCTTTGGTTATGTTAATATAAAACAGTCACATTAAATAGTTGTCTGATTATTATGAAAAATCTGCATATCAGTCCACTATTTCAGCCAATGAAAATGCAAGTATGATTAATGGAATTTAATCCGAATAAATTGCATAATATTCAGATCTTTTACATTCCTTATCTGAACTTTCATGTATTTTCAAAAATAAACACTGATATTGGTGTTTCTCTTTGAAAAGTTTGCTGGCTATTATTGAACTGTATTCGACATTTTTTTTTTTTTTAATAAAAATGTGGCCTGGAGACAGGAAACAATATGTCATTTACAGAAGAATGAGACATGAGAGCAAAATTATTTTTTTTTGGCTGGGAATTTTGCAGCTGTATTCTCCACTCTAATTGGAACAAGCTCTTTTCTTATGAGGTAAAAACAGGAAGAAATGGTTTGCACTCTGAAGTTCTAATGATAGGCACTCAAATATGAAAGTGTTGACCTTTGCTCTTTGCATGGAATTAGGAGACTCTCAAATTACTATGGCTTTCTCTTAGCGCTATCGTAATTGAACATGTTGAAAAATGGTTCTCTTATGTTGAAAAGACACATAAGAGGATTTCGTCGACTAAATAAAACTGACTCATTATGATAAACTTAAAAAGATCAGAAAGTCAGGAGTAAGCTTTAACAGCCTTTAATAAGAGAGAACACAGCAATAAAAAGGAAAAGTTGCAGGTCTTACTGGAGGACAGCCCTAAACAATCTATGTCTCCACCAGTGCAGAAGGAAGTCAGTTTAGGAAGGTCTCGTGGACTAGG
>VYZM01022547.1:211263-280082 GCA_013398915.1 Dromas ardeola | reverse complement strand
GAAATTTCATTTAAATGTCAAAACTGTCTGTTTGAATTGAATTGGATTCTATTTAACTGTTTGCTTTTATCTAAGTCAACTTGCTGCACCAAAATAGCTGCTGATTTTTCTAACTTTTAACCTTTTCCTCACCATTTCTTCCTTTCTGCAGTGTCAAAATGCATTTTGGTTTTGTTATGTGACTCTCTCACACAGACATACACGCACACACTAATAAAAGAGAGGGGGAAGGGAGTCTGGAATTGTGCAGAGTGTTCCAAATTAGCCTGAACTCTGTATTTAATGTTTACTGATAGCACAGCATTGAACTATCGCATGCACCAGGACAGTGATCCGTAAAATGCTCTTTTCAGTCCTCCCTTTGGATCATCTGTCTCCGTTGTTCATGATTACCAAGATGTCCTGATACATAGTTAGAACAGCCTCTCTCAGCCTTTTGTCTTGTACCCTTTTTAGGTTTTCTTAGAGCCTCGTGGAGGGTAGACATAAGTGGGTTGCTTGCATTTTTGCAGATCTAACAATATTCATCAGTTTTCTAAAAAAGAACTCCTTTAAATGATCTTTCATACTCATCCAAATATTTCAGAACTACGTCAAATTTTGAATGAGTTTGTTAGCCCTTCTTCAGCAGCCATTAAATCATCTGTATGCATCTTACTGGAAGACTTTTCAGATCCTTATCTATTAATAACTGGAAAAACAGCTGGTGCCAAAGCTACACCATATGGCAGAGCCTCATAGTGACACAAGCGCTTATGGTGATATAATAATGAATGAAAAATGAAAAGATTAATTGATGATATATAGCATAGCAGAGAGGCTTTAAGGGATTGCCATTTGTATGGATCACACAAACAGTTCAGACCTGGCTGTTAAACACAAGGGCAAGGTCTTTCATTTATGCTTATCTTTATACATGACTATATTTTGGAGTAGTACCAGTGGAGGAGGCAGCTCTGACTAACTTCTTGTCTCCAGAATAACCTGAATCCCGTTGTTCCCCTTTGGTTTTGCATACTGCATAGTTTTGAATAACCTAGGAATGCAAAGTAATAAAACATAAAGCCCTAATTGTGCTTCTTCCATTTTTACCGCTTTCCTGCTAAAGATTTCTTGCTTCAAGCCACGCCTTTCCTGTTTTAGCATCTAACCCTCTTTCCTGCTGGATCCATTATCTTTCATCAGCTATGCTTTTACTGTTTCATATCTCCCTTGGTGTCCTCTTCAGCTTTTTGCTCTCTTTCTTTCAACTCACGTTATAAAATGAACTACAGATGCTTCAGTGTTAAGCATCTTTAAAGCACCCAGAAAACATGGATGCTTTATCTGATTTTCCTTCTCTCCTTGCCTCTAAACCCCTGCCATGTGCAGTTCTTCCCTTACCTGCTATGTATTCTTTTTCACCATTTTTCTCACCTTAAATCCCAGAGGCATTTTTTTTGTCTTCTTTCCTTGACATCTGAAGTATCTGCCAGTCCTGTACTTTCTTCCTTCTGCCCTTTCCGTGTTTGTGTACCTCTGTAGTGTGAATCAATGAGTTTTACCGGTCTTCATCATTACATTCTTCTTTTTCCACAAAAGTCTTCATTGTCACCCTTTCGTTCTCCTTCCTCATTTTACCTAGTGCACAAACATAGCCACAGTCTCTGTATCAGCTGTAGTCTTTCTCCACAACTTGCCTCTTTGCCTTCAAACCAGAACCTCAGGCAGTCTTTTTGATGTTTCCACAATGGTAACTTGTGCTCACCTCAGGCCCAGCATGACGTAAAAACATCTCACATTCACTCCTATTGTCTAATTTTTCTTTCTTGGTGCTTCTGCAAAGCAATTTATCACTCAGGCACATTATTCCAAACAATAATTTTCTTCTTAGAAATATCACTAAATTCTCACTTCCATGGTGTATGTGAACGTAAAAATCTCAGGCCTTTTGCAGCCCTGGATCAATTATGCCAGCTTCCTTTTCATTACTCTTGACAAATCCTGTCTTTACCCATAAGTGCCCATCTTGAATATAGCCACAGGGGATGTTTTCCTGCCCATTATTTTTTGCTTTCTTCTTTGTCCAACAGGAGGAGTTTGGTCTTTGGTTTCAAACCTTTTCATGGGAAATCACCAGTTATTCTTCAATAGTTCCTTTTCATACTTTCACCAGCAGTTGGTAGTTACATAGAAGCAAGCACCTTTGTGCCTTTTCTCTGGGATAGTTTTCTTAATTATCCTCTGTAAAATTGTCTTTTGATGTACTGCCTGCACATCACTTGCTAGCTCTTATACGTGCCAGTCATCTCTGCATCCTGAAGTCATGTTATCCTGGCACCCCATTTTTGTCTTTATCTGCCTCATATTATAGATGGTATGCACCTGTGAGGTCTCTTCTGTTCATAGGGGAGCATTGTGATTATTTGTTTGCCAAAGCTGTGTAAAATTTTGAAACCACTGAGGTCAGGATTTTCCCCATAATGTAAGAGTAGCAGTATTCAATTTATACAGACTTAACCTTCTGCTAATGGAACTTCAGAAGACAGAAAATGGCTCTAAGTGGCCAGTGAAGGAGCCAAGATTACATGACATTGTAACGCTGACACAAATTGACATAGTTCAGTACCAATCTCAGACACTTTTGGACATACCAGCGTTTTTAGTTTTTCACCCACATCTTGAAGCAGTTTTATTTTTAAACTTCCCCTATGGAGATTTTTGGGTTTGTTTTCAGGTAGAATGATCTTCATGTGTTTGTGCTCAGTTCCATAACTATGAACTGGTCTTTTGCTGCACCTTCAATAAAAACTATTAGTGCTGTTTGATAGTACAGCCTCTTTGATAGGAATAGACAATTCTTTTCTTTTTTTCTTCTGAATTCCCTTTCCTGGCATTTTAGTCACTCTTTTTACGTTTTACTTTACAAGCTTAAATATCTTCATTTTTTACATCAATTCACTTCTGTTTCTTTTGGTACTTCTCAAAAAATTTATTTTCCTTTTTTTTTCCTTTTCATTCAAGTTAGTGAGTCCAATCCTATGGGATTTTGCAATTCTATCATCTAGCTCTTCAGTATATTTCAGGGTAAAACATTTCCCATGTGTTGAGCTTATCTTGTGAATGATACAGTGCTCATTTTAATGTTTTTGTCTAGCTGCCTACAGTCACATAGCCTTTTGTCTAAAGTTTTTGTCTTACAGACACATGCTTCTGTAAAAAGTCTTTAGTAGCACCTTTTGTGTTGCTCTCTGAAAGGAACTGTCCCTGAAAATCATCAATATATGTGGCTTCTCTGTTTTTCAGTGTCAGAACTCTATTATTTGCCTTGTTGTGCTAAAAATACATTAAAATGTGCATCTACTGAAATCTGTACCTTCATGATGTGACTGCATGCTTAAATATTTTGTATCAAGTGTTCTTTGGACTAAAACCCAGGTGTCTTCTTATTCCCACCCCAAGCAGTCTCTCAGGGACCTCTGCTTTAGGAGGCAGAGGTAGCTCCATCTGCCTATTTTTTTTCTATTGAACTTATTTCTCCACCTTTTAGCTTTTTATGCTTCTAAGATAAGCAGCACTGAACTGACCACACTCAGGAGACTTGAAAAGGTGGTGAATTCTCTCAACTATATGCAGCAGCTCCCCAGGATGCAGCAGGGTGTCCTCATACACTTGCATGTCCACCCAGCATCTCTTTGACAGCTCTCCATGAGTGAAGAATGCTCAGCTAGTAGCTTCCTGCTGCTAAAAGTGATGAAGACTTTGTCCATTTAATCCCTCAATATTATCATGAGACATGAGTGTCTAGACTTTCTTCATAGCCCAAGTGATGGTGTGAAGCTAGCATCCCCAGTGGTTGTACAATCTGGTCTTTTTCCTCTATGTATTCCTGAGAGTAAGTAGCACTTTATTTTGTTGCTTTTCCTCCTTTTCAACTGTGCAGTAAAACACAACTGAACTTCAGATACCTGTTTTAGTAAAAGGTACTTTCCAAATTTGTTTCACATAATTCAAGAAGTTTTTTGTACGGCAACTCTACAGCCTTTTTGCAGAGCTTCACTAAGACCTCACCAAGATCACTAAAAGCAGCAGAATTCCTGTTTCTTCACTTTGTATATGCATATGATTTTTGTGTCTTTATTTTGTCATAACAATAACTTCCTCCCTGGTTTACTTAGTTCTTCCATTTTCAAAGTTTTTACGGTTCAAAGGGGAAAGAGATGAAGTTATACCAGGAATGAGGCTGACTGTTTTTCTTTGCCAGGGGCACTGCATTTCAAAATGCAAAAGGCTCTTTGGAAACATTCTGCTTTCCAGTTACCTTCAGAGTCATTCACATGCCTAAACAAAATGTAAGCATTTAGTGCCAATTTAGATGCCTTCAGGTATCTAAGACATCTGCAGGGTAATATAGTATGACACAGGTCTCCCGGGAGCGCCCCCATCTGTCTGGAGCACGAGCACAAGTCCGAATGGAGTGCACTAGCAATTTTAAAATGGTACTGGAAACCATATATAGGCAGCTGCATTGCTCCCCTAGGATATACACGGATTTCAACATGAGAAGCCTCTGGCCTAAACGCAGTGCTTTCTGTGCCCACCTTACAGAATTGCACAGTTCAGCAAGAATAGATTCTTCATGGCTAGCGCTGAGAATAGAGATTGACTGGAAGCATTGTGTTTCCTGTAGATCAGGCTGAAGTTGAGTACCAGGGAGGGACGTTTCTTGCTCTTGGGAGTAAGCAAGCCTTTTGTAGGTCTGTTGCCTCAACTGTGAGATGTACAAGGCTGTGTACATCTCTCTCTAAGGCTGTGCATGTATTTTCCGTAGTTTATGTTTCACTGTCATGAATCTTTACAGTCCACCAAATTCTGGGAGCTGCTATAGGGTAAATTATACATTTGTTTATGGTTTGATACTGTGAAACAAATTGATTGTGACAAATCCACATATATATATGGTGTGCAGGATTATCACAGAGTAAGTGACCATGCATATGTTTTTGAGTTGATACAGGATCACTGATGATCACTAACAACAGATTCATCAGAATCACAAGACTGTTTACATCTAGAATAAAATTGGAGAATGTTGATGGGATGCCTGATTTATCTCTGATGAAAACCTGGTGATGTACAGAATACTTTGTTGGCTATTTCTTTTATTATCAGAGTAGTCTGCTGTTTCTGAAAAGCATCCAAATATATTACCATTTCTAGCAGAAATTTACAAGAATAGAAATTACCCTCCTATTTTGAGATAGGAAATATCTCATGTTGTCAAAAATAGTTGCCCAACTTCCTACTTTTTATTTTAGGACTTCTTTCGCATGCCCACATGGCCAGTTGTCACTGAATTTTATTTCATTTGTCTTTTCATTTCACACTAAGCTTCTCTGGCTGCATTAAAACTACAGGTTTTTTAAAAAAAAGGTTGATGTTTCTATCACCCATCGCACTTCTTTATTGGAATTATTTTTAATCAGATCCTAACACAGGACTTAGGACAACAGTCATAATATTTTTCTGTGTTTAAGACGTAGCACAGTAGGAAACTCTTATTCAACAGGTTGTCAAGGTACAACTTAGTGCCTTTCAGTGCTGCATGCAGGTGTAAGTGGAGGATTAGGCTGCTAATGCTAGAATTAAACATAAACAGAATTAATGCAGAGACTAAGCAAGGTCAAAAAAAATAATCTTCAAACCAGATTAGATAACTTGAAATTTCTCCTGCAGTAATTACATATTAGGTCTCTCCAATCATATACATCAACTTCCCTCTTTTCCCTCCACCTCCTTTCTTCTCAGCTGCAAGGAATATAATGTTTTTTCTTCTGATAAGGAACTAGAAGGATCTTAGGAGTAAGGTAAATATAGGAATATTTTCTATCTCTTGAATTTGAAAATGCCAGTCCACATTTTCTTAAGATCTCAGAGTCAGTCCCAGCTCTTAGATCAAATACTTTAATTATCAAAAGGCAGTATCACTTACTATTTCACCTTAACATGCACTCTAATTTTCTTCAAGTTACATGGATTTGAGAAACATTAGGGATACACAACCTGCAGACTTCTTGTGATAGGACAGAATTAGAAAACAGAAAAAGGGCTGAGCAGTCCTGTGTACATTTTCGTGATGTACAGGGACATGTGCTGCAATTTTCTGTTCAAGGATATTTGTTTGATGTCTGTTCTGGGAGTAGGAAATTAAAGTTAGCAGAATGAGTGTTAGGAAGACTAATTTTTAGTTATTGTGGGATATTTCCTGCTTTGTTACAGAGATCTAGAGTTCTTGAAAGGTACTTTCAGTCATTCAAGACTAATTGCAGTATGCGTACATACTGGTAATGTGAGAGGCCAGGTAGAGTGAAAGCCTCTTCTGCAAGTACACATTATATAAACTTAATGCGCTACTGTATGCAAACTTAAGGGAATTAAAATCTTTACAGACATATAGCCCACATAAGTGGCTTATTGTCATAAAAAATAATACATGATGTATGGTTAAGACAACCCTGGTTAAGTCCCCCCTGCCCCCAGCTCTTGGATGCCTGCCAAGCTGCCATGCTGAACTTGTAGGTCTTCATGCTTTCTGGAGTCCAGACAAAGCCTGCACATTGCCTGTGCCTTTGGCTTTCCAGGATTCCCCTCCTTACATGGATTTCTCTTTTTAGCACTCAAAGAACTGAGAACAGTTGTCACCTCTTGCAACTGGCACCAGTTTTTGATGGACTGTTATGTTACTTAAGATCACCCTTTTCCACAGCAACAGCCTTGAAAGTACTTTACTTCAAATTTTGTCCCTTTAAAGAATATGGCAGTTGATGCATGCGAATCCAAGCTTTATGGAATTCATGTCTATGCAAAAATACTGTCCGGTTTTGGAATTAACATTCATTTTTCAACTGGGCTAGATTTGTGTGATTATTATACAGTTTATCATAGCAGTTTCTTTTGTATTATTCCAGCTACAGCAATAATTCTGGGTCATTCAGGTTAACATGCAGTATGCTGTGTATGCTTAACCTGAATGATCACTTCCACTACCATGCAGAAATACGTAAAAATATATTCAGTTGTCTTATACTCCATCAATATTACTAATCATTTCAAGCAGTTCATCTGCAAAATTTATGAAAGATTAATCTTTTCCTTTTAGCCCTGCTATTCTTCATACTGTATTCTCAGAGTGCATTGGGAACATACAGGTATTTAAGAGCATCTCTTTGCCTCCATCCATGGGTGCGGTGAACCTCCTGTTTTTACAGTCCTGTTCATTAGACTTCTCTGTTGCAATAAGTTGCTGTTCCTCACCTGAACTCTGGCTGTTCTGTTTTGGATAAATTTGGAAACAGATGAAGTCCACAGTTTTTGTTCCTCCTTTTTGAGTATGTGACAAGAAGTAGTCTTGAATAAGTGTAAAAATGAAAGACAGGTATAAGAAAGAGCTTGAGAAAGGGATGGAGAAAATCTGAAAGTGAAGCTGGAAGCTTCATTTGGGCAAGTTGTGTCTGAGACTCAGAGGGCAAGGAAGAAGGACAAAATTGAGTAATCTTGAGTGTGTGTCATTTTCCAGAGAACATAGTGATCAGAAAGAGGATACATCTTACAGTGCAACTCCTGGCTATGTTGCATGACTTTACAGAAAAAAGCAGAGCCTGGAATGGGGAAGAAAAAAAAAAAGACAACAACTTTTTTTTATTTGATCACATGATCACATATTTTCAAAAGGCAGAAGTCACATAGAATTTTCATTTATATTACTGTAAAATATCAAACATATTTTGGAAAGATTTGTAAGTGTCTTGATAAGTTAGTTAGCTAAAAAATGGCAGTTAGACATGTTGATAAGTGATTTCAGAATAATTTTATCTATTGTTTCGCTGTTTCTTCATATAACATATGGTTTGACAATGCATTTGGAGATGAAATATTTTTCCTTTGAAAACAGTACTACCTGACCAGGGCCTAGCCTGAGCTGGAGCAGCAGCAAGAAATTTTTTAGGACTAACATGTATTTAATAAATGGTGATATAAAAATTTTCTAGATTATGTGGTGTCATCTTCCCGCCGTCTAGTTTTGGTAGAGAGATTATTCCCAAGGTTCAGTCAACAGCCCATGCGAAATCACTGTAAATATTTTCACATGTATGTCTGCAAAGTAATCAAGCCAGGGAAAATCCTACATCAATTTTCATGTGACAGAGATTCCTTGCAGCTCAACTTCTTGAGATTCAAATGCATGAGAAAGAGGCTAAATAGGGGATATAGAAAAATATATATGCAAAAAAATAAAACACTTTGTAATTCTTTCCATTGGTATGCCCCATATTGTACTCTGTACTAATGGCCTAAACGTATTATGACTTCCTTTCTTGTACATTTCTTCTGTGCCAACATGGAGTCAGAATACAGCTGAAATACACGGTTGGAAGCAGGTCAATTTTTTGAATCTCATGACTTGGCAGATACGATGATTAAGAACTCTATGATACCAGTGAATTTGCAATGATATTAAAAAAATAATGTTTTTTCCAGTTTTTCTTTCAATTGTCTTCCAAAAACAGGTGGTTATCTTACAGCTATAACTAATATAGATTAGCCGTCTCAATTTAAGATCCTAACAGAGACAAGGCATAAGTAATTTTTTTGCTACCACTGTGTAACTAGGCGAGGTTAACATTACAGCCTGACCTCACCTACCTACATTATGGTCAAAAGTTTCATTTCCATTAGGATTTGACAGAAAGATAGCTAATGCATCCAGTTATCTCATTGTAAAAAAAAGCTTTTTTGACAGTGAAGACATAGCCTAAGTCTACATAGTAAGACAGATGGGGATAGTTGTGTGAGCGAACAAGATTTGATTCCGTATGGCTCTCAATCCGAGGAGCCATGAGCAGAATGGAGCAAAATAGCAGGAGGTAGCTGGAAAATATGAGGGACATTTGGAATAGAAAGAATGAGTATCAGTAAAAGAGCAGGTTTATATGTTAATATTAATTTTGGAAAAATTTCTGCCAGCAGATGCATCTTGCTAAGGAACTGTTTTCTTTATTGCAATAACAGATGTATATAATCGTACCCTGAAAAAATGGCATTGGCTAACATCAATCCCATATGCTTTTTGTTTTAAGGTAAAAAAAAAGGTAGTTATGCTCCAACCATTCTGCCAATGTTAGTTCATTTACAATGCCGAGCTGTTCCTTTTTAATCTAACAGTTATAACCTGAAATGTTACCTGATTTACATTTCAAATTCACAGGTCACTATAAAATTTTATAGTGGTGAACAGATGTTTATGTGAGATTTACTTAGCTGTAGAGCACCTTAAAAGAAAAACATGCCAGTGGAATGTCAAAATTAAATCTCCATAGGAAATGCTACGGGGCTAAGTGCTTCAAAAATATTCACGTTTGCTATTAGTTTTGTTGTAACTCCTTGTTCTTTGTCCCCCGGCTTTACTCGAACCACAGACTACTACTGATTACTTTAGCAATTTATTCATTCAGAAGTAAAGTGGAATTGCAACACGTATGTGGCTTTACTTATGCTTATGTGTTTCTGCACACGTGTGAAGTGTCTGACTCCAATGTAAAAAGACTTCTACATGTTAAGATGTCACTGCTACCATATTTCTACTTGATTAAATATCTCATGACAGATAGCAATGATCATAACAATTCAAAAAAAGCAAGAAGAAAATTGTCAGTATCTCACTTTTCAGGGACACAAACAGCTGTTCCTTAGCTTGTCAAATGAGGAGTAAAAAATAGGAAAGTGTGAGAGAATTTATCAAAAAAGTTAGCTGTAACTTCATAATTTAAAAACAAAACCACTAGCTACAAAAGTTTGTGTCCAAATTCTTCCCTCAATATTGTGTATTCCTAAGTAACTGAATAAATGACTTAGGGTTTGAACTGGTAAACAGCGGATCAGAATCAGGCCCTCACAGTTTGGTTCATTCACTTGGCTACAGGTATCGCGGGTCTCAAAGCTATGAATAATTTCACAGTTTGAGCTGAAGTGTTATGATTTGTTCTTGTCTCTCACGGAAACATATAGGCTCAGAACAACGGTTTGTGTCAATGTCATTGTATACATTCTAGTGGGTTATAAAACCAGTCTGATCAATATTTTTGTATGCTGAGTATGACTTGGGGCCTCAGTATTCTTCATTTAAGGAGAAAACTCTGTCTTTGGCACAGCCTTGACCCCCTCCTTCACACCACAGCCCTCTTTAGAGGATAGCAGCCTGATGCTCAAGTCAGCAACATTATCAGCCCTCTCCTGCTCTTATCCTTTCCTATAGGGCAGGAAAGCAGCAAAAGGAATGTAGAGGGTTTTATGAAGGAATAACAGAAGGAATAGAGAGGGGTTTTCTCAATCCGAATAATGTGCATGCACAGTGCAGAGCTGCCTGAATGTAGCACTCTCACTCCATCTGGAAGGTTTCCGAGAACAAGCTTAGATTTTGTTTGGAACAAGAATATTCCAGCATATGAAGCATCTTTGCAATGCTCTCCTCCTAATGGATAACATTCAAGTATTTCCGAGTGAACATTCTGCTTAAATTCTGCTCAGTCCAAATCAACATGTGCATTTGGGTGGCCACAGCCAGATGAAGGTCACTGGTCAGAGAAGGCCTGCTCATGTTCCCGTTTCAGTGAAAGCAGACTTCAGGCTCTAATTTAGCAGAACCTATGACGCCAACTCACAGTGTCTTCTCTGGCTCAAAACTGTTCCCTGTATATTCTGGGTAAAAAATTGTTATTTCTTATCTTGGCACATTTTAATGTGTTTTTATAGGGCTGTAAACTTTCTTATTTTTGCTTAATTTTACTGTTGGAATAAAGATAGTAGTCTCCTACTCTTATTATGAGGCACTGCATCGTCACTACTTTATCCTTTTGTCCCACTGCAGCTTGCTTCCTTGCATATTGCTTTTCATCCTATTGAGTTTGCTTTGGAGTGAAATTCCAAATGTAATTTTATTCTAGTTGTGTTAACCAAATATATTGCTCTTTGGACACTGTGAAGGATTGAAAGAAACAGTGTGTAATGATGTTAATGTTGAGGCATGACTCCATTTACTCTGCTGGCATCTCGCTGTGAGCCGAATCATCCCATAGATCCCATTTACCACCCAACCACACCAAACATTTGTGCCCCTGGGAGGAGAGGATGGTGTGGTGGCAACAGCAATCAGTGATAGAAAGGAGGTAGGGTTGCTTATGTCAGTGACATTGGCTAACAGTGTTACATTATGACACAGTGACACTTTTCATAATATGATAACTGTTAACTAATCATAGAACCATATAATGGTTTGTGTTGGAAGGGACCTTAAATATCATCTAGTTCCAGCCCCCTGCCATGGGTAGGGACACCTCCCACTAGACCAGGCTGCTCAAAGCCCCGTCCAGCCTGGGCTTGAACACTTCCAGGGATGGGGCATCCACAACTTCCCTGGGCAACCTCTTCCAGTGTCTCACCACCCTCACAGTAAAGAATTTCTTCCTAATAGCTAATCTAAATGTACCCACTTTCAGTTTGAAACCATTACCCCTTGTCCTACCATTACACTCCCTGATACAATCCCTCCCCATCTTTCCTGCAGACCCCCTTTAGGTTCTGAAAGGTGGCTATAAGGTCTCCCCAGAGCCTTCTCTTCTCCAGGCTGAACAACCCCAACTCTCTCAGCCTGCCCTCATAGCAGAGGTGCTCCAGCCCTCCGATTGTCTTCATGGCCCTCCCCTGGATCTGTTCCAACAGGTCCATGTCCGTCTTATGTTGGGAACTCCAAAGCTGGACGCAGTACCCCAGGTGGGGTCTCACCAGAGCAGAGTAAAGGGCTAGAATCACCTCCCTTGACCTGCTGGCCACACTTCTTTTGATGCAGCCCAGGATGCAGTTGGCCTTCCGGGCTGTGAGCATACATTGCTGGCTCATGTTGACCCTCTTGTCCACCAACACCCCCAAGTCCTTCTTGGCCGAGCTGCTGTCAATCCATTCTCTGCCTGGCCTGTATTTGTGCTTGAGATTGCACAAGTTCAATATTTAGGAATCTTTGGTATTTGAGCATACAATTTTTCTGTTAAGCTGCAGTGAGACCCAGATATTTGCACCTTTTCATTTAAACTTAAGTCCTGAATCCCCTTTTTAATATTTGCTGACAAAAGCACAAACTCAAATTAGGCCAACAAAGCAGGTTTTCCTTTAAAAACTTGTAGCCTTGAACTCTGTCATCCCATTGCCTCTTTATTTATTCTTCTATCAAATATTATAAAGAAGATCATATTTTCAATCCATTGCTGAGAGTGGTTCTTGGCTTCAGGTTGAAGGTCAGAAATTATGCCTCATTTACAAGAAATGCCTTTCATTATTCCAATAGACATCAGTTTTGTTGTCACTGAATAATGGGTCACTGAAACACCAGTTTGCCTGTGTATAGTTTGTTAGAGTGGGCATCTTTCGTTAGGGTTTGTAAATTGCTCTGATAGGAAAGGCTGCCATAAGCCCGTGTGTACAACAACTTAGCTGTATATTAACCAGTGAGCTGTGCATGGGCTTCTTAAACACAACTGCTCTGGCCCATCTGCTCAAGGCACCAGCTTAGTCGTATTAGAGCCCTTGAGCATTACAACAGCTCCCTTTTCACCAGACTTCTTGAGGCAGAAGAATTTTAGCATATAGCCTTTGCTATCCTGTTTCCTCTTCCCTAAGTGCGTTCCTGAAAACTTAGCGCTCTCAATGGGATGAAACATTCTGGGGAACCTGCCCAGGTGTATTTTCTAGCTGTAAGATAAGTTTATTTAATATTATCCTGCAGAACAGAGTGCTGTGTTTTTCAGGGTGCCTGCTCAGGACGGTGAAACTCTGTGCTGGTGCTGTCACTTGCACAACACACAACTTGTAGCCCAAGGAGAGAAGATGAGCGAGGATGGATACCAGCCACTTCTTTAGCTTTCCTTTCCATGCTGCTGCAGGGCTTGTGGCATAACGAAAAAGCCCCGAGGGACTGGTCTTGGTTACAGTAGTCTGCCAAGCATGTCGTTTTTCATGGCTGTGTTGGAGGTGGTTCAGACAGATCAAGTCAAACCATCTGTTGAAATCACAGCTGTCTCCTAGCCTGCTAGCTACAGCTTGCCTCCAGCAAGCCCTGTTCTGGTTGTGTTTGTGTCTCTGGGGACACACTGCCCACACTTGGATTAGCAGGAGACTCTTCCCAGACAAAACATTAAACCCACCTCAGCTTGGACACGGAAGTCCTTGCTTGGACTCGAACACCCCGACTTGCTTTCATGCTTCTCATGCCCACCTCCCAGCTGAGGGAGCATTATTTCCTGACACTGAAAGGACAGCACGTCCTGCTGTACCCGGTGCAGCGCCTCTCAGTCTCCAGCACCTCAGCATGGGCAAGTCAATGTTGTTCTGCTGCCAAGGGGTTCCAAAGGGATCTGCAGGTAGCGGTTTTGCAGTTCCTTCGCACACTGTCTTTACTGGAGGACTCTCTTAATTAGAAGTAGAGCTTACAGACTGTTTTTTACATAGTCCTCATGCTTTTTCCCTGCAAAAAGACAGTGAGCAAAGCAAACATGCTGCCTTTTTCCTAACACGTTTCTTGTAGAACTGCAGAGCAGCTAGTAACGCCTAACATGTTACTGGGAGGCTGAAACCAAATTCCCTACTCATAAAAGGCCTTAATCAACATGTCAGACGTGTCAGGAGTTGAGTCTGTGTAGACTTTTTTCCACAATCCTTCCCCATGTAAGGAGCAGTCCTTTCTCATGCAAATAGCCCCCAAAGCCTATTCGGTTTCCTGAATGAGTAATACCATTCAGGACTGGCCCTGCTTCCTCTCACAGAAATCATGTCTCCTATGCCTAGATAAACTTTTAGTGAGCAAAAGGCTCACTTTTCAAAATACCCTATGCCAGTTCTGCAAACATTTCAGCTATAAGGAAGGACGTAATTATACACACTCATTGACAGATATTAATCGCAGGCTCTGCCTTTCAAAAAAAAAAAAAAAAAAGCAAACTCTACAGAAGTGGAAAACTGTTTATACATGAGCATAGAGTTTTGAAAATTGGTTAACGCTAGAAAAATAATCTAACTTCATTGAAGCATATGGCAGTGATTATAAATCAGATGTAAATTGTGAAAAAGAACCTGTGAATGCATGGAAAGGTAAATTCTGGCCATTTGCTGTGAAATAAAACGAACTGTTAACCAGATAATGGAATCATAATACACTGACTGTATTTTTCTAGACATTTCCAGGAAAGGAAATATAAAACCATTTGGTTTTTTTAACCAGATTTTCAAATTTTGTATTTTTAATAGTTTCTCTTTCAGTCAGTTGCCAAAAGAGCTTAAGGAAAAAAGCTGAATTGTGCCTTTCTTCACCATGCAAGTTATCTCAGTGATTTAGACAGAATGACTGACGGTAGTTAGGTAAGATGTAGAATAATTAGCACAAACTGCCTGAGTCACGCCCATAGAGATCATTGGGTTCAAGAGAAAAAGGGCTATTTTTTAATCAAAGAGTAGCATTCACTCCTGATTATACTGAAAATGTGGAGTGTTTGCAGCCAACTTCAACAGTACCTGTATTTTATTCAAAACTTACTGTCTTCTGAACTAAACCTTTGAACTGAATTTGAAGTTAAACTAGCAACTGATTATTTAGTTAATCTAAAATACCAGTTTATTTAAACTACTAACTCAATAATGAAAAATAATAACTACATGGTTTACTGAAGCACTAGCACTTGAAGAAACTGTCTTCCAACTCATGTAAGTCGACTCATCATTCTGCTACAGCACCGTAACTGTCACATCTTTGCACCGCAGCCTGCACGCCTGGCACACTGAACCAATGGACATTAAGGTTGTGTGTTTAAGGGGTACTGGACTAACTTCAGTCGTTCGTGACTGAAATACACTCTCTTATGCAGTCTTATGGTGCTTTCCACGTATCGCATCTCAAAGCTCTGTGTGGGTATTTTTAGCCTACTTATAAATTGATTGCATGCAGAGACACATGCACCAGCTCACCTATTCAGCAAGTGGCAGCTTAGAGCGAGGATCATTTGTTTTAGTGCAATCTGTGTTAATCTTCAGTGGTATTAGCTGAGAGAGGGAATATAAGCAAGGATGCTTTTCTTGTTATCTATTACATTTTTCAAACAATAACAAAGAATTTTAAGCATCTATTTAAAAATCACCAGAAAAGAGAAGATAAGGTATTTTGCCCAAGGGATATAGCTCAGTATTCTGACACCATCTTTAGATAAAAGCAAGAGGTGTACAAAATTCTAGTCAATAATAATGAAATTTTTGATGTAATGAATTTACACTGCATGTTAGTTAAGCTTTCAACTTTTCTGCTGTTCCCAAACACACATTCACAAAATTTCTCAGGGATCAATTATTTCTCTAGGTTTTTGTTGTTATTGTTGTTGGTTTCAGGTCAATACATTTTAATGACATCTTTCAGACATTTTAAGACTAGCTCTTTATTTAATATTTTCTAAAATGGAATGCAGGGAAGTGTTCAAAATATGTAGTTCATGGTACTAAATTGGGAGGAAAAATTCAACTCTCTTGTAGTATCACAGCTTCAGATTTCCAATTTTTTTTTAAGATTCAGAATCCCACCTATTGAAGGGCTATTAAATTCTAGTGCTAAAACAGCAAATTGTAATTCAGTTTATTTCATTTTAATCATTATTGAGGTTAATAGTGAAAAACTATGGCCCTTTAGAACAAAACATTGGTCAACACTAACAGTGAGAGGAATTTATGCTACAGATCATTTTTTCGATGTCAAGCCTTACTTCTTCACACAAATTTTAACTTTTATTTTCATTTTATAGCACCATATAAAAATAATCTTAGTGCTGTAGCTTCCTTTACAACCTGATGGCAACTTTTTGAAGAAGACTGTAACGCTTTGGCCACCCGAGGCCACAGGTTCTTTTAGCACCCAATTTGAAATCCACTGCACTGAAAGGAAAGACTTCTCTGACTTCAGTTAGTCCAAGTATGGCATTGCAAGAGATGCGATATGGGATCTAGACGGATCTGGACTGCACCCAAGCCTTTTTTCTGTGTAAATTACTGTGAAAAGCACCTTTAATTCAATCACTCATGAATGTGAGAGAGCTGTATATAGAGTGAAGAACAGTGAGAGTGTCAGGATGCTTGGAAGTCAGTCATGCCTCTGATTTTTTTATCACTCGGCACTACAAACCAACAGACCCTGACAGTCACCTCCTGCCTGCTCCTTGCCATACTTGCTTCAGGAATTGTTCGGTCCATGCATGCAGAAAGAGAAGGGGCAGGAGAATAGCACAGAGAGAAATAGTTCCTGCTCTATCATTTGCACTGGATAATTAGAAAATTTAACTGAGCAGGGGAAGATCAGAATTTCAGCAGCTTTTGGTGAAGAGTGCTACCAAGATGACAGGAAAACTGATGACCAGAAATTCAGAATTTAATAAAGGTAACAAAAAGTGAAGAGGACAATAGCTAAAATGCCTGCTTTTACACTGTGAAACATAAAGGGCATTTGTTATTGATTTTACAGAAAAAAATGCTGAGGATCACATCTTGTTCACATTTATTCTAGGAAAATTCCAATGCCTTTTGGAGGAATAAAACCAGTTCTTTTCCAGGGAAATGTTCCATGATTCTATAGCAACTGAGAATTTCAGTAAGTATGGTTTCACTTTGGTAGGCTTTAGAGCAGATATACGACTTTTTGGAGAGTCTTATTTTTTCATTTTCTATAAAATTTTCAAAAAGCAGTGAGAAATTGTTATATACATAAACACAGACAGGCTCTAACCTTGTGTTTCATTTCAAATCAGTATTTTAAAAGACACCTATATGGTTTCTAAAGAGAAGAAAAATACACACATATTTTCAAAACACTAAAATACACCCTTGAGATGAAAATTTGCCAACTCAGTTCGTGTAAGGTTCCCTCAACTCCCATTGAAATCAAAGGGGCATGTGCTTAAACACTTTCCAGGAGAGAGACATTTTCCTGAATTAGTCATAATGAAAATGAATTAATTTTGGTCTACGTCCCAGTATTCCCCTAGAGTCACAGTTTTTATATTTTCCTCCCAACTGTAGTCTGGGTGAGATTTTGTACCTGGAGTTTTTGAGCTATAAGGTTTTGTAGCCTGTATAACCTACTTCTGCCTGGCACAACCTCCTGCTTTGCCAGGTTGGTCATAAAGAAAGAAAAAAAGAACTCTTCCACAACACCAGAAGTAATGTTTTCAAGTGCGTATGTATGCTTGAATCACCCTGAAAGAGAACAGTTGATGTCTCACAGTAAATTTTTTAACCTCTGTGTACCAGCTATAAGGCGGTAAATCTAATTCATTAACAGAAATACAGCATTCCTAGAACGAATGGTACAGGAACAGTACTGCCACCTTGCTGGAGGAACAAAATAATGTGATTTGTGTTTCTCTACATTGTTTGGATAGCCTAGAATTCAGAATTAAGTATGGTAATAACCTGGTAATTAACAGTAATTTCTTTTATCACTGTGGAAATGGCATTACAGAAGCAGCACTGACCTATAATTTTTTTCATGAGTTCTTCAGTTATTGTCACTACATTTCTAATTACCCTTGCAGTCACCCAAACTATTTCAGAGCAGTTATTGAGATGATGCCAAAGCACCCTGGATCATCTTATTTTCTTGATCAACTGATTAAAAGGTCAGAACTGTCAAAAAATGTTAACCATGATGTGACAAGCATTCCACACTGAAGAGGTAATTAGAACTATCACCTGCCACTTGATAACTTTTGAGAATATAAACGTATGTAAATAGACAGAATTTAAAAGAAAGAAAGCAAGGTTGTTATCGCTTCAGACTGCTCATCTGTAATTAAAACTGTAATTAAAAAATATAGCAAAAAATAAAGATGTTGAACAAAATTCAAAGCAACTACATTTTTTCTTGACCTGTCTATTAATTGCTATTACCATCAGTGTTTTATGTGTCTCCTCCACATCAGAGGGGAGAATGAAGCCTTAGAGGTTCAGGGAATAGCTGATGGCAGTTTCAGTTTGATCATGGATTCCTCATTCCTTTTCTTCCATCCCTGTGCAGCACACAAATGCCATTTCACATTGCTGTTTGCAGAACAGTGACCCAGAAGCTTCTTTGCTGGAGCAGGCATTGGAGGCTGTGGGTGACAGGGCTGTGCTGGCTGCTTCCCACAGGAGGTGGGCATGGCATGTCAGGAGCTGAAGGACCACATACCTCCACATGGTCCCTTGGGAACTACAGGGAACTGATAAAAGTTAATGTGTCCCTAAATCCAGAAAAGGAAAACTGTTTTGTTGGCTAAAAATGCCTTTCCTTCTCCCCTGCCCATTTTTTCTGCCGATGACACTTAAATAAGGACAGGTCTTCTGATTGTGGTAACAACTAAAGAATGAATAAAAAGTTTCTGCTGAGGGTGGTTCATGGCAGCACTGTCAAGGCCACATGCCTGTTGTCACCTAGACAAGCTACTCTTTTGAAACTTTTTTCAGTGTTTGAATGAAGATCACTATCCATAGGGCTGTTTTAATACTTTAGAAAAAGGTAGTCAAATACTAAGTGTTTGTATTCCCCTAGAAATGGATTTTCTGCCAGTCATTTGGAGAGGAATTGCTGCCTAAAAAGGAGCTGATGGGGACATCAAAAAAGACCATGAAGTGTTCCATCAGCTAATCGGCACAAGTGGAATTAAATACTCAGTACAGACATTTGTGGGTGAACACGTAACAGGAGAAAATAGTAGGAAGAAGAACAGAAATGGTACACAAACAAAAGGTCTGAGTCATGCTTCTTTTGTTTTTAAAAGGTTCCAGTTTCATCCCTTTGTCAGCTTCTTGCCTTTGCACTTTACTATCCCAGTTCTTTCCTTCTTCCCACTCACTTCCTCTGTCTCCCCCTCCACTTCTCTATGCTGTGCTTCTTCATCTGGAAAGCCACATGGTACTCGGCACTTGCCTGCGAATCCCTGGGTAGGACTCCAAGCTGTATCCAGCCCTGCAGCCTGAAGGGTTCGGGTTTAAACATGCTCAGCAGGTAGCTTCGGAGACCACATGGCTCCAAGGGACCATCCCAGTAACAGTGCCAGTGAATATTAACATTTAATATGGCATGTATGTCATAGAAATATGTTATGCCTGTAAAATATATAACAGTATGATTACTGTTTTAAATGCCACGCTTGACATAACAAGATGAAGGGATTGAGTACTTCTGAAGCTAAAGTGTTTGTGTATTAGCCAGACTTAGCAATGCTATGCGTGTGATTTTGCTATGTGTGCTATGAATTGACTTCACACAGCTTTTTTCAAGCACTATTTCTGCAACCTGTGCTTCTTCATTCAAGCTCCTTAAAGGTTGCTATGGCCACCTTAAATACCAGGAGTTGTTAAAAAACCTGTAACACGTGGCTAGATTCTTAGCTGTTGCTTTCCAAGGCAGTCCCCATTTTATGAAATGCAAGCCTGTAGGGTTTGTATTTGCACTTTTAAGACTCTATTAAGATATAGACCATCTTTCAATATAAGTTGTCTTGCCAAAACTTCTCCTCCCCTTCGTGGCCACATAGACCAGACCTTCCATTTATAAATGGCAAAACATTTTTTAAGAGCCGTTTTTGAAAAAAAGAGAATTACTTATAAAAAACCTGATGGATTTCATTAAAATGAGAAAGAGCTGGAAGTATGTAACCCCTCAGATCTCAGCAATCCCTGAACACTGCTCTGTAAGCCATGTGGAGCTTCTCTGACTTAATTTTATCAACAATGAGAGTTAGATTTCTGGGAGAACTTCCTTCCAAGAAAGAAAAGGTTAAGCTGTTTGGTGTCAGTTTTTATCTACAACAATGAAGCTTTACATTGCCCTCTGTCTTCAAAGCCAGCGATGCTAGCCAGGAGAGAAGTTATCCATGAGTAGGAGGTGTTCACCAGGGATCTCTAAATCACTCAAGTAGTAGCTTCCGCCTCCTGTGTCCTGAGACATTTCTGGAAAAAATCTGTTCCTGGCAATCCCGGCCTGTTGTACCGACCCAGCAAGGCTTATTGCTGATGTTGTAAAGTAGAACAGCCACTACACTTCCCTAATTCATGCTAGTTTCCTAGCAGCCCCTGGATCAAGAGGTCACAGCACTAACTGGACTGAGTCCTTCTTTTTCCTTTGAGTGTCTCTTCGCATTTGCTGAACAGACTACTCTGGATGTGTGCTTTGTCTCATCCCAGTTAGGCATACCTGCAGAGAAGCCAAAAAAATTACATCAGTGAGACATGAACCAGGATATTTGCATTTTGTGTGTGAACTTGTTCTATTCGATGCATAAGTGGTTAAGATCATCGCACAAACATGCCTGAAGATGACTCTTTTATTTACTTTTCCTTACAGCAGTTCTAGTATTTTAAATTATTATAGTAACAGCTATGAGAAAAATCTTACAGAGTTAGTTAGTATCTCTCTACATGGAGAATTTATGTAGCCTATGACTTGTTGAGGCATTTTTTTTAGTATACTAAATATTTTGAAGCTTAATCACTCATGCATAATGTGAGAAAATATGAGGGTCACTCTCTAAGAATGCAAATACACATTACTACATAACCAATGAGTTTAGGCAGCTGAAGTGGGGTTCTCATTGAACTTTGCATGCAGGGTTAGCCGAGTTCTTTTTTCTGGGACACTTAATACATTTCCTCTCATAGATTTTTCATACTTCCCTTCCCACAAAGCCATGGGGTTTACCCCTGATTTTCCTTTGTGAAATTGAAAACAGGAATCAGTGAAAAAAATCTGGTTGTTGGACAAGGTGATAATGAGTCTCAATATTGCAGTATCCCATTGAGTGTATTGATTATTACTACTGCCCATTCACTGTAGAATGTCACACAATGGCTATTACAGTTTTCACAACTCTCAGTCTAATTATATGTTCTTTGATTTTTCAAATACAACAGAATTTTAGTGGCATTTGCCCTACTACAATAGCCCTTTTTATTTGCTTCAGGACTTAAATCCTGTACTTCTTGATCAAAGGATGCTTTCTCTCACATTTCAGAGAACAGTGGGTTATGTAGGAGGCAGTTCTTATTCCTGAAAACAATCTTTATTTGCAGAAATATAAATTTCTTATGAAGTCTTTGATGTCACAGACCTTGTATGAACTTTGCTCAGTTAGGCAATTCATTTCAGAGGAGAAGTTAAATGAAAAGAAGCATGATCAAACAGTTAAAATGTTAAACTTAGCTTGCAGCTCTTGCATTTATGATAGGGGCCCCATATTTGTGATCTGTAAATGAGTCATGACATGTATGTGCCTCAGTTTCTTGATCTGTAATAAAAAAGTCAGAGATAAGAATTTCTATATGCTTCATAAGAGTGTTGAAGGGCCTACACTTAAAGACGCTCAAATAAGTAATTCAAAAATCAGCCTGACCTTGTGTTTTGTCCAGTGTGGATGAAAGTTGTGGGAAAAAAAATCTGATTCTATATTTACAGTACACTGAAATGAGTTTCAAGTTCATTAGAAACTAACCCAAGATTTACCAAATATTGGACACGTGCTTGCTTCGAACTTGGTGAATCTTTCAGGATTTAGAAGGTAGAAGAGTAGGTGAGAGTGAAAAGAAAGATTAAAACCTCAGAATTTTATCTGCTTTATATTTATCATGAAAATACAAAAAAAAAAAAGCACATATTAATAAACAAATGGAAAGCTGTCCTCTGAATGCTAGGCCACCTTGTGTCATGCTTCAGCATGTCATATGCCTTTGAGTCTCAGGAAGTAAAAAACAAAAGTAACTAACTGGTTAATCTCGGAAATCATCAGTTTCGTATAAATATTTTGATTGGACTCATCTCAACTACCAGTTCATGTATGCATTTCACTTACATTGCCTGATATATAATGGTAAGTCATGTATTTTAATAAAACACTGACTGGAGAGAAATCCTTACCTAATTCAAATCCCCATTGACCCAAGCAGGGCTATGCCTCAACTTTAGTTCTTTCATGTCTCTTTTCACTCTTGGATGTCAAAATGCATTGGAAAAGAATGCACAAGACATGATCTCAACACTTCTGGGTGAAATGCCTTGTTATACACTATGTAGAGAGTCATCCATTTACTTACATACAAGTCTATATACTTACGGTAACCTCATAAAGGGATGAATTTCTCCAGCTTGGTAAACAAAAGGCAAAGAGTTAAAATCCTCTTATCCTTAGCCAGAACATCTGCAGCTGCTACCTGAAATCCCACATTTGTTCTTAATAGTTATCGGGTGACCCTCTCAGAATATGGGTTCATCTAATTGATTCCAGATGCCCGATTCCCTGGAGTAGGTAAAATAAAGAGACTGGCAGGTAGAAGGGAAACAGCATGAGTTTCTTCTATATAGACTTCAAGTGTCAAAGATCTGTTGCCTGTGGTTAGGCTTTATACTGCCAGAAGTTCACTCATTTTTAGAACTGGCTGGTCAAAGGGAATCCTCTTTTTCTGCTAGAGAGTTGGTTTTAGCTCCCATATGTGGTGCCTATCTGCTGCAAAGTAGCACCTAGGAAACACTTAGAAGGGCCTAGGCTTGACCACAGAAGTGGTCATCAGAGGAGTTATTGCAGGAAATCAGGGCCCTGAAGAAACCAGAGGCTGTTCAGGATTTCTTCCATACCGACTGTAACAGGAGCATCAGAATTGCTGTTCTTGAGGGGATATTCCTTTCATGTGTATTGCAGAAGTGAAGTAATAGATAGTGTACAAAGTGAAGTAATAGATAGTAAAAGATAACTCCTGGTAGTGTTCCAGCAGCACACATTCCTAGTCTGTGCCCTGGTATGGATTAGGCACTAAAAAACATAACAAGGCAACTTGTTTCATCAGAACATGTTGATCTTTACAGACTTTATCCTGACAGTAATGTGGAACGAGAAGTTGAAACTAGAATTTCATCCACCAAAGTTAACGAGAAGTTTGAGGGCATGATTGAGAGAAAAATTTGTAATGGGGATGACATCAACAGAATCAGCTAGGTGTAAGTTTTATACAGTCTTAAGTGAAGATTTTCTGAATACTTTTTACTCAGTTTGAACTTTCATTAAAAGACTAGGCACTGTAGGTTTATAAGAAGCTGATTTTTTTAATGAAGAAAAAAAGGAGAAAATCAAAAATGTACAATAAATTCTTACTCTGCCTTGCATAGATCCTGGATACCTCACACTCTGCTGCATATCCTGGAGGTGTTTCAAACTTGAGAAAATTTAAGGTTGCTTCAGAGAAGTCCTGAGTTAGCATCCAGTTCCTCACCATCCTGCAAAGAAGGGCAAGTCCGTCAGGTTTTCAGAGATTTGTGTGCATTCATGTGCTTTCTTAATTTCCTGAGAATTACCCAAAGTCATTGCAAAGGTATAGAATTCCACTTTTACTAAAGGGAGGCTCAGGTAGTCAATTCACTATAGGGATGTAACCCTTAAGTGAAGATGTTCTGTATGTAAACGTGTGCCTTAATTTTTTATAAAGTTCTTAAAAATCTGTGCTTTGTGCTAAACGGCTCTGATGCCTATCAATCCTTAGAGAAAACAGGCGTTATTAGAGAAACAGAAATATATCTTCAGTGCAGTCAAAGGCATCCTCAAGAATTTACATGTTTGCAATGCCAGAGATTTATTTAGCTGAACATAGACTCAAGCATCAGTTTCAAATAGGAAAAAAATATTTCTCCAGCTGTTGCCACATCTGTTATCAGGACCTGCTGCCATATCAGTGAATGCATTTAGGCAATTGCTACAAGAAGCAACCTTAGGGTCTTTATGCCCAGAGGAAAGAAGGATCCATTGGAGGGTGTGAGACATTAATCTTTCGATGCAGAATATCAAAAGTGGATTTAAATCTTAATGGAAGAGAGGATACTAGGATACCAAAATTAGACTGGGGAAAAGATTCCTGCAGTACTAACATAATGTGCAAGTGAATGTGTCTGGAAACTTAAACACAGTATTAGGAAAAATTATGTAAAGTCACTTTGAGAAATAGAATGACAGACCTTCAGCTGAGAACAAAAAGACTCATATGTGTAAATTGGCATGTGTCACTGATTTAAATTTACACCTGTTTACTCTAGCTGGCCAAGAATTCTCAAAGGGTTTTGTACAATATTTTAATGCTTCTTAACATACATACCATTCTCACAAAATCTGTCTTGAAGCACTATGTAAAGTGAGAAGCAAGGAAATTCTTTGAAAATATGAGTAACATTACTGATTAGTGCCTATGGAGGTATGAAATTCACCTTACGAAACTGTAAAATTTTGCCAGAGAAACAACTAGTTTAAAATATATATATATATATCTTTAAAATATTTTAAAAATAGTTAAGTTTTAAAAGAAAAACTTTTAATGTTACAGTTTTGTAAAAAACTTGTAGAGAGGAGCAGAGATACACAGTATATTGCAAACCTTCTATCTAGTCTGTAACAGGCTGTATGGCTTTCATGCCTGTGATTGTTACAGAGTCTTTCAAACTGCTCAATCAGTAAAGAATACCAATACAAACAATCCCCTTCAATTATTTTCTTTTCAGATCACTTCTTTCATCATTAATTTACCTTTTGGCATATTTCTTACTGTATGTTCAGTGCACTGGTCAAACAAATGTAGTGTCACAGCCATCATAAAAAGTCATCAAGCATTCCAAGCTGAACAGATTGGTTTACACCTGCCAAATACTGGGCAATTGTTATTTTGATACATTGTGTATTAAAGCAAAATCCATCAACAGAATAGTTTGAGAGGAAATAAAGGTTCTTATCTTCTGGGAAAGCCTAAAAGACCAGCTACAGTGGTGGTGAAATTTCTGTGCCATGGTTTAATTTAAAAAGGACATTGTCTTATCCTTTCACTACTAGATTTTGAGTCAGATATAGTCTTCTGAAGAGATAGAGGTAGTAGTCCAGATAATAAAACTGCTATTACAGCTGTTCTTCCCATGCAGCTATTTCTGCACCTTCGTACTTTATGTGGGGACTGATGCCCTCCCCATGGTGTGCACTGTCCATATATCCAATAAACTGATAGTCCTAGTTCCAAGAAGATGGCTGCTATCTGTGGAGAACAGGGAGCACAGGAATACAAAGAAACCTTATCAAAAGGTTTACATTTAACAGACCTCTCCCTTTCCTCTTTCCTGGACTCTCTTCTTCACTGAGGTACTGCTTTCTACCCTATTTTTACTCACTTCCCTCTTAAAGTCCCAATTTCTAATCAGCATCTTTCCTTTTCAAAAGTAAAGTGGAATGCAATTTCCACTGGAGATTGTAAATCCATCTTCGCTGCAGAATTGATACAACACACTTCTATCTTCTAGAAACACTTGCTGCTCTATTTTAGACTTCTCAATCTGGCATTCGAAAAGTGACAGGTCCTAAGGTTTTCCTAAACATATACATGTATGTGCAATGTAGCCATATGCTTAGCTGGACACTTCTTTGATGTGTGTGCAATGTGGACCTAGTCTACTTAATCCAATATTTGGATTTGTGGGTTTAAAGCAGCTTTGGTGTATGATTACAACAAAAGTAGAACTTTTAACAGTAAGAATTTTCCATTCATTTTCAGTAAAATGAGAATCCTTACATTTCAGAAGGTGAAGGATTTGTGTTTCACTATTTACTATTGTGCTGGTGCTTCAAATGGGAGACTGCATGTCCAGAAATCCTAAACCAACGATCCAGAAAATGGTAGGGCACATAAAACTACAAATGGCATGTTCTCCTGCTGCAGATGCAAAACATCTAGGCCAGTTCATAAAAGCCCCTGCTGCACAGTGAGCTCTTTGGAGCATGGAATATGGTAAGTGTAATTCTGGCTTTCCTCAGCAGAATTCCAATCTGGAACAGGGCTTTCGGGTACTATGGCCATATAAGGTGCAAGATATAAATCATGTGATTTTCGCCTTCCTTTGTAATGCAAAGGGGATCCTCACTGTACTAGTAGATAGAGAATGCCTGTTTTATGATATATTAGTTTGCCTCCAGTTATCAGTGGAGTTAAAAACATAAAAGCTGAAGGGGAATGAATATTAGACTTTGTTCAGAAATCTGTTGTCCTAGGCTGTTTTGAACTGGTGCAGTGAAACTGCAAAGTACATGCTGTATGGCTACAGCAGTTTTCAGTTATATTTCAAAAACATCAAAGGTAACATGTCTTGTATTTCTCCTTTGGACCTGGAAATTGAAATAATAACAATGAGATGTGTTTCTTTTAACTTTCTGCATGGCTGGGCTCACTTATTATGGAAGATTAATGTTGATGAATAGGTTAAACACGGTTGAAAATCAGTCTTTCCTCCCCGAGAGCTTATTTGACTCAAGACACTTCTCAAATTTTTAAAGGTAAACTGATTTTCTTCAGCACTTGAGCAAACAATCACATATACTTATGAATAGTCAGCACAAACATAAAATTTGCCATTTCACTTTGCTCATTTGCTTTTCTCTCTTGCATCTTGGCAAAACGTGCCACTCTGGTTTTCTCTAACAGCAGCCTCAGAAGTGCTCCTACTTATTGTGCCAAATTCTTCATGGTTGGTATATAAGACAGAAACACAGCATAATAATTCTATTTTTAAATAGAACAGATTTTTGCAATGTTACAAACAACACAATAGCACAAGCTCTGTGCTTGATTGTATTAATTATATGAACATTTCTAAAAAAAATTCCAATTCTTACATAAAATATCCATGTGCCTGTGTTGTCTTTAACCCTTGTTTTTTGCCTCTTTCTTGTCTTGCTGTTGACTGTTATTAAAGACCTTTCTCTAGGACTACATTCAGAACTCTAGTTGGCTGGAGAAACAGTCCCACCATGATGAAGTTGGCAATGAACCACAGACTATACGTTTTGCCTTTGAAGTACTTTCATCTCTCACTTTCCAATCCTAAAAGTATCCCTAGCAGTCTGATATAAGTGCTCCTTTAAAAATTCAGGTTTTATGTGCAGAGGGAAATCATTCCCCTAGGAACCCACTGCAAACAGTACCATCCGTAGGTAGCTCCTGCCCTCTGCATTTGTGGTGCAAGGGGAAGTTGCACATTTTCTTCAAACTAAGAGGTGCACATGGGAAAAGGAAGAAAGAGTCCCAGTCTTTGAGCACTATCCAAGATCAGCATTTCTTCTGAAACAGTTTTGTTTTTTGTGTTATTGCCAGACACGGGAGTTGCATGGAAAGTGCCATGGTTAATCCAGTGATATTCTCTGCCAAGGAGTGAGAGGGAGACCCAAGAAATATAGGAGTTGGTGTGAAGGAACAAGGCTTCTTTGTACCCTGAGACTCAAGTGCATCCTGTAATAACAGTGGTAGCTTCATGGTCCTGGGAGAAGAAAACTCACTATTTCTAATACAAACAGGAATGGTGACCATCTCTGTGTCACTCATGGTGCAATTGAAGGGCTCAGTTTCTCTGTGGCTCTTACTTTCAGAAGAAATTGTCTTCATTTTACTATAAGCAGAATCCATTTCTGTATTCACAACATGAATAACCGATAGAGAGACACATTTTGATTGCAAGCAGCTGTTGTCATCTGATCAGGGGATGTATTGCAAATATTTTAGCAAAAGTTTCTCCTCCTCCTCTTTTTCTCCTAAGACTCTGACAAAGTTGATGCGTGACTGGGAAATCTATTCATATATGAAGAAATTCCCCGTGTCGACCCCCGGACAGCAGGCAGTACCATTTCACAAGCACATACATCAAATGGCACCTGTTAGAGTTTAAACTTTGTACTCTAAAACCTTGACTAGATGGAGTGGCAAGAGAGTTGTGTGCTTTAGACTGTGAAGCTTGGAGGTGACGAGGAAGTACGATCCCCATTGACTGAACCTGAAACCAAAAGCTCACCATAAGCGTAAAGCTAGACCTTCATTGTGCCTTTCCCTAGGTGTACCACTGAGAACAGAGGTATTTAAATCAGTGAGATGTGATACTACCCCAGAAACCAGCTCTTCAGAAGTATTATTGTGAGTGCCAGAAAATATTTTCTGCTGTAGGCCAAGGAGAGAGAAAGAGCCTTTATCTCTTCAGGGAAGAAGAAGAAGGAGTTGTTTAAATAAAGTCCCTGACTCAGATCTACAGGGAAGAGAGTAGTCTACAGAGACAGAGCTCCTAATCCCTGTTTTTAATTTGATTCATCACTTTCTTAACTGTGATTGTGAAACCACTGGGGCAAAACCTGCTTGTTCCACTTCATGTTGACACTTTTCAACTTGAATAAGGTGAGCAGGACATGAACGGTGCCATTATACTGTGGAATAGATGCCATTTGAGTATACTATATTTAAATCTAGACCCAAATTCTGCCTTAGTATATGCTCAGGTTCTCATTCAAAGGTGGAAATCTACTCCACAATTCCTTAGTGACTATGTACTTCAAATAGGAAGTAAATCAGAAAACTGTGTTGCACAGAAAGAGTACAATTTTATATTTGGTGTGTACAGCAGAATCCAGCATGGTGCTGAGTGCCTCCAAGCCAGGTCTCTAGTCTATCACCTCCCAGCAAGTCCAGTAGAGATGGCAGGTGCTGACCTCTTCCTAGAAAATACTCTGTAGCATCCAGAACACCAACTGAATGGAAAAGGTAAGCATCCAGTGGCTCACTTTATGTCCCTAGACAGTTTGCTGCAAGATTAATTTCAAGTTTTAATGAAAATAAATGGTAATGATCTAATGAGGTTCTTAATTAGAAAATGTACGGTCCTTCAGCACATTCCACTCGAGTCCCGGGTGGCTGAAAAGCAAATCAGAACAATCACCAGTTAATACAGAGACACTCATTCTGATTATTCTAAGAAATTGTAGAGCTTAATACTGCATACCATGAACACTGTATCACAGTATTTTTAGGCATTTCTGGCCGAATAGTGTAAATACAGGCAGGACATGTATAGCAATGCTATAATCATTACACCTACATCTGATAACACCTCTCATTAATATCAGGAAATAGACCATTAAAAAAAATATATGTGTGTATACAATACTTTTGCATCTGCTAATGTGACTGATCAAGGGCACAGGATGGATCCTGATTCCTTGATCTCCACGTGTAACTTCTGTTTACTTCAGCACTTGGGAGCTGATATCTTGATAGATTCCTCCAAGCATAAGGTGTTATACCCACTTACTCTAGAAGTAAAAAATACCCATGCTCTCACATGCTTTTTCTCAATCTGCCTCTCTCACTCTCTCAGCTTGAATGCTTCACCTTAGAAACATTACCCTTACGGTTTCTTCTTCATGATCTTCATTTCTTTTTTATGTTACACTGCTCACAGGATGCAGAGAGAATAAGAGTGTTTGTGCTTATTAGATTTAACCATAGAGAAAAGTATTTCTTGTTAATAAAGATCCCAGACAAATCTGAAGTGTAAGACTATTTCTGGGACTTACTGTTTAAAACTCTAATCCTTTCTCTTTGGTAGCTCTGCTCTAACCTAAAGTTCCACAATGACTATTTTCAAGTTTTTAAAATTTTACAGCCTAGTAAACTCTGATAGATTCTTTATCACCTTGGGTAAACTAAAAAGTTTGTTTTCATGAGATAAAAAGATATTGAGCATGCTTAATAGAGATTCACAACAAACAAAAGAAATTTAGTAATAAAATGCAAAACAAAGGAGACAATATGAAAAGCAAAACAGGTTTCTAGGGCACCATTTTAATGGTGCTTCTAATCTCTTCTTTCTAAATGCAAAATTTTTATTGAAGACTGAAAAATAAATATGCAGCTAAATAATACATCTCACAAAAGTGATTTTCATGGCTGTGCAGAAAACAGAGATCAATGTATGGAGTGTAGATAGTTCTGGTGTCTGAATAACCTCCTCTAGAACAAAGTTCAAAGCAGTATGAAAGAGACAGACCACTCTCAAGAACAATGAGGAGAAAGAGTCATATGATGTTGCATGGCTTGAAATATGCCTAACTGTAAATGAAACTATTATCCAGGAAGCTTTTATGCAAAAAAACATCTACAGTTACAGTCTAAATATAGTCTAAGCTCTAACTTTGTTTCCTTTTTACCAGGAAATACTTTTTATCTGCTATTTTATATAGACAGCACAACAGCTGATTAATATTTAATGTAGCATGAACTCTTTAATGATGATAGACTTTATCTTGTGCACTTGGACTCTCATGCTCATGGACTCCCTTTGAGTTTCTCTGCATGACAGGGTTCTAGAAAAATAAGTGAGGATCTCCGCTTTTCTTGAAAGAGTAGTTTTAGCTGACTGCCCTGTCAAAACAGGGCTTGAAATGTGAACCAATACAGAGTAGGCTATTTCTGTTACTGCACTTTTCTTACAGATGGCTGGAGAGCAGGGGAATAGGCCAGTAAATTACTTATACACAAATATGCACAAATGAATGCACACAAGCTCTTTAGCGAGAAACCAGTTATATTTGCAGTTAACCTAAAGTAATCTTCCTGGTTACTTCTCCAAATCTGCAGGCTGAATCTTTGCTTTGTGGACAAGAATAGGTTACATTTTTGTGGAGGAGGGTGGACATGTTTTGCAGGCTCAGACAGGCTCTGAATACTAGCTCACGGGTGCAACCTATATATAAATATTACAAGACTATCTTTTTCTATCCAAATGTGGGCAAAACTGTGTTGTCTCCTTATTCATCATGGCACACTCTGCAGTGTTTCTGAAGACTTGGATTTAATATTTCGTTCCTGTAGGGACAGGATTGCTATGTGGGATCCGGGAATCTTTGGGAAAATAAACTGCTATATCAGAATATTTCTGTTTAGGCTGATGATGAGGGATGGAGCTTGATCCCTGTAGAACATTGTGTCATTAATGCTACTTAAAAAGTACTTTTTAAATTTCTGGCATGAAAAAATTATCATCTTTAAATAGTGCAAATTGAAGTTACTCATGATGTCTTAATTTCTTCTGTGCTATTTTATGGATTTTGTAAGTTCTGAAAATATTATATTTATATTATGTTATGTTATATGTTATATATGTTATATTTATTTTATTATATTATATTATATTTGTTATTATATATATTAATATTTCTCTTAACTAAATATCAATAACATGGAAGTAATTCCCATGCTATCATCAACTTAAAGCCATCAGAACAAACTCATGGTCTGTAAAGAAGTACTTTAGTTCTTTCCATTCAGGACTGGTATAAGGGTCCCTCCAGATCAGAGTTTCTCAGTAAATTATTTCTCTCTTCTGAATCTTGTTATCTCTCCCAGCTTCATGACTTTCTTCAGAATCCTTCTCAAGGCCTGATGCTCCTCTCCGTTTCACATCCCTGCATCCCCAGGGGTACTCACTGATCCAGTCAGATGCTGTAACATTTCCTTTGCTACTGCTGGCAACCCCAAAACATGCCTGTGCATGAAGGTTATTTTTCACGTTTAATGAGTTGTTGTGATTATACTGGAATTTCAAGTGTTTGCCATGATGTTAGAGAGTCACCTTGTCTGACATTGTAAATGAACTGTATTTGCAAAGTAAATATTTTCTCAAAGATTTCAGTTCCCAAAGAGCAAATTTGAAGCTGCCTAGTGTTCAGATGTACTTGAATATAATTTATATGATTGCTCACTGAACCATGTGCACTATTCTGCAACATTCTTCAAACTGAGAGCCAAAATTTTAGCTTCTGCCATGTGTCCTGACTAAGCCACATAATTATAATCCCCTAGGTGACACTTGATAACTATGACATTTATCTAATAACCTAGTAAAGGTGGCTATCAACATTGTATTCTGTGCATGAACCAGTCAGTCCACGTTCAATGGGTCTCTGGAGTCTAAAGTTTGCCACCTGGTAAAAAGAGCATGATGGAGATGACAGCATTGGACTGAGTTATATGTGAACTACATCCAAATCTCGAGTGCTGATTAGCCTTGAGGCAGGAGGGTGCAGCTGGCTACTGTTCAGGGAGCCCACACAAAGGGTGCAAGCAGAGGGTGGTGGCCCATGCAAAGACGCAAGCAGTATCCAAGTCACCTCATTTCTCCACCTGCCAAATGAGCAAAAGTAATTGCTTTGTTCACAGTGGCATTGTAAATAAAGACTTTAGTTGCTTGTGAGGTACTTGGAAATCCTCTTATTGAAGATACTGTGGATATGCAGATTATTTATTATGTCTACAAATTATATGTACCTGTGGCCTTGGCTTGCACAGAATACATGATGTGTTACTAGCACAGGCCAATTAACTGAATTTAAAAGCGTAAAATAGACAAAGCAAGCTGCCTTTAATGTATGCTAAAATAATTCCGTTTCAGCCTGATTTTGTTCTCTGCTTTCAAACGGCTGGGTGATGTGACCCTATAACCTTTTATCCCACTAAAGTATCTGTCTTGTTAACCTTTTTTCTTAAAGAATGTAGGGTTGGAAACTATCATTATTTGAGATAAAATCTACTCTTTCATTCTATTATTTTCTTTATGAAAAAGACCTGATTATAAAAATAGTAAGGGTTTTATTATATTAGTGAGTGGTACATTACTTTTTCCCTATTAAAAACCTGATTAAAAGTACTTGGATCCATGTTTTTGTAACTTTGGCCCTTGCCCTAAAAATTCACTGACTTACCATTATATCTATTGTGTAATTACCAAGCTGGTTAAAAAAAAAAAAAAAAAAAGACTAACTTTCTGCTGGGGAAAAAAAAAATCAATAAAACTTAAAAAACCATGGCAATGAAGTATAGCCACTGTTTTCACTCTGATCAGGCCTGTCTACAGATTACCAATATAAATCCATTCCCATTCCAGACTGCAAAATTACCTTTGGTAGTTACTCAGTTGTGTTCATGAAGAAACTCTTCTCAACATCTCTCTGGAAGTACAGGCAGCTCTTAAATTTCTTCGGCCAAATGTCAATGAGTGCATCTTCCAGCTTTCAAATTTGCTGTACATAGTACAGATTACTTTGGTGTGATAGTAAACTAACCGCCACTGGGAAAGGGACTTTCCGTTAACACAGTTGCACCTGATTAAAACAGTTTTTCATATAAGGTCTTTTAAAGAAATCTTCCTTCCATGTGTACTTAAAAGGAAGTCCTGTAATCTGGGTAAGTTTACGTGTAGAAGGGATAACAGGTTCTGTTTGCCAAATGAGTTTCTTTCCTTCATGCAGAGTAGGCTTTTCCTTAGAAACATGCTGCCATTAATTAATATAAATTGTGACCTACCACTTTTCATGTAAGACACAATGACCTATCCCTACTTGCATTAAGACTGTACAGATGCCTGGAGCGTGGCTTCTTCCAGTGTCTTGTTATTGAGCGGGGAACAAGCAAGTTGTGAAACATCATAAAATAATTAGCCATAAGAGCCATGAAAGGGGAAATGTAGACATTGCTGAGACCAGTGAAAACAGGGGCACTCGGGTGGCAGGTGCTCAGACTGTGAATGGGACCAGGAAGGAAGGTGGTATTCACCTTTGAACGGTAGCTGCCATGCCACTGTCTCTGTAAACTGCTTTCTTAATAAACAGCTTGGGAGTGGTTGGTTTTATTTTTGCAAACAAGGAGTCCTCTCCCGTCACTGCTTGGTGTATGTAAGTAACTGCAAACCAAAGAAAACAAACAGCATAATACAGTTAAGCAGAAGACTTTCCTTAAGCAGAGTCCTTCCACTTACCAGCCTTGGCAAAGAGCCTCAGTACATATTTTGTATCATGACCCCATACATGAAATACTGACAGAAATGGAGATTCTGTTTAAAGATAGTATCAGCATTCCTTGGATAGGCTCTAAATCTTAAAAAGCAACTCAGCATGTTGTTTGCTGAATTATGCTGTCTGTTCATATGTTTCAACACAGAGTAGACCTTGAAAACATAAACTGTTTATTTGTAAGGTGTTTTAGGCATTTACATGCTTCACAGAAAGAGCAAACTTGACAGGATATAGTCTTTCATATGTTTGAATTGTAATACTATTAAATTATTTTTAAAGGGAATAAAGAAACTCTGGATTTTTAAGTCTCTGATACCTTTTCCTAAGTACCACCAGTGCTGCCTTTTTTTCATACTTATATCTAAATAAGAGCTGAAATTAAAGACAGTGAAAAACAAAGGGCAGAGGATGATGTCTGCAGTTCCGAAGCATCGCCTGTTTCTCCTTCAAGATACCCTTCCTTGCCTCCTTGCTTCACACAGCTATCATTTTCAGAGTGCTACTAGGGAAACTGCAGTTCGGTTTTTGGCATGCAGCAGAAGGCAGTGGACAGAGAGCCACTGGAGGATTGTCAGGTATCTAAGCCTACATTGCCATGGTTGCAGGCCTTGTCTGCCTTACTGCTTCTGGCAGATGTGCAACTCCATCTATCTGTCCAAGTTTTGCTGTCAGCTTGAGGATTCAGCAGTTCCTGGGCATTTCAGTTGTAATAAAGTTATGAGAGGGCTGACTATAACAGACTCATCTTCACCTATTGATCCCTAAACATGCAATAAGGATCGAGGCTACCAAAATTTGTATTTCCATTCCTCAATATAGAACAGTGTCCAGTGACTCCACTAGATACTGTTACACAGACCTCCAGAGTCTTTCTTTTTGCTGTTGTTTCCCAGTAGACTACAGCCTTTTGTCCCTTTCTTCTGGGAAATCTGTCTTAGTGCTTTTTCTGGCTCCAGGATCAGGGCACATGGGATTCCTTCTTACAAAGTGATTTGTGCAAGTTAAGAGCTAGCCCTGGCACCAACATGTCTAAATACTCTTTAGTGTCCTTGACTTTTCTCATCATTTAGATTATGCAAATTCAGGTTCCACAGACTTTCTTTAGAGCCACAAATTTATGCAAATATTTTTCTCTTTCTGAGGGTTAGTTGTTTGGTTTCAGTGTCCATCTTTCTCAGATTTTCCATTCATCTTTTGCAATTCATTGTGAGAACTTCTTGGGGCTGCCTTGTAACCATTTAATGTATTGCTGTAGCCACTAGACAAATACCACTATGAGCAAAAGCAAATCAAAATGCTAATCCAGTGTTCAACCTTAGGATGTTAGTACTGTTTTTTTAGAGTACCTCAGCGCTTCAGAGATGTAGTGAAAATTTTGGGGGATTTGGGGTTTGTTTGTTTAGGTGGGTTTTTTTAGGAAGGGCTCCCACATATTCTTCCTGTGGGATAAGAGTGGAGCGCTTGAGCATTTGACAGTTTAAACAAAGCTCCTGCCTCATTGTGGAGAAGGAAGGCAGCAGTACTTAGCAAGCACAGACAATAATAACATTTTCTGCATAGCTCTTATTTTGCTGTAGAAAAGTTGACTCAGTGATTTCACTGTTTAAGATGCCAACGTGGGAAACCCTAAGAAGTGGTTCTAAGTACTTTTCCCTGTTTGTGTTTTATGCTCCACTAGGACTGTATTAGCCTCAGGAAACATTGTTGTCCATTCAGAGACGATATAACAATATCTATTATACTGCAGAGGGAGCAAGCCTCAAGTGGAAGCTGTAATGAACCTCATTCTTACTTTACTGGAGGCAAGAAAATTCCTGCAGAAGTTTCCGGAACTGTGTGTTTTCTTATTCATGTGTGCCTCTGCAGTACTGAGTACTAGAAATGTCTTTTAATTATGGGATTTTGCTGCTTTTTTGCGTCTTCCTGTGGTAATAGATTATGAGGTTTTCAAAGGCACTTGTAAAGAGTCTACACTGAAATTTCAATTAACATTTCCTAAGTGGATATGACCAGCAGGGACAGACCTCTCATTTATCTCCTGGTGGAAATGTTGTTTCAGTGGAGGGAGAAACAAAGAGAGAGAAAGAACTAGATCATTCACATTTGCCCTGAAATGGATAAATCTCACCTTCTCCAAATACTCTCTAGAGAAATTCAGCCACAGGTGCCTCAGTGACCACCTGCCATCAGGTATGGACAACTTGCAGAGATGGTGAGTACTTGCAGATATTTTTGCCACCAGGAACTACAGAAAGGTTGAGCAGTCTCTGCTGCTAGGAAAATCAATGAGATCTGTGTTGTGCACCTTGTAACGTGCTCTAGCAAAGCTAATCCTTTTGAGAAAGTCAGCTCCTCCCTCATTTAAAATGGACACCTACAATTAATACACTCTTCTGAACACTTTGATTTCACCATGACCTATCTCTCCCCATCTAAGATGAGGAAAATAACAACGCTTCATCTAATGGAGATTATAAGGATAAAGGCAGTACTTACAAAGCTCTCAGATAATGCAGTGAGGAGAATTATAGGAAAATCTATGAGGAAAATAATGATTCTGGACTGAGCACATGGATTGACTGGCATACAATAAAAAGCAAGGTTGGTGACTGCGCATTCAGAGATCGCGGTCCAGCCTGTGAACTGAAGAAGATAGGATGTTACAAAGGGGAAACTCTATAGGATTATATTGCCAAAAACTACAGAAAGGCAGAGTGATTGTCCTTTTATCCTGTTGAAACCTTACTGTGGTCAGCAAGAAAGAGTTTCTTCGGATCTCAAGAAGCTCTGGCTTCAGACTGGGGGGGTCAAGCCGGGGATCCCAAGTGAGCTTATCTGAGTGAGATGGCAACATGTGGTGTCACTGGAGGGCCCATGCACTGCTGTTTCACTGTGCATGGAAAATAGTGCAGAAACTTTGACCTCACAGAGAAACTTCAAACCTTTGTCTTTGTCATTTGGTAGAGGTATCTGGACAGGATGTGTATGTAAATACGACCGCTGCAAATGGACTCTGAACTCAAAATATATTTGGGAAATTTTGGGAGTCTTTGGGGTTGATTCAACCACTTTGTGTTTCGCTCAGTAAACAAAAAGAGGGAAAGATTATGTCCAAAGACTGGAGAAGGAAAAAATAGCCCTTCCTGCTTGTAAGATTCATCCTTAAATGTCAGCAATAGTTTAGTAATGAAAGCACATATAAATTGTTTGTTTATATATGACTTACAATAAAAAAAGCTTTTGAAACAGCAGTAAGGGAAGGCAAACAAGACAGAGTGCCCTGTCTGCATCAGCTCTTCCTCCTGACATCAGCAGATGTCAACAGAGTTGGCTTTCTGGGTATCAGCAGCAAAAAAAGTCAAGCCGCAATTTTGTTAGGGTATGTGGAAAAAGTAATTTGCAGCCTTTAGTGATGCATATTTTATCACATGCTAGGGAGAAGCTGCAGTTAGCCCCTTAGCACTGTGATGCATAAAAAGATTCATTTAATAAGTCCCAAAAATAAAATAGAGCTAATTAAAACTCTCGTATAAACGTCATGCTGCAAATTTTAGTCAGAATGAAGAATCAAGTAAAAGTTTTAAATAGAAGTGAAATGTTGCAAAAATATATTTGATGGTACTGAGGAGTTAGGTGTGTTTCATACATAGTGGAAATAGCATTTCTGGTAGGTTGACGCTGGCTGGACACCAGGTGCCCACCAAAGCTGCACTATCACTTCCCCCCTCAGCTGGATGGGGGAGAGAAAGTACAAGGAAAGGCTTGTGGGTCAAGATAAAGAAAGGGAGACCCTCTGCAATTACCATCATGGGCAAAACAGACTCAATTTAAGGAAATTAATTTAATTTATTGCCAAGCAAATCAGAGTACAGTAATGAGAAACAAAACCAAATCTTGAAACACCTTCCCCCACCCCTCGCTTCTTCCTGGGCTCAACTTGACTCCTTATTTTCTCTACCACCTCCCAACAAGGGGCGAAAGGGAACAGGGAACGGGGGTTGCCGTCAGTTCATAACACTTTGTTTCTGCCGCTCCTTCCTCCTTGTTCTCTTCCCCTGCTCCAGCGTGGGCTCCCTCCCACGGGAAACAGTCCTCCATGAATTTCCCCAACGTGAGTCCTTCCCACGGGTTGTAGTTCTTCATGAACTATTTCAGTGTGAGTCCCTTCCATGGGGTGCAGTCCTTCAGGAACAGACTGCTACAGCGTGGGTCCCCCACAGGGTCACAAGTCCCACCAGAAAACCTGCTCTGGCGTGGGCTTCTCTCTCCACAGGGCCACAGGTCCTGCCAGGAGCCCACTCCAGAACAGGCTTCCCATGGGGTCACAGCTTCATTCAGGGCATCTACCTGCTCCAGCATGGGATCCTCCACAGGCTGCAGGTGGATACCTACTCCACCGTGGACCTCCATGGGCTGCAGGGGCACAGTCTGCCTCACCATAGTCTTCACCACGGGCTGCAGGGGAATCTTTGCTCCAGCACCTGCAGCACCTCTTCCCTCTCTTTCTTCCCTGGTGTCTGCAGAGTTGTTTTTCTCACATATTCTCACTCCTCTCCTCCAGCTGTTGTTGTTCCACCCCCCCAGGTTTTTTTCCGCTTCTTAAGTATGTTGTCACAGGGACATTACGACCGTCACTGACTGGCTCAGCTTTGGCCAGCAGCGAGTCCATCTTGGAGCCAGCGGGCATTGACTCTTATCAGACGTGAGCAAAGCTTCTAGCACCTTCTCACAGAAGTCATCCCTGTGGTGTCCCCACTACCAAAACCTTGCCACACAAATCCAATGCAGCATGGTATTTGGAGGGGGCATAGGTTTATTGAGCTCAGGGCAGAGGAGCAGGCTGTGTTTCATGCTCAGGCTATTGAACTTGTATTGGAATAAGGTTTCCTGGTCATCATCTTCCACAGGGACATTCACAAAGTCTTTTTGTGTTCCCTTCTGCAGTTCACAGGCTACCCTTCTGGTCTTTCACATGAACATATGCAGGGAGCACTTCCCCCACAGTTCTCCAGTTGTATTCCATACTGCAGTAGCTCCCATACAGGAGGAGATGTTAATGTGCCACTTTCCCTGGAAAGGAGGTAGGGGCAGAATAGCAGTAGTGATTGCAGGACATAGAGTGTAATTCATTTTTCAAGGGTCATGCTACCAATACTGCCATTTACCTCACCAAGTCATGATGACACAAGCCTTTCAGCTTTCTGAATCTATTATTTCAAAGACTGTAACTGCTCATGTTTTTCTGAGGCTGAGATTTGTCCTTTGGAGGAGTGCTTTAAAGTGCAATTCCTTTGATACACACATAAAATGCCTACTTGATGTAAATGGAGAAGAAAAACAGGAAAGACCAAAGTGTGAGGGTGTCCACATTCCCCTTCTATATGTGCAAAATTGTGTGGAACAAACTGACATAGTCAAATGTAAATCTGATAAATAAAACTGAGGAGAATTAGGGAAGGGAAGGTAAGGGAAGGGAAGGGAAAGCGAGGCGAGGCAGAGCTCTAGCCTTTCTGGATTGGAGCAGCTCTCTCAGCCCAGTGCATAAAAAACAACTATATGACTGTTAGCACAGCTCCAGGTGGCAGACCCAGGAAACACTGGTTCCCGTGAAAATTGATTAACTGATAGAAGACATCAATACATGAGAGAAATCACTGGAAGTCAAAGCCATGTGCAGGATGTTGGATGTGTTTGCTCTCAGTCCTTNGAAAGGGAAAGGGAAAGGGAAAGGGAAAGGGAAAGGGAAAGGGGAAGAAGGGGCAGGGGGAGTGGGGAAAGGGAGAAGGAAAGGGAGAGAGAGAGGGATAGGGAGAGGGAAGGAAAAATTTGGCCCATAGACACAGAAGAAAAATTTGTTTCTGAGCTCAAACTTGGGAATCCATTTATCTCTGTACATTCTAGCAAGCACCATTGTTATTAAGACAAGCTGGAAAGAGCATATGGTTCATCATTTATGCCCAAGTAATGCTGCTGAGAGGTTCACAAATATACAGAGGAGACAACAGACCCCAGGGTTTTAGTATAGGGATGAAATATTCTTTCATGAATTGAATTTCAGTCAGTCTGGCCTATTTTTGAACCATTTAAAGTAAATTTTATGGTTTCAAGTACTTTTTCTTCTTAGAGAACTCCAAACCAGTTGTAATTTTTTTAATAACATTTGCAGACAAATGTTCCCAAATGGAAAGGAATTAGTGTTACCCATTTGGAAAATATACAAAACTAGATTGGATTCTTTCATTTATAAAAGCAGATATCATTCATGTTTTTAATTTTACTTCTTTTTTTATATTAGGTATGGAACTATTGAAAGTTCCTTGAGTTGAGTCATGGCCTTTTAACCGGTCATTTCTGACACGGTCGATCCTAACAAAATAATAAAAAACAGTGCAGTTTACTGTTATTAATGTTTTAAAATGATCCTGGCAAAATCCTTCCTCCTAAATGCTTCATTAATACTTTTGTATCTTCATGTGCCAGTGGTCATCAGACATTATCCCTGGTCCTTGAGACATGAGAAATGCTTAGTGAGAGAATTCAGAGACTGTATTACGATGTCCTAGATAAATTTAAGTATTAATTAGTGAAAATCATCACTTTTCACTTAGCATTGCATTGCAGTTTTTTTACTCAGGCTCTTTTGTTGTCACTTTTCCACCATCACTTAACATAGGTTTAAAATGTGTTTGATGTCTTGCCTGTAATCAAAATGTTTATATCTATTTGGAACATACTTTAGAAATACTAATCTCTATATGGAAGATCAAAACATCATTGACGGAATATGCCAAAAGGGCTTCTTTCATGAGTTTCCTCTAGATTACTCCTCCAGAGATCGAAACCTTCATCAGTACCAAAGGAAGAGGGAATTGGTTCCTTTGCATAATATTTGCATAGAAGCCTTGTGTTCATACCTGACTTCAAAGGATGCCTTTACCACCCCTCTCTCAAAGGGATTTTGTCTGGCTCGGTATGGGGATGAAACTCCTCCTTCAGGGAAACACAGGAAAGGAGGGAGAACAGCTAACCCCTTCCCCACAGTAAATGACTGGAACACTGAGAGCATTTGTCCTGTCCAGCCACACAGACACAGACATTCAGATCAACTTTACTGTTCAGAGACAGGGAGAAGGGCAGGAAGATGCTGGCAAGAAAAAGTTCTCCATGCCTGCTCATCATAACATCCTGACTAACATTTTATTTGGCTAGAGCCTATTGTGCAGCATTTACTGAGTATGAGGAAGACACTGTCCACCTGAGTCCAAGTGTAGTTCTAGGGTACCTTCAGTGAACTCAATGTAGATGAATTAAGGAGTTAGAAGGCCCATTTGATATTGTGTTAGTTTATAATATAGGAAATGAGAATGTTACATTTTCAACTTTATAAAGATTTTAGGGAACCATCTATCAAGTGCAACTTGGCAAATTGTTTGGCTCAGCATGCAAGGGCAATGAGTTTATCTCAGCATCAATGATTGAATTGGTGGTTTGGGACTGATTATTCTGAGCAATCCGTTTGCAGATTTGAATGAAATAAGTGATTTGTGACTTAGGGAGAGGGAGCAACATCAATAATGCAATTCCCTACAGCAAAAAAATAAGTTAATGCAGAGGCAGTGAACTTATCTTAGACTTATTTTACTGGCCTATACAATGTCAGAAAAAACACTAATAAAGCCTAGGTGACTGCTGTATTTCAAAATAAACTCCAAAATAACTATTAAGGTGTGTGACGTGACGTTAAAGTGAGGTTTCTTGCTAAAGCAGAGATAGCACACAAGTCCTTCAAGTCAACAAACGTTGTGTTTTGGAGTGTGGCAAAACTCACTTGACCGAGTTATTAATGAATGAGAACATCCTTGACAATGGGATTAAAACGTGAAAAAGGCAGTGATAAGGAAGAAGACATGTTAATTAATGTTATGACTTCCTCAGAATATATTGCTTTCTGCATCAGCATTATAAATAATTGAGTAACCTCTTGAGGCAATCATCCAGAGACTGTGTGCAAAAGCAGTAACTTAAAAAAAAAAAATCTGAATAAATGGCTATAGTGAGAACAGTGGGAATGTGCACTTGTAAGACAAAGGTCAGCAAAGCTTAATACAATGCAGGGTTCAGTCCTTCTGTTGTACTTTACCAAAATTCGTATCATTATGCTGTAGTGATTGGTTTTGCTAGAAGATTAAAGTACAGTTGACCTCCTCCTCCTTTCAACATTCAATTTTAGATTTAAAATGTCAAAATGTAGTTGGCTATTAGATAAAATTATGTTGTAAAGGGTATAAGTTGAGTCAAAGCTCACTTCCATGGTTTGTGCATCAGTTATTTCTTTCATATTAATATATTGCATGTAACTTTTTCCTTCCAGATGTCAAAGGGTTAAATTATGATTATACATAGAATGTTACCTCTGATACTCAGACAGCAAGGACTGTGACTTTGAATTACAGAAGAGTGCTATATAGCAAGGCCAAAAATAACTCCCAAGAGGTCAAATGAGTTTGGAGAAGTTTAGGTAAGCATGTGTGTGTCTGTATGTGTATGTCTGGGTGTTTGTGTGTCTGTGTGTTTGTACGTTTCGTACGAAAAAAGAAGGCCTATGCAACTGCTTTGCTTTTCATCATCCCCACTGTTCACAATAACATTCCTTTTTGGTGAGCTTTCACTGCATTTGACAGAAAGAAAACGTCATAAGGAAACGAAGCTCCCATACATTTAATACCTTTGACAGCTAAGCAAAGAATTGTAACCCTAGTACTGGCACCACTAGTTTTAGAGAGAGAAGTAGCAAAACCAGCCATATCCATTTTGTCTGGCAGCTGCCTCCTGGCTGGGATGACTACTTGTAGTAGGATCTAGCCACAACCATGATGCCCCTCACTTGGTTGACATGTCAAGGAGGAGGAAGGGAGGGCCATGTGAAGGGAGGTCTGTGTGCTACGACGGGCATGAAGGATGCCCAAATCACTGCAGTGAACACCTCATGTGAGCCATGGGTGTGTATGGAGTGAGTATAAGGGGTACAGGGACATTGTGCTCTCTCCCCTGCAAACGCTTCTTCATCCCTTCTTTTTTAATACAATATCAATTTTGCTCTGACGTATTTTTCCTTTATAAACATAACCATGGAGAAAGAGGATATTTCCCCATGTGGAAAAGTCTATTGAATTCATGGGTTAAGAAGATGGGGAACAGAAAAAGACAGGAGGGTATAAGAAACAGATTTCTAGGTGTTGCAGGTGGAAAACTGTAAGTGTATTGCCACAGTCTTGTTGGACGGTAGGAGGAAGGGTGGAGCACCTTGGCACCTCAGTCCAGAAGATTAAGCAGCTCCCTTGCCAGTGTCAGAATAACGGAAAAGAGGCACGTGAGGGCAGAGTAGGTGAGAAGACAAAGGCAGTAGCTTGTGCAACACAGTAGGAAAAAGCTCTGGATGCTGTTGAATAGAAGCTGCAGCGGAGACTTCCCTCTCTCGAGCAGGTCTCAGATCTCTTCCACTGGAGCACAATGGAGCGATCCGCCTCCAAGAACTGTCGTAGGAAATCTGGTAATCCTATTGCAGATAAACCTCAACTGCTGTTACTGCTATTTCCACTCACACTTGGGAACCATCCAGCAAAATGACACATGCTGAAAAAAAGCTTAGCAGCAGTTGTTTGCCAGCCTAAGAAACCAAAGAGACTCTTGAGCATTACAAAGGGACTGTTTTGCCTTCCTTTGTCATTTCCTGGAGAATCAATGATTTGAAAAGACCAAGACTGAAGAACTAAGGTGCTGTCAGTGACTTCAGTGCAGCAGCTTCAGGTTTCACCTACACAAGATTGGTGTGCAAACAGCACAGGCGATTTAAAAATGAGCCTCACAGGAGACCAAAAAGGGAAAAATAGATGTGTCAACTTGGTCCTTCCAAGTACAAAAGCATGAGCTTGACTTTAGACATTCAGTTTCAGCATTGCTTAATTTACTGGAATGATTCACCTTCTTAAGGTAAGCATATGCCTGTGTGCTTTGCTGCATGAAGTGTGTTTAAGCAATGCACTGCATTGTCAGTTACCCCGTTTACACTGATTAAAATGATACATCATTTTAGTGAGACACAGCTTTAGCAACTGGAAGAATAAACTGGAGCACAGAGAGAGTAAAAGCTTGTGAAGTTGATTTGTGTCAGCCAGTTTGCTCACTATCTCTTGGAACAGCCCGTGGTAAACCATGACAAAACTGAAATCATTGCAGGATATCTGGTTGCTGAAGTACTTTGTCTGCCAAATGCTTCTGCAATACAGCTCCCCACATCCCAGGTGCCGCTTTGTTTTGGGGACATGTTAAAGAAAAGCTCATGAAGAGTTAAGAAATGCTTGTCTTCTATTCAGCCTGTTTTTCTTTCTGTTTTATTTCTTTCCAGTGTTTCTAGGGAGTTTTTTTGTTACTGTTTGCTGTGGTAAGATTCCTGAATGCTAGCTGTTTTAAGCCACTTGGTTCAACTCCAGGAAGTCGGGCTGAGCAAATTACTGTAACGTGAAAATGGTGCGACAAGTATATTTTACAATCCCCTTGAATCAGATGGGTGAGTGCAAATTAAATTTTGCACTAACCTGCTCAAAACAGTTAGCACACAATTGGTATTGGAACGTTTAGGAGGGTTCCAATATGAAAAATACAGAAATTTTGCCTTTTTGAGCAATGTACGAATATAGCAAAAGTATCTTTCTCTGTTATCAAAAATCAGGGACTTTCAGCCACTCTGCTAGAATGATGTGAAGTCGAGCCTTTGAAGAACGCTACATAATACATGTCACATTATACAGGTTTCAAAACCAGTCAGGGTCTCTTACCAGATGGGCAGGAAGCAGAGGTCTCCAAGGCATTTATTACCTAAGAGGATACAAGGCACTGTGACCTAGCAGTCTGAACATAAGAAGTGGGGAATTTAATTCTACTCTGTTACTGATTAGCTATATGCACTGATTTAACTTTTATTTGCTTTTTTCCTTTGCCTCAATTTCCCCTACGATGTTGGACAATAATCATCTCGTCAGTTGACAAAAACCGTAGACTGCTGTTGTTTTTCCCCTGTCCTGTGTTAATACTACTTATTAGCAGTCCATCTGGTCTCGGAATCTCGCAATATGGTTTTCTGGCACTCAGAAAACTATTGTTTCCAAAGGTAACCACCCAAATGATACTGTTGATGATCTACATGCAACCATTCATCCAGGCGTGGCCTTCCCAGTTGGAGAGCTGTTTCACCTACTGGCAGTCATCACTGTTACATGGCAGGAATGACCATGGAAAAGCCAGCACGGAGAAGCTGTCAACAGCATCACCACCTCCTTCCCCCAGGGTCTCTTAAGTGACCTTCAGGTACACCCAGAGATCCCTACATGCAGAAAATGTGTTTCATCCTGCTTTCTGGACTCCTCTTTAACTAGCTAGTTGTACCTTATTCAGTCCTCCTTCCTTCTGATACTCCCACGCATTGAGGGGTAGCCCAAATGCAGAGCATCTCAGGGTCCACCTTGAACACCCCTGACTCAGCAGTCACACAGCACCTGGGGCTTCTGTGTTTCCGTGGAGCAGGCATTGCAGGCTGTGGGAATCTGCAGTATCAGACAGTTTCTCTTCAAGACAAACCTGTTAGGCAGCATTCGTTCTTTATCAGCTTGCAACAGGGAACAGCTTCAGGGGCTGAGACATGCCCTGGGACAATGTGGAAGAGTGCTTTATCTAGCGCTGTGGCATCATATGTGGGAGAAGGGAGACATTTGTAAAAATGTTTGGTAGAATTCTCCTCTCAAAAATGCAGGAAAATTCATGCTGTATGGAGCAACTTCTAAATTTCACTCTTTTGCAAAACAGCAAGAATGAAAAAGCAGCCGTGAAAAATGATTGGTTGTAGCTGCAACTTCTAAATTTACCTTTGTACCTTTATACTGCAGGAGACAACGGCAGCACACTACAGGGCTCATACAGATCAATGCACCCTCTATTTCAAATGTCATGTTTGAACGCCTCAGGCCTAATTGTTGGTTCTGTTGTCATAAACCATGGGGAATGTTGACTGAAGGTCTCATGGCAAAAGAGGATAGAGGCATTGTGTTTTAAGTTGCCTAGGGCATATGGGACAAAGGCTTCCTTGTTTCAAGCAGAGTAAACTCATCAAGTCCACATTGTTTCAAGTTGGGTTTTGCCCTGGGTTCAGAAATGGTTAGAATGAGTGAAAGCACAAAAAGGCAAGTGATTTACAACCCGGTGGGGAAAAATTACATTAAATGCAATAATAAATTGAGAAACGAAACATCTTTCTTTGATTATTTTTCTTCCATATTCATCTATGTGTGGTGACTGTTGTCATCACTGCTTAGTAAAGAGAGACTGAACTTTATCACTGCATAGCTAGGGTTTAGGTTTTTGGGTTTTGTGTGGAAAGGTTTGTGCACAAGTTTTCTGGTCTTTTTTACTTCGTGAAAAGAAGAAAACAAAGTTGAAGGAATAAGATAACATGAGTGCTTGCATATTTCCTTTTTTTATCAAGGAACAAAAAGGCTCAAACAAACTCTGAAATGGAAAATAGAAAGTGTTTCACATTGTTCATTCATGACTCTTTCTGCTGTAATTAAGCAGCTAATACTCCAGATGGCTTAGTCTTCAAAATTAATAAATTTCAGCTCTGCTGAACACTTTATTTCAAAATGTGCAAAATACTAACCAGAAGCTTTTAGTAACTTCAGTTGTAAATGTCCCAAAACACTGGAGGCTTTGTGACTTTTGCCACGTGGGGCAGGGATGTAGTGTCCCAAACTTTGCACTCTGTGTAGCACTGTGACACTTGGCTCATGCGGTTCCCAGGATCTGTCCCACAGCCAGCAGCCCCGCTTGTGCACATTCAGCATTTTTCTCAGCTAGGCATTGCCTGTCCTCTTTGCATCAGTTTTCAGGGATGGACTGAGACTTTGGCAAGGGATATTTGAAGGGAGACATCTGGCCCTAACACCCCAGTCAAAACCAGAGTCCTGCATGTTGCTTGAGACAAATATGTGCAATACCACCAGCATCAGCATTAAAGCGATTTGCCACAGTTGCTTGTGGAGGTCAACCAAACGGAGTTTCCATTTGTTCTCCGTCTGTGGCGACCATCTGCTTGCTTTGGAAGGGAGTCTGCAGATACATGGCACGTTCTTATCCTGCACACTCAGGCCTGAGGTGCAGCTAGTCTATGCTGGGACTTACCAGAGGGTTTGTGCTGCCTTGCATGCTTCTCTAGACCAAATCCGATCCAGCCTTTAAGTTCAAATTTCTTTATCAGCAACTTAAAGTGAGTCTGGAAAAGAAAACACTCCTCTGACTTTTCTGTGCAGCCTTTTCTTATAACGGCATGCATGTGTGAAAGTGCTGCTTAATGGATGATATGTTATTTCATGTTTTCTTGGTGTTGTTCCTGAGGATGAACTACTTTTACAAACAACACTGCATTAAACTTGTAGAAGTCTTCAGGCGTTATGAATGTTTTTTTCATCTTCTGCACTGCTTCTTTTTGCTAGATTATTTGTTGGCAGCCTCTGTCATCTAGCTCTGAACTTAAATTATCTCAAAACTTTAAGCCTACAAAAAGGCACATTGCTTATACATTCCAACATCTTTGCTAAAGGCAGGGCAATTAATATTAAGGCCAGTGCAAAAATAAGCATTGCTTCTTCTGAAGTGCTTATGGTGTGAAAAAAAAGGCCTTTCAGGAGAGTGCAGGAAAGATCTAAAAAGCAAGGTCTAGCCCATAATATGGCTTTTGGAAGGTTTAATGAATGAGGTTAATTTTTAAGATTATTAAGGATGTGAGTGAAGTCCTCAGTAACCTGATGGATCTGGCATCTCATATAGATACCTGGCACCGAATGGGGTGTGCTCCCTTTTCTGGGTCACAGAAGATATAGAACATTATCACTATTGCTAGTTTCTTAGACATAACTCTCCAGTAGTGCTGGGACACAGCCACTTGTTTGTGTTCTCACATTCCTGAGTTGGTAGTGCTGAATGTTTGCAAATACCTTGCACTGAAGAGAAAAATTCACTTTTTGTGGAATTGATCCTGGGCAGAGTCCAGCCTGCGCTCACCTTCCCTCGGCAGTGTCACCTCCTGGCTGCTCACTCACAGCCCCGAGCAGAGCAGAGAAGACGCACAGCATCTTTGCTTTGTGTCAGTGCCCAGAGGCCTCCAAAGGCCACTGAAGCAATCCATATTTGTCCTTTTCTCGGCTCTCCCAGCAGCTGGAAGAAAGATGTTCTGCGAGGTGGTGTGTGAGACCAGCATCACCTGAGAATTTGATTTTGCAGACAGAGCTCTCCAGGTTTGGATTTATGGTTCCCACATGCTGATCTGTCAGCATGAAGCTGCTGCAACACAGCCAATATTCTGGGTCACCGTTTGTGGCTTTTTATACCTTTTTGCACCTTTTCAGATGAAGACTGTGCTCACTATCAGACCAAGCTGATTAGAATCCATCTTGGGCTGCACCTTCTGGTTTTATCTCATATTTTCACGTGCAGGTCAGTCATAGCCCTTTTACCATATTTCCTGTGAAGTTGCATTCATAAAAGAGCTTTGAGTTTTATCCACCCCCCCAACCCAACCACCTGTTTCTGCCTCTGAAAACAGGCTTATTGTAAATGATTCAAACCACAAATGAGAGCACAGGGAAAGGGATCGTTTGATTTACTGTAAGGCCACAGTGAGATTTCTTTCAAGCTCTGATAAACAGGCTTCTTGAAGATCTTAAAGAGTATTTCCAGGGTTAGGACCTCCATTTACCCATTAGACTCTTAACCCACTTATGAAAGACTGTACTTAAATGAAAACAATTCCTTTCTAAGGTCATGGCCCTTCGTGGTGGGCTTCACATCCCGCACAAGGAATGGTCTGTGTGGTCAGTGCTCAGAGCTGTGGGGCACTGGGCAGCCGTAGAAACCGTGAGACTGTGGGAGTAGTGTAGGAGTAACTTGCAGATTTACAGAAGAAATAATAACTTCTAGTTGATGTTGGCAGCGCCGAGTGCTGAGAGTGGGAGCAGAGAATGAAAAAGGCAGTTGTCTAAAGGATGCCCTTTTAAAGATGTCATCAGCAAGGGCTGACAGAAGTGGTGCATCAGGGTTGTAGAGACTATATCAGTAACAGCAGCAAGCGATAACAGGAGGCCCTGACAGTAGGCTGGGACTTTTAGTTGGGTAGTTCCTTCCAGTTGTGTGGAAGACGTAGGAACTGAAATGCAGACAGGATGCTGTGTCCACACACCAGCAAGCCTGGACCGCAGCATCACGGCAGCTCAGGATTCTCCGGCTCCCAGACCCGCATCTTACTCACTGTCCTTTGCTGTGTGTCACCATATTTATCATCAGCGCTTGTGAGGTCAGGCATAGGACCTGCCAGCTGTAGCAGCTGGTGGGAGGGGAGGCCTGGGAGCTCTTTTGCACCCAGCCCACCCCCTGGGCATGTATTGCCTTGTGGTGCAGTAGGCTCAGTGAATACTATGATCACCTTCACATAATACACTCTCTGCTTCACAGCATTTTCATCATCATTTGCCCTTGTTCTGCTGATAGGAGGACTGCTTCTAAAATCCTACATCTCCTGGGTGGTTTCAAACAATCCTGCTTGTGACAATTTAAAAACAAAAAAAAGCAAAAAAGAAAAACAAACAAACAAACAAAAAACAACCAAAAACACAACAGAGCAATTTCCTCCTTCAAGACAAATTAGGAACAGTCAGAGTCAATCCTAGACATAGTGAACTGTTAAACCATTGTGATATAATGTAAAACATTCTAGCTGGAAACATCCGTTTAATTATTCCACTGGGTAGCCGAGACTCCAAGTTTAGGAAGATTAGTTTCTAGTTCAGGTCAAGCATAAAATAGTTGATTTTAAAGTACATCACTCTTATCGCTAGCTTTTTTATTGGAGAAGACTTCTAGAATGATCTTCTACATCTTTTTCCCTCTTCTATGGTCCTTTTATACCATAGAATAGAATCTCACATATTTACTGAAACTAAATTCAAAATAAGTGTGATAATATGTAATGGAATTAAGCAGAAATACATAGGATTTTCTTTTACGGCTCTTTCACAGTGTCAGGTTTTGTGAGCAAAGACACCACATTGAATTCACCCTACTGAATGCTCCTTTACGTATCTTGCAGTCAACGAAGTTGTTCAGAGAGCACCTTAACCATTCCAGATCTCTTGTGAGTCACTCAGCTCTCTAAATCTATCACAGTTCACCCATCACCAGTTAAAAGATAACCTAAGGAAGCCTGAGGTAGCTGAACAACCTTTGATATAGCAAAGATTAGCAAAATTGTCTTCCAACATTTCAGTACAGCTCAGAATTCAGAAAATCTGGAGGTCTGCTGCCTGGAATGGAGAATTAAGTGCTTGATCCAGGTTGAATGACTGAGAGATTCAGTGATTTGTGTATTATTCTCTAGTTTGGTGGTTCTCAAAAAAATAACTGCACTTTAAAAAAAAAATCATGCCACAATCCTGTGTGTGCGAACACCCACTTCTTTCTCAACCTTAATCTAGAGTATATTCAAAGGATTATTGTAAAAATATTCTTGTTTCTGAGCTATAAAAGCGAAACCCACAGGTGCTGTGCTAGGTGATTTTTATTACTTTTTTTAAAATCTATTTCACGTTTCCAGGAGATTGCACCTCACTTAAGGCTTTGATTTATCATCCATCTATTTCAACATTATATACTGATCATTATAATGTGGGGCTAAGAAGAAAAGGTTAATACTCACAATAATGACAACTTTGGGACAATTTATTCAGGCAAGCCTAATATTAATTTTTTGAGTGTTCCACCTTCACAGGCAACGCACACCCCTCTGGCAGGTCTGGTGATCACCTGGCTCATCTCAGGTGAGCCTTGGGAAGGACCATACCTGAAGGAGAGGCAGAGTTCTCTTTTGATCTTCTGAGTAGCAAGGAAGTTGCCCATACTCAGCTCCAGTCAAAGAATGAAGCAATGACCTTGCTGTGTGCTTTCTGTTGAGTGTTTTGATGATTCAGCCTTGCTTCAAGGTCACCTAAGACCTGGAGGAGCATGACTAAGCCTTGCTGCTGATCTGCGTACTTTTTCTGTGCCCTGTTTCTACCTGGGTAGTTGATGAGCAGCAGGGTACAGTCTGGAGTTACTTACAAAATACAACAAAGTACGTGTTTAAGACCAGCAACTAAATCACATAGAAGAACTTGTTAGAGAATGAATTTCCACCCGACTATTTTTTTTTCTCCCCTGTAATTCTTAATACAGAGTGGGAAGAAAAGTCGACATTCAGAAATGATTCATGAGGTCCATTTGGGAGGGAAAACTGTTTTGGTAAAAAAGCTGTGGTCACATTCCAATCTTCAAAATATTTGTATAAACATTGCAATATTTTAACATTACTGAAAGCCTTTTCACAGTAAAAATAAATAAAATGGTGCAATATGCCATTTTGATATTTTTTTAAATAATTCCATTTCTAAACCAAATGCCGATCTATGAAATGCTGCTTGAAAGATGTCAGCTTTACTGAAATGTCTGTTTCCGGGGAAACCCTGTTTGATTTACTCTTTCTGACCAGATTTTCTCTGCAGAACTTTCATGCTATTACCCTCTGTTGCACTCTGCAGTCACAGCCTCTTCAGTACCTATTAGTCTCTTACCCTTCCTAAAGTGCTCTGTAGTAAGTCAAAGTAAATGGGTAGGGAGAAATGGCCTTTAATATTTTACTGAGCAAACCTGGTTACAGCCAGCCTCCTGTCACGCAGCCTTGGTTCTTGAAGTGTGTTTCATTAATTCTTCAGTATGTCCTGTGATATCCTTTCTGTTCATCATAGGATAAAGTTCATTTCCTTCACGCTTTTTTTGGAGCCCTTTGAGGTGGTCTTCATTTTTGTTTCCAGATGTACCAACAGTTTTGTGCTTCTAAGCCAAATGTGGTTTAAATTTCCCTTCCATTCAGGAAATGAACAAAATAATCCATGACTATGCTCATGTAAAGCACATCATTTGTCTCCCAAGTGCTTGCAGTAGAGTCGGGAAAAGCAACTGAGCGCTGGCTGTCTTTAACAACAAAACTTTCTCGTTTCCAGCCTGAGACCCATTATGGGACCGGAGTCCATTCTCCAAAGTCACTTCAAAATATTTTATGTGTCATTGTGTCAGCCACATCAGATAATTAAGTTAAAAGACAACAGGGATATCTGAGGGAGGTGGAAACTGCTTTAGTGCTTCCTTTGCACTAATTTCCTTGCAATTCCCTTGCAAATAGTTGTTCCTGAAGCAAAAAAGCAAATGTGATTTCATCTTAAAGATGTGTCTGGTCCCAAACCGTGCCCACATAGTTCTGCCCTCTCCAGACCACCGTCAGGGCACCCAGCTCCTGCCAAGTCGGTGGCACGGAAGTGCCAGGAGAAATGTCCTTCAGCTGGTCTGGGAGGGAAGGGTCTGGGGAGCTGCAGGATGTGAGAGCCCAGCCGCCCCCAGGCCCCAGCGTGAATCATCCGGCAGCTGCTGCAGCCTTGCTAGCAGCAGGCATTTTGATGAAGTTGCTTTCTAACCCAGTAACCTGGCAAACACTGCGTAACCTGTGTGAAACACAGACAGTCCAGATCAGATCTGAACATCACGCAAATCTTTTCAATTTTATTTTTTCTTTTCACATGCATATGAGCACCTCATTCATAACTGGTTGTTGTTTAGCTGGGTGGGGGGAACCTTAATGCTTCTAAAGCATGAACAAGCTAGTGTCTTAGAGGAATGTGTTCAAAACTACATTCAGAGTTATTCACTGCGTGAGTCAATAAGCAGTGCAGAAAATGCAGGTGATGATATATGCTGTCAAAGAAATTTAGTTATTTTTCCTGTCATCCCATGCATGCACACATTTACTTACTGTCCAGCATAGTTATCTGTCGCTGGTTTGGGTTTGTGTGCTGGGAAAAGAGGTAGGAGATTTTTGTTCAAACAAAGAAACAAACAATAAATCCTTGCCTTTTGGTCCAATGGTCTGAAGCCAAAACCAATACAAATATATTACTACACATGTTTCAGATTAACACTAGAGCCCACACATAGGGAAAAAAAATTGTCCCTTGAAAGTCATCTGCTTTTTGTAGCATTAAAACCTAAACTACTCTGATTGGAAGGGCCATTGCTGGGAGTTTTTATTCTCATGGTTTGTACTATCACTTAACCTGACCCATTATCTTTGGACTTACTGGTGTCCTGTCTGAACTGCTCCCAGGCCTGTGTGAGGTCTGGAACACACGTGAATTGCACCTGAGATGCACGTTTGGGACATCATTGTTACGAGTGTCTGACTTGGGAAATGGGTGAGCACTCCACTTCTTATTGAGAAATAGTATCAAGACCCTAAAAAGCAATAAATGAAGAGAGCAGTAACAAAAATAAAACAATGCAGAATCCAGCATCTGGGATACAAGTTGCTGCTGTATTTTGAAATGCCTTTCTCTTTATGGCTGCCTGGGATGGGGTGGCTAGAGAACTTCTCCAAAGCAGCTGAATAGTCTCCACTATTCAAAACAGTTTAGAACATCTCTGTTCCTAATTTAATTCTGGAAAAATTAAAGAATGGATAGGAGTTCAGGATGTAATCTCTAACAGCCAAAATTACTCTAAAAACAAGCAAAAATTTTAACAGGTGGCATGTTCTTGTCCTGACTTTAATAGGTATCAGATGAACAGCCAAAATGAAACTTCTTGTAAGAGTAAAATTTTATGATCCAAGAAACAGAGATAATTAGCAAATAAAAATTTCAAGATTCATATGATATACAAATTACTATGTTGCATGTGGCTAGAACAGAAGAGCCTTTCCATGCAAATCACTCTATGACTAGTTGGCAATACCCCTTCCTTTAGCCTTTCACCTGTTCCTGGTCCTATCCTTACTTGAACACAACAGAGAGGGGGCAAGGATTCGTGCTCATACACAGATCAAATGGTCCGCGTGCACCCAGTGCCTCCTCCACAGCAAGACCCACTGAGCATTTGCTGGTCCTCTTCACTGCACTTGTTCAGGAGATCAGGTCTCATCCTGCTCCCTGCTTCTGGAGCAAGCCATGTAACCAGCTTGTCTTAAAATAAACATGCACAATTGATTTAAATCATTATAGCTCTCAATCATAAGTAATGATAGACCTTCACAATGCATAGCTATACCTTGCTACAGTTTATTTCAGTGTATGTGACCCTGGACTATAAATGGTAAATTCAGATTATTCTGTATTATTCAAATGCCTCTTATCCTAATGAGTGACTTAGCCAGCCAGGTCAGAGAAAACAAGTCTGGCCTTCCCTCTGAAAATTTGCATTAAGGTAATAATATAGAAAAAAAACAAGAATATGACTAATTCCTTCAAAACTCTCCCAAAATATTTAGTGATTACAATATTTTAGCTTTGGACATAATTTCACAATGTGTGAAAGAGGAACTGGCATTAAGCATCTACCTTGTAAAAAAACCTTTCATGTAGCTGCAAGATATATACATCACTAGAATAAAGTACTGTATTCAAGCTGATAAGGTAAATATAAACCGTAAGACTTGGCTCTTCTTAAATGAGATATGCTTTGAAAGACCACTGCTTCCAAAACTTAAAAGAAATCAAGTGGTTTAAAAACATAGTGTCTTACGCAGTATATGGATTACAATAAAAGCAATCATAATCCAACATACTTACAGGTTCTGTTTTAGTTAATTTGGATTCTCGTAATACTCCCTTGAAAAAAAAAATCAACAAAATAGCCTTGACCTTCAGAAATGTGGGGAACTGGCCATGCAAACCCCATCCAAGTCTCCTCAAAACTGCAGTTGCATTTTGTGGGCTTTAACTCAATCAATGGCTTAAGTTTCTTATTTTTAACTTTGCATATTTGATTTCACCATTTAACTAGCTACTCTTTTGGAGAGAGCTCATTAGGTGGCCAAATTGATTGACTGATCATTTCAATCTTTTTTGCATACAGTAAGTTCTGTCTCAGATTGTTTTCTTTTAATTAGAGAAGTGCTAGGTATACTAGAGAGACTCTGTCTGAATGTTAACGTAGGTTAATTGTACTCTGCATCAGTCCTCATTCTCTCAATGAAGTGGGTAATATTCATTTGCTTCACCTCCACTCTTCACAGAGACACATCACTTTCCTGTGCACTTGCAAATACATTGCATCTTTATCATTTTTGACAGGCTGCTTTCTCCACTGAGAGCTTGTCTCAGACCACAGAAAACATCTGTCTGTTGACGAATACTCTGCAAGGAGGTATGTGTGTGCCTTATAATTTCTGGTCTTTGTTGATACAGAGTATTCTGCTCTGTGGAAAATTTCTTTCTCTATGTCTTTACTTGTAAAATGAAATCTATTCTTTTGACCCATAGAAATGAAACTGTGAAAGCCAATAGCTTTTTTTTATTTCCACAAGTATTTACTTCCCCTGTCCACTCATGCTCATAAAATAACACAAAGGTAGGAAGCACGTTAAGCTGCACTACATTTTGTCCTATATACCCTTCCGTCAGGGAAGAGCAAGCAAATTGCTAGAAATGTTGATCTGAATTTTGGGTACTCCTGACAAGATACATGGAAGTTGCACACATAGGAAGGTCTAACTGTGTTTGGCACCCCTCTGAGTCATCACTATTATCCTTACTGGAACAAGCTAATGACCAAATAGCACTGTTTGTCTGCTGTCATCTGCCATAGACCTAGCTCTTTCACAGAGACTGTAAAATGCACAGAGTTTCAGGCATCCATCTCTGACCAAATGTAGTGATTTTTCCAACACCCCATAAAACAAAAGTCATTTGAAACTGCTCTTAAAGGTGTTGTGCACTAGAAATGCCCAATTACTCTGCCTACTAGTGATGGTGCTCTCAGCAACTCCAATCTTTAGTATCACAGGCCGCACAGGTAGATATGAATTAATTATTTCTTTCAGCTTTCCTGGACCATAGATGCTTTAAGCCAGTACAGGAAAGCAGAAAGACAGAACCCACATTGTGACTCTTCTTTTCCAATAAATACATAGTTTAGGAACCAGAAAGTTGCCTAGTTTTTATTAAACAATTGTGTAGTTTTGTACTGAGATAAAGACATGTCTGTGCTAACTGTTCCTAATCTTTTTCTGTTCTGTTATGCACAAAGGATTGGACTCCATCTAACTGTAAATGTAAATAGCCATTTTTTTTACACCATGGTTGACTTTTATATATGATAGCTTGTGGACAAGCAAACAGAAAGTTTAATTAAAACAGAGGTCAGTCAGGTTGAACCTGCAACCTTTGAAATAAGAAGTAGGGCTGTTATCCACTCAGTTACCTGGTCTCCATGGAAGTGTATATAGATAGATAGATACATCTATGGGAGTTTACTAGCTGCACTTTTGTTCCCTGAGTATAATAGAAATCTGGAGAGAATACAACATTAAAATTCACTTTAAAAATCAAATATAAGTAGTATTCAATTCAAACAAAACCTATTCCCCAATTCATATGAAGATCTAAGTGCATAGAAAATTTAATGAATGTTAGATTTGCAGTAATAGTCAGTTATTTTGCTTGAACCAAAGATATTTGAATAGTTTTAAGGGCCAAATACCAGCACTGCTCAGTACATCAGCTACTGATTTCAACAGGATCAAGGTTTGGCCCCTGATGCCCCATTTTGGCATTCTAATGAATTTATTGTTTGACTGCTTTGAAAAGTCTCTTGGCAGAGAGCTGCTGCAAATATAATGGTCCAGTAATGTAGGGCTATTTTTTTTCCTCTGTGCTGTACTGGCTGTACTTTCAGCCATTGTGGAATAGAAATATTATTCAGCAAAAGAACTATATTAAAAATTATGGAGGGAAGTTAATTAAAAGTCAGCTGTAAATGCTGACTGCAAACAAAACTGACTCCTTACTTCATAACTCTATATGTAAACAAAATGTAATAAAAAGTGAAGCTAATCTAGTGTTTTGTTTTATCAGAAAAAAACTGATCTGAAAATTAATTACATACTTCTTTAATACTCAATCCATAAATCTATGTAGAAAGATGGAACTAATAAAGTGACTTCGGGATACAGGAGTGATTGAATCTGTGCAAGCCCATCAAGGGACTAATATTTAAGATTTGGTATTAAAGTTCACATCTGAATATGAATTATCCCCGGGATGTCAGATGGGCCTAGAAAAGAGTATACATCCACGTATATCCTGGCTTGTTTATGTGAGTTCTGTAAGACCAACACATTTGTCGTCTGTGAGTGATTTTGTTGCAGGGGTTTGTTTTTTTCCTATGTGAATGTTGTGCTATTTCACTTTCCTAAGTTTTCTTCTGAAGATATCAGAATTTATGCTCCTGACAAACAGTGTGTTGACATATGTCTCTGATCCACGTGGGTCATTTACCCACATCCCACTTCTACGTAGATCTGCAGCATGTGTGTTTGGGAATCTGAATTACTCACTTCAACTATTCTGTTCTCTAGATGTGAGATTCCTGGCACAGGTAATTGAAGTTACCCGGCAGTTCAAGGTGAATTTACACTAATAAAAAAATGCCATAAGCATTCTTAATATCCAGAAACAGAGAGTGAAGTCTGGCATTTTAATACTTACCTGTGATGTCCCTTCTACTACAAGGAAAAATAAAATAAAATGTTTCTTACCTAAATGAAATCTGCCTGGGAAAAATTAAAGTGTTATGGATGGCCCCAGCAATGCTGGTTTGGACTACATACAAAGCCATGCCCTCTAGTCAGCAGAATACCAGATACTCCATCAAGTATCACCTTGCCTACATGGTATTCATGAAACTCCTTATTTAGCCACGATCAATCATAACCATGATGAGACAGATAATGTGTTAAAGTTCAGTGTATGCTGGTGACTACTAATCCCAAGCAGCCTCTTTGACATTGCATTGTACAGCTACATGTTTAAGCAGAGAATATGACTTTCACAGCAGGATCATCTACAGCAGCAATATGTGAGTGGTTAAACAGTTCATTTTGTGCAAACTGGGGGCCAATGAGTGAATACACACTCCCTGTCCCACTATGCTAACTCCTTGAAGGAGAGAGGGATAGGATGCTACCATTGCTATGCAAGTTTGTTACAGCTGTTTTATGAGAACATCTGTCCTAAGTCATTCATGTTTGCTGACTGACTGAGCAAGCTTAATGAAATGCTTTATGTGTATGATAGCACTCTGCAATGATATGTATAAAAAGGGAAAAGAGACACAGTAGAAGTGCCATATGAAGCCAAAACAGTTGCTGTGCTTTGCAACACATCAGGAGATAGCTAAGCAAGGCTGCTGGTGCTTCTCATTTACATATAACATGAAGAAATCAGGCAATCGTGGACAAGTCTTGAAACATAAGGAAAGGAGACACAGAACTGACATTTGTGTGATTTCAGGGTTTTACAGTGTTAAGCCCGTGTCCCTGCAATATCTCCATTGCAGCAGCCGGGCCATTCTCACTGTCCTTTTCCGAGGGGTGGATTTTACGTCTCCCAGTCTTCTCACCTCAATCATTTGAAATCTATCATCTAACTTGTCGGGACACTGATGACATAGGTTTCAGGCAGGCTGACAATGCCACCACTTGCAGCTGGCAGAGTGGCCTTATTTTAACTTATGCTTTGTTAATAGTAGCATTGTTGCTGACAGCACTAGGAGTTAACAACAGAATTCCTGCTTTCTCTGCAGCTCTTCTCCAGAGCACTCAGCTGCAGTGGGCGGCACAGCATGAACATAGATACTTTGTGTATTTTAAGTATATAGACAAGTAAGTACGTTCTTGACACACAGCACTGTCACCATTACAGTTCAAATAAAGGACTTAAATTGCAAAAGATGAGCTCTTTTCTAATTCTTCTTGAATGACAACGCTCAGAGAATAAAGACTTAAAGTTACATATTCAACCTTTGCCATCTGTAAGTAGGAGTACACTGCAAACAAGTAGTTGGTTGCTGTTGGAAGTAAATACTCCACAGTCCCAGGACTGCAAAAGCAGGCCTGTCAGCAGTTAGACCATTTATAGTTACTCTCTCCATTTTCTGCTATTGGTAGTCTCCTCTCTCTCTGTCTCATACTGGAATGGTGTTGGAGAATTTGTTGGAGTTTACAGCTTTTAGATAAGGAAAAACATATCAAGGGAGCAAAATGTTGTGATTTTTGACTCCCGAAACAGTGTGCTTCTACTACTAAATCTTAGCATATAAGCTACTGACAAACATATACCTTTTAACAGAGAAAAAAAATAAAAAATAAAGGAAAACCAAGGAAAGAAAAAAAAACATGACCTTAGGCAGAAGGAGTTAGGATTAGGGGAGCATGACTTGCTATAGGATGCTATGTTGAGTTTTTCAAGGAATGTTTGTGCAATGGGCCAGCAAGGTACTGCAGAAACTGCATTGGGTGGAAACAAGAGAAAACGCACCTTAGTAAGTATACAACTTAATAGTGCTTACAAAGACTTCCTAAATATTTGCACAAGGTTCCACCATAATTTTTAATATAGCCAAAATGACCAAGAAAAACATCATGGGAAAAAAAGCAGCAGTGTGCAGAAGCCTCCTGATTAGCTGTAATCCTGAGGTAAATTACACATGTTTATGCAGGAGGGCAGTCACTTCTGTAGCAGAGAGAAGCTAAATATCTGGCTAGTCAAGCATAACAATTATACCCTGAACACTTGGCAATAGATGGAATTCACCATTTGATAAAACTGTTTACTCTAATACACTCAGTAGGAATAGCCAATAGTTAAGTGAGGCTGTATCTCACAAGAGTATAATCTATGGAAATGTATGTAGCATCCCATGAATACTAAACAAATTCATTATGATCAGCAGTATTTCCAATGAATCTGTAATGATGGAACCTTTAAATTAAATTGTCTCTCTTGATTTTTCAGTGTAATCAAGTTCATCAGCCCACTCCTTTTTTTTTTTCCCTTATTTAAGGCATTAAACCCATGAGCTCGTCAACATATGAAAGCACATTTGAGCAGCTCAGCCCAAGAACAAAACAGAGGGAAAGAGACAAAGGAGTCATTCTTCACATCATGGAGCACCAAATTCCATATTGTAAAAAGCACAGCAAATAGAAAAAGACAGGGATTAAGAAATACAGAAAAAATACCCATGCTAAAGAAACTGCAAGGGTTCAATTTCCTAATCTCTATTCTACAAAGGTATTGTAATGCCTAAGAGGGATAAGATACCCCCTGACATTTGGATCAGTCAGAAGGATTTCTGAAAGACAATTGTTATGAAGCTTAAGCCAGTTTCTTCCTAATGAGACAAACTCCCAAACCATATGGTGACAGGAAAAGCACATTTTTTCTACCCGTCCCTCTAACTCTTACCAAGAGTGGTGCCATCAGTAGACTGCTTGCACCTGCACTGGTCAGAGAAGCACTTCCCTAGGCTGACAGTAAAGCATTTTTTTCCTTGGGTGAACTGCCTGCCAGGACATCAGGTTTCCAAGTGGGACACAGCTTCCTTCATCTATTAGTGACAGTCTCTTAGTGACATCACCTTCAAACAGTGAAGTTCTCCAGCTGCATTATTTTGTCTTATAGTGATCAAAATTGTATACAGTCACCAAAAAGCAAAGGTTACTGATTCTGCATGTCTAGCAGTTCTGAGTTTATACCTTCATATTTCTCTATTACCCCCAGTAGACTAGTAGAACAGGTCACTATCAACATTATTGCTTTTATCTGATACAGAGAATATGTATATGAACACCTCAAGCTTTAGTGTCTTATGTCTTTTTAAAAAGTACAGACAGCTGGAATGTATATTTTCAAGCCAAAAGTTCTTCTGTACCGAGTAGGATTGTTGAAAAAGAGCCTTTACCTGCAGTAAATGTCAGCATTTATCAATTTAATTATTTCAGTAAATCAATATAATTTCAATATTTACCCGACTGAATATCTGCTCAGCTTCTTCATTTCTCTGTCAGATATTAGAGTCGTCTATAAAAAGTGTGATTTTATGCACAGTTTAAAAAACAGCGTCTCGCTTCAGTATATGTGAATTAGAATTAGCTGGAATTAGAATTAATCAAGGAATCGGAGAAACTTGATGCGATTGTTGATGACAAATGGTCTTGACAATTTTAACTGGCCACAAATAAATGGCATCATTCTTATCTATCCAGTAGGTCAAAGTGCATGCTCTTTGCTGTGTCAGCATTTGAAACAGCTCTGTGAGCAGTCTTCCTGCATCAGAACTTTCATCTATGAAGAAACAGGGATGATACTTAACTTCAGTGAATGTACTTAGGTTTCTCACAAACATTCTTCAGTATCTGTGTAAGATACACAAAACTGTAAACACGTTTGAGTTAAATTCCTTTGAAAATGAATCTTTAAAAAACCTTTTATTTTGCAATATTCGTTTAGCTCTCTTACAGACATGGAAATATCTTCCTTTTCTCCACCTACCTAGTTTCCTGTTCAATACAGACACACAGAAGGACACTATTTATCATATCAAATCAGTGCTGAGGTCCATCTAGGAGTGTACATCTCCTGTTGGTGGTGATCAATGTCAGATGCTTCAGAGAAAGTTTTAGGCCAAAGCTGAATAAACTGTCCCTTGATCTCTGCTAATAGAGACGGACTAAAATCTTGAGGATGAAAGATAATATCCCTTTCAAAATTTTGTCACCACTTTGAAGTTCAGTGAGTGATTCTACTGTTCAAATAATTCATCACCTCTTCAAAGTAAAGCTATATGAGATCCTGAAAAACTGTCCATATTTCATGCTACAAGGAGATGGCAAGTTAATTGCACAAACAAAAGGTTTCTAATGTGCTTTCCATATCACTGTAACCAACACCTGCTATTTCCTAACTAAGTTCACTGAACACCCTTCAAACACTCATACTCACGTATCTTCGATTTGTTTTACTCTGTTGCATCTCCATAGCAGAACTAATAGGATAAAAAGTGTTGCATGCATTGTGTGACCTTTCTCTCACTGTAGAGTGACTGCAGTAAACACATATTTACAGGAAGCAGCTAATACAACAGTGGTGCAGAAATATGTTACTGCAAATATAAGCAGCTTCATAAAATTACTTCTCACTTTCCATTGCCCTGTGAAACACTGTTTCAACACAGCTAGGTTCCTGCTCGTCAGCATTTCACTGATGTGGGTGTATCTTCATTTTTACATGCTTTCTCAGTTTGGGCAGATGTATGATTTTGGCAACACTATATTCATCTATTGAAGTCTCTAAACATGTGGCAGCATAGCAATATCTAGGCTGCCTGTGCCTAACTCTGCACGTAAGCCTGGATTTACATTGCTGGCAGAGAAAATCTCCTTTTGATCATACAGAGAAAGCAAAGCAAATCTTAACAGATTTACCAGTTTCTATTAGCATTTATTAAAGGTCTTGTCCAATACCCATACAAATCAATGGCAATTTTTCCTTCTTTGGATATCAATAAGCATTTGGGTTAGTCTCCAACACAGCTGTTCATCTTTTCTCAAAATTGTTAATTAATGTAACACAGAGGATTGAAAGCACTTAGTGACGTTTACAGTGCTACACCATTAATATCTACAGCAGTGCCATGGTGTACTTGACATTGCTTAAATATAATGGATGATATAGAACATGTTCAGCGAGCCTTAGATTACACCATGTTACACAACAAATATTCATACTAATTAAAAAAAAAAAAAAGGTGCATCAACCTTACTCAAGGTTCTTTAGCCCTTACCATCTAGAGACATTCAAACAGTCTTATTGTCATGATTATTTGTTGTAGATTCAAAGAAGATGAATCTTTCAAATAAGTATATATACAAATCAGTCACAACAAGAAAAGTATTTGGGAAGTTTTACTTAATGGAATATGGAAAAGAGTGCTACACTTGACTAGTGGCAACTAATCAACACCTTAAAAATAGTAAGCATCAAATGTCTGTTCAGCCTGTGATGGCACAAAAATGTAGTATGAACAAAAATATAACATTAACTGAAAGCCAATTATATCATCTCTGTAAATTTTGTGTTTGAGACTTCCCTTTGCTTTGCCTCCTTGAAAGGATCTGCCACTAGAATAGAAGAACCTTCCACAGGCACTTCTTTCAGATTAGAAGTAGCCTTTTTTAAAAAAAAAAAATAAAAATTCAGTGAACACTTAAGGAATAATTCTTTGGAAAAATGAGATTAAGTGTAAAAAACTCTCAAAGCAATTGAAACGTTTTCAGGATGTGATTGGTGAACCTACGACAGCCTGGGTACTTTGAAGGGATCCACAAAAGCTAGACAGTAAGGCAAGTATCCCCAGGTGAGGTGTCGCATAATTAGAAATAAGTTCCTCTGAGGCTTGGCTTTGTCCTGTCCTTCTGAAATGCCATAAGTACTTCCCCATTTTTAAAGAAACCCTACAAACACCAACTATTTATGGACTGAAAACTATCTCCCAAAAGCTCTTGTTGTTTTCTCAGTATTTCTGGAGACAAAGTACTTGTCTGTTGTTGTAGTTCTTATTACTGTTATCTTTTTTTTTTTTCCTTGACTGTCATGTCATCTTGAATTGTAACCAGAAATTAACCATAGATTTGCCAGATTGCTGACCTCTGATATTTCCTTCTCATTTAATAACCACCATTTCAGAAGGAAAGAACATACCTAGTACAAAATTGAGGCATTCACCAAGAAGATTCAAGGTTTGTTAAATAAAAGAAAATATCTTTGACATACTTAGAACCAGTGGCAATTTCTTAGCTGAGTGCAAGTTGACACTTGATTATGTAAAAAGCAAAATAAAAGAACATTGTTACATCCTGATGTTAGTTTCTGTAGTGCTTCCCTGAAATGAGTAAGAACAATGACTGGATGCAAAATCTATTTACAGAAAATGACAGCTATCTTGCCAGTCTAACAGCTAAGGTAACACCATGATGGATCAGCCAGAGATAGTGAACTGATGCTTGAAGTGAAATCAGAACTTCTTGTCCGGTTCAGCTAAAAACAAAAAAGGAGTAATGTGACATAGCAGCTACTACCAGGATCATCTTGAAGCTTCTTCTAATGATCACACTTTTACATGAATATTTGTGTTTGGCCCTAACAATAACGAAGATGAAATCTCAAGATAAACTAGATGGAGGACACGTATTACTACTAAAACAGTGAGACAGCCATCATTTACTCACTTTGTACCATAAATGCATCTCAGCTGAGTAAAACTCCCTGAACAAAACTGCAATTACACATAATGTTGCCTTGAGTTATTTTGCACACAGTGCTTTTTAACTGTTTTTATTGTCAGCATGCTTAAAAGTCCTACACAGAAATACATGTGCACAAAATTTCAAAAGGGGCTTAAATGCCTCTATTGAAAATATCAGCCATTCCTCAAAGACTACCAAGTGCTTCCACTTACATTAAGTATTGCCCAATCAAGAATATCCTGCTGTTTTACACAGGAAGCCACAAAGACTAACAGTCACTGAACTGATTTTCCTTTGAGCAAACACAACTGTAGGAACACCATAAAACAGGCAGGAGTTGGATTCTCTAATACTGTATCCTAAAGAATTTTCAATCAAACAAATACTTGAACAAAACACTTGAGCAAACATTTGAACAAAGTCTGTACCCTAAAATTGCGGGAAGCTCCAAAGATTTAATGGAAACAAACAAAGCACAGAGCAATCTAAAGTAACTTTGAAGCTGGTCCTTCTTTGAGAAGGAACTGGACCTCCAGAGGCCCCTCCCAACCCAAGCAGGTCTATGATATTGCATATCCGTTGCTTTGAGCAATGGATCTCAGCTATGAAACCAGATATCTCATTTCTAAACCTTCAAAGAGTCGTTGTTTCTATCCAGGTTTGTTATCTATGCAGAAGAGCTGATGACCATACATCAAAGCTCTGTTTTCTCAAGCAGAGACAGTAGGAGTCTGAAAAACTTTAGTAAGACTACCTTGACTCTACCTTGTTGAGAATGTCCCAGTGCTTTTAGGAGACCAAATGCAAAAGGGGATTCCAAATGACAGTCCACCCACAGTTAACTTGGTAAACAAGCCACTGAAATGAAACAGCTTCCCCAGATTAAGTCATTTATGAGTATAGACATTTAACCTGAGTCTCCACACACTTGCCCAAATGCCTGTCTTCCAAGTATGTGAATAGTCCCATTTACTGCAATAAGAGACTGATGGCTGTAAGAAGTTAAGCAAATGAATAAATATTTATAGAACTAAATTATTGCCAAAATGCTAGATACAAATAAATATACACCACTTTTTAATTTTAAGCATTCAATATCTAGAAAATAAAATATATTGAAATAGAGAGTCTTCTTAGCTTTTCTATTTTTCTTTTTTTTTTTTTTTTTAAAGGAAGAAGGGAAAGGAAGACAGAGGAGGAAATTCATTTCAACTGCACAATTTAGGGTACAATATTGGAAGAATTTTTTATAACCTGCCCTATACAAAAGTAGAACACCCTTTTTCTTTTTTTTCAGCATATACTTCTAATGCTGATTGGAATGAATACAGTGTAATAAAACCCAATAATATAGCGTGTTATTAAATACTGGTTGCAAACTGCCTTAATCTGTAACCTCCACAGATCCCTAGCATTGTAAAAACTTCTACCCCCTTTCTTTCTCTGTGGCTGCGGTAGCTTTTTCCAAATCATACTGTGCTACTCAGTTGTTCTGTATAATTTGGTGTATTTTATGGCAACCTTATTGTTTTTGTAACTTCTGTTTTGGCCAATAAACCTCTAAGGAAACACAGGTGATATGTCTCTTCAGATACACTTTCACTGTCATGTTATAGTTTGTTTTAGCTGCAGTTAATGTAAATATACATGATCTTGAGCTTTTAGCTAATTTCTCATTAAGTTAAAGTGGTCTTAGTCAATTTCCAATGCATACATCGAATATTGCAACATTTCTAAGCATCTTTGATTTAGTGGACTCTGCCACTGTCCCCTGGGTAAAATTCATCCTTTTTCCTAAGTCTCATGGCTGGTGAGAGAAATGTCAAGAAGGGAATAGCCAGAGCCAGTGTTAGCCTGCAGGTGTTGCTCAGGGTAGCAGATTGCTCCAGCAAGAGGCACTTCATCCCTGTACAGCCACATTTTCCATTTTTCCCCCCAACTAGTCTGGGGAGAAGAGGTAGAAGTGCAGCTTGACAGAAGCAAGCCACCCTTCAGGCAGCAGGGCACTGCTGGGATGGCTCCCCATGAGCTAAGAGGCAGCTGGGAGAAGAGGGTTTCTGACTTTGCAGGTGCTGTAGGCTGCAGCTCTCCAGGGCCCATGCTCCCAGAGGAGAAAGGCTTACACTGGTGAGGGGCAGGGCTTTGCTTCATCCCTGCAGGGCACCAATGGCAGAGGACAGTCCAGGTCAAAACAGATAAGAGGGAAACAAAGTGACACCTGGATGAAGAAATCTATTTTGTCCTTCCTCCAGAGCAGCAGAGTATAACTTTTGCCCACATTTCTGAGAAGACCTTAACCAGCCCTTCTTCTCCTCTGCTACTACAGGCATTCTCTGCACTGCTTTGAGTGGTACCAGACAGAAGCATCTGAAATAAGATTTACATAGGGTTATGCTCCAGAAATGTTTTTTTAGGAGATATTTACTCTCCCAGTTCTTAATATGTGCTCAGAATGCTCTGATAATTTTCTGTGGGAGCAAGAATGAGTGTCGTCCCCCGTGAACAAAGAAAAAAGCTTTCTACCAAAAGGAAAACCTTTACTTTAAATGCCTCTTGTGGGGATGAATGTGGGTAGTTGAGGTCAACTTTTGGTTGTACTCTGCCCTTCTGCACTGGGAATGTGTGTGGAGCAACTACCCAAATGCTTCTTGCCTCTGCAGTCGTGATTACTGTTCAGAATCTCAGTGGTCTAACACTTCATGTTGCAGGAAACAGTAGCAAGAGATTTCTTAGACGTTTCTGCATGGAAGACCTGCTCCTGCTCTCTTATGTCCAAAGATCTGATTTAGGTTAAACTTTAAACTGTGCGGACCCTGCTATTTTAGGTGGCATCAAGCTAGCTTAAAGTGAAGAGCTGAAATGTTTCTTCTTTTTCAGCTGCCATGTTTGCGAGGCATGGAGAGGACTGATGGTGGTCTCACCAAAAAATAGAAGGGACTGGAACAAAAGAGTAATGGATATAGGCCAGAGTGTATTGTGGAAGACTAAAGTAATTGTAACAGATGGGTCTTGTTTTTGTGAGGCAATGTCCTCTTGGAAGGTTTGTATTCCTCCAACGCTCCCTGTTTGTAGGACTCTAAAATTTCCTATCCTGGCTGTTCACCAGTAAAGGAGCATATTAGGTCTTGTAACACTTTATTAATACGTCTGATTATTCCATCCATTAGAACGAGATTTCTTTCATCCAGAAAAAGTGCATCACGTTCTATATCGGAAAATGCTAATAGATTTTAAATTCTAATTCTGTAGGGACAACTTAAAGTCTATTTTCCTTCTTCCAACTGTAGGGTTCAGGGTGTTTTTCATTATTATTCTGTCTCATATATTTATTATACCCTCCCCCTGTCCTTCTGAAAACTCTGGTTGTTTTCAGCTGCTTGTTATTATTTGGTTTTCAGTATCACTTTAATATCTCTTTAGGACTTCTCCCCCTTACTCTCTTTTTTCTCTCTAAAATAGATTGAATTTCCACTCTACATTTTCCTTTCTCTTGAACACTCCTTTCTTTTTCCCTCTGTTTCCTTTTCATTATATGTTCTTTGCCCATCATATGTTTGCTTTACTAGCACAGAGGACAGTAATGAGCGTCATTTACAGTTGCCACATCTTCCAGAGTTGGGGTGAAAGGGTCTATGGTGGATTCAGGAGTTACTGCTGTCATACAAGCCACTGCCCCAGCTTCTTCCTGTGCACAGCCTAGGTACAGCATCTTTTCACCATACCTTGGGGTCACCACAGAGAATCTCCTCAGAAAGTCCTTGCACAGACGACAAATGCCACGGACATATGGCATTTTGGCCATATCTTGGAACTCCCCCACTTGGTTGAAGGATATTTGGAGTAATATGTGATATAACTTTTGCATCCTCTTTTCATAATACCAAAAAACTACATAATCTACAAGCATAAAGAGATGGTGGAGAAATCAGCAACAGCTCAAATACTGAAAGTTCTGGCTTCAGTCAGACCCTTCCTGCTACTTGTTTAAAGTATCCTGCAGAGGGAACTTGGGGAAGAAGACTGTGAGACTGCTGTTCCAGCCAGCAGGAACTCAGTTGTTAACAACTGTGGGCTTTAACAAAGTAAGTACTTCTGCTACTTTAACTCATTTTCTTTTCCTACCGGCAAATAATATGTATGACAAACATTTGGCCCCAGCGCTGTATTTCTCCCATCGTTTTTATGCATTTCATTCAGCCTTTTTTGCAGATTGTTGCTAGAATGAAAAGACAGTAGAAGGCCGTTCTTCCAGAGATCAAACTTGCCATTGTTCTTTGAATAAGAGATTGTATTTGAGTACAGAGATTTGCATAAGAATTAGTCCCCTTCCTTGTATCAAGTCAGCTATTTTCAGCTCAGTGTAGCAATCTTCAATTTCTTGGTTGTAACTATGGCAATAAGATTAGACGGTATTCAGTAAAATTCATTTTACAAATTAGCATGGGAGGGTGCCCATGACTGTGGTAGAAGGAGCGATGTAAAAACGTTATGGAATGAGATTGAAATTAAATCTGAACTCAGAATATTCCTCAAAATAATGATTCTCAAACTCATCCAGCACCATCTGGTAGTTTATGAATGATTTACAGTTAGCCACAATAAACATGATGGGATCAATGGGCCTGATGGGGGTTGTATTTCTTACTCAAAGCCATTTTGAAAAGGCATTTTAACCCCATTTTGGGTGGATGCTGAATTCTTTGATCTGGAACTTTTATAACAGTAGCAGTCAAATCAATTTCAAACACTTTCATTACAGTACAAATCTACAAAGCTCGTTATGGTATGGG
>VYZM01022547.1:121606-211227 GCA_013398915.1 Dromas ardeola | reverse complement strand
CAAAAAAAGAAAGAAAAAAAAGTCATGCTCCAGGCCTCAGGCCATGTTATAATGAGGGCAAGAATGAGCGGTGGTAGGTACTATTTGGAGTTCTGCTTCTGCCTTTCTGCTGCATGGTACAGTCCTGTCAGTTCGTCAGAACAACAGACCTTAATTTGCAGACACTAAAAATGGCTTCCTAAAGCTTTGCATCATTTGCAATAAATCTTGATTTTGATCATATTTCATTACTAATGAGTCTCCTGTCCATACCTAGCCTTTGCTGTTCTTAACGATATATGCAAACAGGGTTAGAAGGAAGGTAGGTTTAGATACATATTTTTTTTCAGATATTTCATTAACACCTTTTTTTAAATTATTTGCATTTTCCCAAGGAAACTGTTACCTTAATAAGAAAAGTATTGCAAAAAAATGTATTTTCAAAAAGTATTTGACTGTTTCTTTCATTGGTATGCTATGATATGATACGTAAAGTAATATGATGTGATATTAAATTGATATTGATAGGGTTTCTTTCATTGAATTCACAGTCTGACCTGGTCATCCTACCAAACTGCATGCACAGCTTCCAAGATCATGAGTAGTCAAACCTGGCCCTTCCAGAAGAAGAGGGAGTAACAGATTATCTAGACCTGTGCAGGACTATTATTTCTGTCTGGAAGGGTCATCTTCAAGTATTTTCTCAGTGCTCAGTCCTCAGGTAGCAAAGGTCTTAGGAAGAGCACTCACAGCCTGTCAGGATAAAGCCATTGTTTCCTCTGTGACCATTCCAGGCATTCCCAAAGTAAATGAATGTGCAACTATACTGGCTGCTTTTTTCTTCTAATACCTTCCTCTGAAGTTATTTCACTGCAAATCCTCATTGAAAGCCAGGAACAGGGACATTATTTCAGTAGACACATCATGCATTATCAGAATTGCTTTCTGGTTTTTCTCAGGTAAAAAACAAAAGCTATTGGGGTGGAAATTTACTTGCTCTTGCTATTGGTTACCTGAATAATTGTTTGTAGTTCTAAATGAAAACAAATGGATGTTTACATATAAATAATCATAACCTATTTTCTTGCCAACAATACATATTCCAGTTGATGGTAAATACACCATCAGTTACTCAGTGGCTCAAAAATTACTGTGCCTTTTTGAAATGATCTGTTCTGCAGGATAAAACAGTTTCTAGACATATTGGCAAGAGCTTTCAGTCATGGTTTTAAACCCTCCATACTTTAGCAGGACAAGATTCAGCAGTATGCTTAGTTTGCTGTGAATCTCCGAAATAGATCACACCACGGCACAAACTCATTTTATACAGGGTATGCATTACAACCAGGGGGTATAATGCAATATGACAGCAGAATGACAGTGCACATACCAGATTACTAAAATCTGTGTAATATGTAGTTCTCAGTGCAGAGAGTTTAAATGAAGCAGAACAGTGGGTAATCTGAAATCTAATACTGAAATTCAGGAGGCGACATGACACCCGTCCTGATTTCAAAAGCAAAAGGTGAAAGTATCAGGTAGGTCTGTGAAGGCTGTTCTCTTCCCAAATAGGAAGAGCATCAGTCGAGGACATAGTTTGCCAGTCAGCGAGCCAGGTGAGAAGGAGTGGAACCAGACCATTTAATGCATGGCAAAGTATTGTTTAAACTCTTGGCATTTACCAGAAAATAGCAGATAGTCCTCACAGGTTTAGCTCATGCCATTTAGAAGAAGCCCTCATAGGATAGGTAGGAACCTGATAAGGACAACAGCTTTTCAAGAATCCCCATAAGGAATACCTACTGCATCATTCTTATGCAATGGAGACATTTGCCTTGGATTTCAGCCCTAAATCTAATCTCCTATTCATGTGCCAGAAGTGCTGCATAAAAGCATTTTATGGGTAGCACAGCTCCAAAAGTAACTTGTCTCATAGCAGCTGACCAGTAAATCTCTTTTCTTGACTTTTCCAAGCACTGAAGTGAACAGTAGTGGCAGGACCTCCAGTTGCCCCTGTTCCAAGACAGAGAAGACACCCTGAGTTGTTTCTTTTTCTGAGTTGAATGAGTATGAGCTGGGATGCACGAGTGCACTAGCTGTGGGAAATACCTGAGAGCAGGTGAGGCACGGCTTAACAAAAGGTTGCTGAAAATATTTATTCTGCCTATCCTGAGAAATCTTGCAAATTATGTGTATAAATAAAGCGAAAAGAAGCCATCTTAAAAGAAGAACTAGTTTTCAGGCACTAAACTGACCTGCAGACCGACTTTCTACATCACTCTCCTGTTTTAGCCAATCAAGGCCTTACAGCCTTGAAATGCTACGGGACAATCAGTTAGGTGCGACAACAGCCTTTGTAATTGCTGACTGTGTTTCTGCTTTTAATTTGTGAATGCACTAACTGTGTTTCATAATGCCTGCCCCTGATTGAGGGAAATGCCCGAGTGTAACAGGAGCCTGTGGATAAGGTTTGCTCTCCTGTTGTCCTTCACATACCGAGAACAATGCAGAAAATGAGTCATTACTTAGCTGACAATGTAGCAGATCAGAAGCAGCTGATACTTATCTCTGATTAGGAAGGCATCACTATAGTTCCTTTTACCTGAGCAACTTAAAACCTTTTCTTTAATCTGAGAGAAAGGAAGCTCTGCTGTTCTACTGAGTGAAAGATATTTTTAGAGTTACTGAATACTGTAGGATCAGAATTTCCACCTGTCTTTGAAACCTGTTGGAGCTTTCCTGTTCTTGTGGACTAGATTTCTTTGTCTCATTATAGCCTGTCCATCCTACTCTTTATACAGTTCTCATGTGATGTAAGAAATACGTGGGGGCATACTAGTATATCGGGCACAAACAATGCCCAAGCCTTTGCGTAGGTAGCTAACCTGCCAACTTTCAGCTCCTCCAGGCAGATATTTGAAGGACTGTAAGGTCCTATATGCTTGTGCCTTTAGTGCAGTTATGAGTGAAATGAAATACCAAAACTATCACCTGCTGAAAAAGATCTATGTAATGTTACATTTTGGGTTTGAGGGGAACTGAGCTGTCAAAGGTGCAAAGCACAGTAAAAATATATAGATGAAAAGGGAAAAAAGGAAGTAATTCTGCAAAGTCGGGTAGGCGAGGTATAGAAATATTTTTAGCAGTTTTAATCAAGCTATAAGGAAAATTATGCAGCACATTCTTTCTTGTAGAATTTATACAGTCAGTATTCATGATCAGTATGGGGTTTTTGTTGCATAATGGAAAATTCAGCTGAAACAGTGAAATCCACTGTCTTTTTTGATACTGCGGATATGGAGAAGATTGGTTACCTTTATCACAAAAATACAGGCTGATCACATACATAATTTTTTTCTGCAAAGTCATGTGCTGGTTCACCAGGCTCATGAGGAAATCAGAGTTCAGCTTACCTTAGCTTTGCTTCACTTTGTTCTACTTCTGCTTTGGAATATTAGGGCAACAGTGCTCAATTCACAGGCAGGAAGAGGACACCTTTATGGTCAACTCCAGAGCAAGAACAGGAGGATCTGCTTGGAGTTTACCTGGCTTCTTCCCTAAAAATCAGAACAAACCCTTCATTGAGGATGGAAAAAGTCGGGGGGAATGGGGAGGATCTTCTGATGAAGGACCATGAGGAGTGAAAACTCACAAGCAAGCATTATGGCGAGTTCATTGCTTGCTCTTTACAGTTGAGAATGCAGAGCAGAAGCTGCATCATCACCAGAATGCCCTTCAACTGTTTACTGATGGCACCACTGCTGCTGCTGTGACTCATTCTCGGCTTCTCATTGCCTCACAGTTACTAAACGTACGGGGACAGAAGCTGGCAGCAACCCAGCACTCAAAATCTTTGCCCCAGCTGCAATTTGGGAGCAGCCTGTAGGTCAGCATGCTCAGAGAGGGACAGAAAGTAGGATCCATCCTGAGGCCAATACCATAACTCTGCTGTCACAGATCACTACTGTTATTACAGGAGATCTTGTAGAAGTGCCCCAAATCCCCACACAATAACAAGAACCTGTTTTCTGAATACATATTACACTGCAGTCAATTCCTGTAGGAGATGCAGTAGTTTAATGTGAAAATTTCCTCATTCAATCTCTGCTTGTTCTTCCTGAACCACTGGAGTTGCTCCTCACTGCAGAGGACTCCTACTGTGCCCTTTCGTGATGTAAGTCACATTACACCCTGCTAGGACACCCTGCCTGTTTGCTTGCCAAATTGACAGGAAAGCTCACACTTAATTTACAGGTATCTGCATTTGCTGACTTGCCCTATTAAGCATGTTGACTGGCTGTTTTACTAATTGAGGGTGCAAGAAAATGAGAAAGAGGCAGAGAGACGAGTGAGCGCGCAAGCACAAACTGGGAAAATCTGGTCACTGTCTTTCTGGAAATTTGTGGTGGTTTATGTGTGGTAACTCTGAAATGCCTGATTGATAGAAATGGGCTAACGGGTTCAGAGTTGTCGGTGGGGAGGGAGAGGGTGCCAGGCAAGCAAAAGGCAGTGTGATTATATAGGTCTCGTTTCCTTGGTGAAAGCAGTAGGAAACAAAACAGGATTAAAATAAAAACTAAAAAAAAAAAGCAGTCATGGAGATTTTTCCTCAGAAAACTCTGGTCTTTCTGGCTACTTTAGAAATACTGTCCATCACTGGTCACATGTGTCACCTATATCCCGCATAATTTTATTTGAGAAGTAAGTGCAACTCAAGAGGGATGGATTTTTATTGTTTATGCTCTCTGCTCAGGTAAGCATTTCATTCTAGTTGAGCAACACTTGGCAACATGTTGAACACACAGGACATCCCTCACTTGTCACTAGAAGTAAGAACAAATTGCAGACACAGAAATCAGTTTTCATAGAGCTTCATGATATTGGGATGCCTGGTGCTGCTTTGGTCTAGTTCTAATTGTCATGGAAAGGATGGGGTTGTCTGAGCAATGTGTCTTACCAGGGTGTGCTAGATCCACCTAGCAATCATTGTTAGATGATTACCTAGGGAAAGAGATCATTTTCTCAAAGACAGAATCAGCTCAAAAATGGCAACAACCTAGAAAAATAATTCTTGCAGCTACTTTATGTTAGCAGATATGTAATGCTGAAGGAGATCAATAATGTATTTTATTATAGGAGTTATGATAAAGAAGCATTGTGCTGTTTTTAAATATTACTGCTTAGACATCGTCCAAATGGAATGTATTTTGGATCTGATGAATAAAATGTAGTGTCAGCTGAAGTGAAAGACAAAAATTTAAGCTCCTTAATCTCATCAAAAGCAAAGCTATTTCTGAGCCAAAATATTCCCATTTGAAACATTTTGTTATTATAATTTATTGAATGACTTCTCTTATCTGGAATCTTTAACAACATTAAAACTCCACTGATGTATTCATAAATCAGTTGAATTTTGCAGAAAATACTTAGCTTTCATTTGCCTGGGACACATTGTGGCTGCATTTCTCTTGGCAGCTTTCCAGGGAAACAAGGCTGAAATTCTGCAAAATGCATCCCATTTTTACCCCATCTTGACCAGGGCTTGTGACCCACTGTCTCTTATAACAATGAGCTACTTGAAGGAGATACTCCAGATGGGCATTGTTTGGGGTTTTTTCCCCTCATGAAAATGCCGGCTGAAGACCAGCCTCAAACACAGCAAGGATTATAAAAGTGAGTTGGTTTTAGAGGATGTGGATGTACTGAGGTAAATAGCATGCTAGTTTACACAATTAGCGTATATCAGTAGCTGACTGCATACTTAAATGTTTTCATTTACAGCCAAAAAAATTAGCTTTGGAGCTGGTCAAAGTGTATACTAACATAGATGCACTATCTGACTGTGAAACAAGCAAAATATTTATTTGCTACTGCTGCCTTTTTTTCTGCCTGCAAATATTAATTCATTGCTTCTTTGTTTCACCCAATGCACCATGTGAAGACATTCAGAACTCACTTGGACAAGACTCTGAGCAATATTATCTAAGTTGACCCTGATTTCAGCGGGTACTTGGACCTCCAAAAGTCCCTTCTGATCCACATAATCATACAGTTCTTTAAGTTTACTTTTTTTTTTTTAAATAAATACCAAGCAGGTGCATATCTAGGAATAGAAAAAGAATAGAAATAAATTTTCTGTCCCATTACAGGGCTAACGATGGATGATGGCAGTAGTTACATACTCCCAAAGCATGACAGCTGACTTTAGGGCAGACATTATCTCAGCAGGTACAAGTTCTGAAGATGGAGTGGGGTGCATAAGGCACTGCTGAGAAGTAATGCTTTTGCAGATGCATTCTTTCACATTAGGAGACAGTGTCTCTACCAGCACTCTACCAAATAACAGGGAGGTGTTGATATTAGCACCTTCTTGCTTCCCGTGCTATCCCTGTCCCCAGATCCCAACAAGGAGCTGGAGGAGGTAAGGTCACTCCGCTCTGGGCCAGGGCAGGGACTGCTCAGCTGGAGGAGGCCACCATCCTCTGAAGAAGAGGCCTGGCCGCCCCCAGGCTGGTGCTAGGAGGGTGCCTGCTTTGAAATGACTCAAATAAATGATGCTCTCATCATCTAAGAAACTCTCACAGATAGTAGATACACCTCGAATCTGTTCTTTCAGAGGATGTTTGACGGAAAGCTGATAACCTGGTGTGCTCACAGTTGGTGATGAATTTTCTGGAATAGGGTCTTTTTTCTCTTATGGAGGGAGCAGCTCTGAGAAACAGATTGGTTATACCCACCCTTCTCACTCCTAAACACCGGCAGCAGTTGGCAGAAGGTACCACACAAAGACCAGCAGGATAAATAGTACTTCTGTAATTTTTTATTCTGCATGGTTGAAATTACACATGTTTATGTGACTTTTCGCTATTTGAAGGGAAGTTTTCATGTCAAGAATCTGGTTATCTCTTGCCTCACTTTATTTGGGCCTTTCCAAAGCACATATAAAATGTTCCCATTAACATGAGCAGAGATCTTGCATTTTTTGTCTTGTGAACAGACCTAGGTACACTTTGTCAAGGTATAAATGATTATGGAAGGTAGAGGAGAAGCTAAACCCCTATATATAGTTATTCACAGAAAGGACTGTATTGCCTACCTGTTTCTCTTGAGAAAATGAATGATGCATGAAATTGTAAGAAATAGTCTCTGAGCTAAGCCCCTTTCTAGCCCTCCTCATTCATCTCTCCGAAGGATTTCTGAACCGGTCCAACACAGATTCAGAATTTTTACTTTTTATGATAGAAACTGTTTTTATTGATTTCTTACAACTTGCAGTATCGTCATCACCATTAGACTGTCCCGTCTTTCCATCTGAAATTACAGACTAGTTTAAATCCAATTTCTGATATTTTTTTTTAATGTAAAATATATGTTCCTCCCAAAGGTAATGTAACAGAAAGCACATTTTCAATTACATTAATGAAATATGAGTGCAGTGTTTGGCCATTGCATTCATTTTTCTCTTTTTGCTTTCATGCAGTCATCGCAGGTAGCATACTGTAACATCATTGTCTGTAGTAACAATACTTCCTTTTTTTGTTTTATTTTAGTATTTTGAGCCAAACTCCCATGCATCTATTTCCTATCAGATCCAGTTGATTTAACTTACTGAGCACAGACAAAAAAACAACTAATGAATTTCCTGTACCATTGGTTATAAAGAGCATCCAATAACAATCCTTAATGTCCACTTGCAAATTTGCTTCCTCTTCCATGACATGAAAGATTTCTTTGGAAGTGCCTTTGCCTTATCTCAGTCTTGAAGTCATTTATCATTGAGAACTATGGCTTCTTTAATCAGCCAACCCTAATAGCCATTGGCTCTGTTACAAGCATTAGGTAGATACCTTCCATCTTAAAGTGCTTGTCTTAACATTCCGTAATTAGGCAGAAAGAAAAGACAATTTCTGTAATGAAAGGGAGACTATATGAGAGATTTTGAACTCACACTGAAAAAAACCCTCATTTATCCAGCAGAAGGAAAGAATATTCCTGACCTTGAATTCCTTTGGGAGTTGCTTTCGTACTGTTTAACTGAATAGACCTGAGGGAGCATCTTTACAAATCTAATATTGTTATTTATGTTAAGACAGCTGTGGCCAAGATCAGGAACCCTTTCTGATGCTTTTTCTAAAAATATGTGTAAAAGACTGCTTGGCAGAAATTACTAGCTGAACAGGCAATGGGGGAAAGTGTGGGAAGGAAGACACGTTATGATTATTGCTCACATTTTACAAACAAGTGACTGAAACCCAAGGAGGGCTGTGATGAGCCTTTGCAGTGTAATAATCGCACTGCGAACAGAGTAAGCTGTCAGACAAGTGGTCTGATTCCCTGTTTCTGTGATCAGGGCCCATTGCCCTGAAGGATAAGAAGAGGAACCTGCAAATTCACCATTGAAATAAGGATGCTGGTGCTTCAGAAAATGCACACTGCAGGCAGGGATATAAATCCATCGTTTATGCCACTTCTTGCGTTTTTGGGAGTTAATGTCAATGTAAAATCTGTGAATATAGGCTAGTAATCCCAGAAGATTTCACTAAAGATCTTGTCCTCGCCCAGGCCTGGGCACACATACAGTAGGTGTCACGGTCCTATGTGTGCATGGCTGTGCCTGGTTATACCAGACTTTGCCAGGCTGGCTGGACTGGAACTGTCATGGCCCCTCTGGACTCTCCTAAATCTTAGCTGAAAACTGGGCTTGATGGGAAAAAAAAATAAAAATGGAAGGCTATTGAGGAAATGTCTTCACCCTTTGACTGATGGTGTGTGCCCATTCGCATTAGCCTGACCACTTCCAGCGCTTCTCTTCAGAATTACACCTAGAAGGGCGCATGAGTGTGTAACTACTACTACACAGGTTGTCTGTGGGGTAGAGTTTATGCCTTTAGTTTTTCTTCAGTCAGTTCATTTCTAGTTAACCTATATAAATAATGATCTTTGAATGAAAGGAGATTTGGCAGTGGGGAAGCACAGCCTAACCATTGTTCTTACAAAGATAAGATTCGATATATTTCTGGACTAAAATACAAAGAAGTATTGTGCCCTCTTTCACTGTGCAGTGTTTCTATTTTTGTTGAGCAGGAATTTCCTTATGCATTGAACTTGCTTCCATACTGTCCACTGCTTCTGTTTTCTTCTTTTTAAAATTTTTCAAGGTCAGTTTTCTCAAAATTTTCCAACTTATTAAGATTTTTCACATTCACAGAGGTTGGGTACCTGTTTCTTATCTACCAAGATAACCCATTATTGCAAGAACAAGAGCGTCATCAAATTTTCTTGTAAAAAGGGGTTGGGTGTATATGTTTTGTCATTATGTATGTGCATGTATGTGTATTTATCCCATGAAGATATTAAGAAAATGTACTTAGTTGCTAGCTCTGTCAACACAGAACACTTTCATATTTAATCACGTATTGTCATTACACCGTATTATTATTTCTGAGACATACGCAGATATGACCTTTATTATTCAAATTTCAGCTTAATGTATTTTAACATCGCTGTGCTTTTGATTCACGTAAAATAGTTTTTTTCTAAAATTAGACTACTTAATAACAATAATGAATGTGAGCTTTAATCTGCATGCAGCCCTGTCCTCTTAGCCTATAATGTACTAAATTGGGATCTTTTCATGCATTGTAATTTGGGAAGTTGTTCCTGAGCAATTGCACACACAGTTAAGCTAATCTTTCTTCCTCAGGATGGGAGATTCCTTCCTGAAGTAAAACTAGGGACTATGATTTCCTTTTCCAGGATACTTGACTTTGACTGATAGCAGCTAACCTATTCCTTAAAATGTCCCCTGAAGCTGATGCTGCCAAGCCCAGGGCTGTGTGACCTGCCCTCCTCAGGCAGAGCATCCTGTGCGTAAATCTATTGTGTCCCAGAGCATGTGTGCGTGGCAGTCCCTGTGGGTGCGTGTACGAGTGCGTACAGAAAGAGCAAACCTCTTTCATCAAGGCTTCTCCAGACTTCCAGCTGAAACAGCAAGCAGAATACAAACATTGAACTAATTTTTGTAAATGTAATGTTCTTGTAAATGTAAATGTTTGTAAAGGCAAGAAAGAAGAAAAAAAGGTGTTCAGGCAGAATATGGGTTAAGAAAAAAACCACTTTTTTTACTGACTAGCAAGAAAAACAGATTGACATAATTCACTTGAACAGGAAATGACGTGTTCTTCTAATCTATCGATGACCTTTCTGAGTCAGCTCCTTGCTGTTGTGAGCTGTTACGTGGTCATTTACACCTGTGCAGAGTACAAGGCTAGCAAACAACTTTCTTCCTTTTGCCCCTGCGTGAATTCTTTGCCTTTAGTTTCTGCTCATTCTGTGGCAGCAGCCATGGAGAATCCGCCTTCCCGGAGGTGCATACCAGGCCGCTTCGGTATCACGTCCTCCATTCCCACTTTAATATAGGGTAACATGTTTGCATTAATGCCATCTCAGTTGCTTTAAGAAGGGATCAATTTAAGGCCATTTCCCACCCTGGGCCACTGCTTGTCTTCCTCCCAGGGCCCTGACACCCAGCCTGCCAGTCCCTCCCTCCATTCAGTCACCTCATACTGCTGTTGTTTCTTTCTCTCCTTTTTCTCCCAGGTCTGCCCAACGTTCTTCATCCAGCATCAGCCACTCGAGGGAGGTCATCCTCCCCCTCTACTCTGCCCTGGTGAGGCCACACCTCGAGTACTGTGTCCAGTTCTGGGCTCCCCAGCTCAAGAAGGACAGGGAACTGCTGGAGAGGGTGCAGCATAGGGCTACCAAGATGATTAGGGGACTCGAACACCTCTCTTATGAGGAAAGACTGAGGGAATTGGGTCTGTTTAGTCTGGAAAAGAGATGGCTGAGGGGTGACCTTATTAATGCTTACAAATACTTAAAGGGTGGGTGTCAGGAGGATGGGGCCAGGCTCTTTTCAGTGGTGCCCAGTCACAGGACAAGAGGTAATGGGTACAAACTTGAGTGTAGGAAGTTCCATCTAAACACGAGGAGGAACTTCTTTACTTTGAGGGTGGCAGAGCACTGGAACAGGCTGCCCAGAGAGGAGGTGGAGTCTCCATCTCTGGAGACATTCCAAACCCCCCTGGCCGCGTTCCTGTGCACCCTGCTCTAAGGTGACCCTGCTTTGGCAGGGGGGTTGGACTAGATGATCTCCAGAGGTCCCTTCCAACCCTATGATTCTGTGATTCTGTGATTTCAGTCCTCTGCTATCTTACAGCCCTTAATTTCTCACTCCCCATCCCATCTCCAACTGATTCCAATCTCTACATCAAGAAAGCCCCTGTCCTGATCCAAGCTGCTCCAACCTCCTGCCAGCTGGTGTGGCATTTTTTAATCCTTGACGTAAGCATTGTATGCCTGGGCATCTACGGGGACAAGACAGGAGGCACATTCCTCCCCCTCTAAAGCATAAATCCTGTTACCACCCTGGATCCTTGGGGACAGACCCAGGTAGGGTGGGGAAAATTCAACCACTTCAGGCTGTAGCCACGGGCTATGGCATGCACAGCACAGAGGAGGTCCTCTGAGAAATGGCTGCCCTGCCCATGCTCTGTGGAGCATGCGTGAGCTGTCATCTCCCCAGGGCTTGTAACTTACACTCACCATGTGATTTAAATGACCAGCTACTCCAGTCTGCTTCTGAATGGCAAATGCTTACTATGCAGCAAGCTGGGGCCAGCCCAGGAGTTATTCTCAGGATGAATATCTCTGAGTACAGAATAAATCACAGCAAGTAGCAAGCTGTCTTCTGACTTGTCACAAGCATGAGGGAAAGAAGGAGCTGAAATTAAGAAATTACCTTGTGGCAAATTATTTACTTAGTTCTAACAAAGGCAGAGGGCCGGACCCTTAGGTGGTGTAAGTCACTCTAGTCCTACTGAGGTCAAGTCATAGATTTTAAGACCAAATGGGACTTCTGCATCATGGAATTTGACCTCTACCAAGACATAGGACAGGAAATTTCACTCATTCAACTCTTTATTGAATTTAATAGTAAATATTTGTCAGAGGTGACATTAATGAGGTGTTGGGCTTGGTGTGTTTCACTGTTTCAAAAATATTTTGTAACAGTGTCCCCATGGAGCAAATACATATACTTATATATATCTACATACGTTTGTGTGTGTTTATATTCACTGTAGGCATGTGGTGAGTTCTTTAATGTTATGTTTATTTAATTAAGCTCCTAGAAGAGGGACTTTTCAACTTATTTTCAGCTGAAGTATACCGGTATGGCTGAGTGACATTCACATCTCCCACACTTTTTTAACAGAGCCCTAATGTTTCCAAGAGTCTCTGGCTAAACTCTTTCAAACCCCAATGGCATACAGAGTTTTCTCCAGTCTGCTCCCCTTGGCAGCACCAAAGAAACACACTCTAGGTGGCTGGTGTGACCAGAAGCTTAAAAATTCAGCGATGCATCTGTTGAGAAGAACTGGAGAACCTGGTGGCGTACCGCAGAGTAATGCAGAAGAGAGGAGGCCCCACATCCCCAAGACAGCATGCCATCAAAATTATAGGTGGTGTTAAGTGCTGCTCAGATGTCACACATTTGTTCTACCCTGGGTCAGAATCATAATAGCTGCAAAGAGTGTGGATACAACGATAGACCGGATGTGTTTCTTCCCTCAGCCCTGAGAAACAGCCTCTGAGACAAAGAGCATAGCTAAGGCAAAAGGGGTATAGAACTGCCCATCTTGCAGAGAGCAGGTTTGATACCCAAAAGAAAAAAAGGGCAGTAGGTGACTTCTACTGAAAACAGGGAAATACACTTAAACCAAGGACAGACGCCTAGTATTTTTATATGCATGAATGACATACTGTGAATTCTCCTGTGTTTTCTATGCTGTCTACGTGTGTGTATCTGTGTGGTTGCTAATTAGTATATATGACAGAACAAAATATAATTAAAGTATTTTATATTAAATCTCACCATTAAAAATTGCTACAGCTGATAACCTGTTTTCTGAGTTTAGATTAATGGTGACATCTAATTGAGCTGTAACTGAGCTACAGCTGGCTATCCTTGCATCATTATGGGAGCGCCCAGAGTCACAAAGGAGACTGATAGAGATCAGCCTGCCGTGCCTGTCCTTAGTGCCTTGAGTAACTTGGGACGATAAAATCAATCACATGCAATTAGCCATTAATTTCATTATTGGAAAGATACTGTAAAGCAAAAGATGTCCCCTGTGCTCCTGGTTAACACGTACATTGTAAGCACAAATATGGCAGATCATTTTCACTAGGCAAATGTTTCCTGTGAAAACCCTGTTAAATATCTTAAGAATTTTTAAAGGGTAATTGCTTCAAAAAAATCCCTGGTAAGTAGATTGTGATTCTTCATTCATGCACCCTAGCAATTGTCAAATGCAAGTGAAAAAATGTTACTTATCAATTTGATTAAATATTCTCCACTGATCCTTTTTCTGTGTTAAAATATATCTTCTAAATTGCCACTTGTTTTTTGTAATGCTTATAAGATGCCATTTTACCAACACTGGTTTTTGTTCTGTGATGTTAGCCTCTCCTTAGTGACCATGTAATCTTGTTTTTGTTTTCACTCATGCTCTGCTGCTCTTAGCTTCTTCCCGCTATGTGTAAGGAGGAGACAGGGGAGGAGGAAGGGATATTTGTTCTTTTGTTTTACCCTCTGTTGCATGTGGCATGGTTCAAATTGGTTCCAATTCTGCAACTTCAGCCCAAATGCCTGACACCTGCCCCATTGCCCTCAGTAATCATATTAACTGATACTTTGTGGATTTTAGATTGCAGTCCCTTGAGAGAAAGACCATGTCTTCACTGTACTGCAAAGTGCCTAGTTCATGTATGAGAAGAGTCAGTAATCGTAATAACAAAACTGCACTGAGAAAAATTTGAAGAGCTAAAAGCATTTGAATTTCTAAGAGTATTTTTTCACTTTGATTTTACAAATAGTTTTTCCTATAATTTAAGCAAGCTCATTGTCTTGATTTCTAACCTATCCCTCCAAGCTAGTATGTAGTACAAAAGTAAGAGCTTTGGACAACGTCCATGAGAACAGCCATCCCTCCTTAATGCATAAATCAGGCTTTTTAATTGACAGCGTTCAAGTGGTTTCACGAGGGTGTTACTCATTTAGTTCTTGGCTTCCTCAGACAAACCATGCCCAACAGCATAATATGAATTTGGATTTTGATCAAGGGATTTTAGTGACAATATAAGCCACAAGAACAAAGCCGATATAGTTTCAACTAAAATCCACAGCTAAATAAAAAAGACACACAGACATTCTAATGATGCACTCTAGGTGTAATCTATTTATATAGCTCAGAGAAGATATGAAGGAAAAACAGAATCAGCAGATAACGAACATTTGGATTTGGGAAACACTGTGTGAGTTACATCACATGCCCACTTCCTTTATGGTGTCATGTCACTGAAACCCCCCCACAATGCTTTGAACATGTAAGGATAATTGCAAATTTGAGTAGCTTTTCTCAAGATTTTGGTTAGAGCTTGATAGTTTCTATCAGAATCACACAGAGTGGATATTTATAGCATTTTAGCTCCTGCTGCACGCTTCCTTTCATACTTGAAAGGATCACATCATCTTGTTTAGCAGTCACAGAATAAATAGATTAGAAGATCATAACATTTAGTTTTTCCATATTTTTGTATTTCATTACTTCTTGCTGTCTTTTATGTGTGCTATTAATATAATTGCTACACTTCAATTAACAATTACCAGTTAGCAGTAGCAAGATCAATTCTGTAATCTATTTCTTTTTAGTCATTTTGTTTGTTTATTTGATTATCTGTTAGAGAATCAGAGATTTCACTGCAGTTAACATTCCTAGTGACACAGATGCAGTCTCCTTCAAATAACTGAACAAACTGGGTTTGCATTGGCTCATGAGATATGGGTTAGCTAAGAGCTAAAAGTAGAAAGACTGCTTAGAAAGACTGCTTTGAAGTTAAGTTTTCCTTCTCAGTAATGTCCTCCACAGCTTTTAGGATTTCTATTCTAGACCACCTTCTGACCATTGTTTCGGGTCAAAAGAAAAGGCTACAGAAGGGCATATACATTGCTTAACTTCATAAATTTTTCTGGGCTTCAGTTCCCAATGGTAAATGGGAATATTCTACTTCCCTGATAAGTGTGTTTTATTTCCCATATTAGTAATGCACTGCTACCTAAAAAAGATGTCACAAGGGTGAATGAAAGACGGGTAAGAAGGCAGTTCCTCAAAATATAGGCGCTTTGTCTTGAATTTGGGACAGGTCACCCTTCTCCCCTAAATTATGCCATTATTCCCCATTCTACTTCTGTTTCTTTCTTCAGGTTATGCAACCATACTAAGGTCTTAAGCCTGAAGCCTTACAGTGCAGTGCTCACATGAATCTCAAAATATACATAGCAGTAACAAGTGTTGCCTTAATGATTTAATTTTTGGATCGAGTAATCACTCAGTTACAGTGGGGTATCTAAGTGACATTGAAACCATGAGTCACTTGCCACAGAAAACAGAGCAACAAGTCACCGGTTCTCCGTGTTTCTTTGGTCAGGTCACAAAAAGGAAAAGTAGCTGGTGTCCTGTTTTGGAGATGACACAGTAGCATGAGTCTCTGCTCATCCCAGGAGCTGCAGCCACAGTCCATTATGGTCAGGGAGAACTATAAGCCAGTACAGAAGCCCTGGGCTACAGAAGCCAGTGAAGATCAGTGTAAGATGGAAGAGAGAATGATTTAGCAGGATGGGCAAAATTTTGGGGTTCTTTGGGTGCTCATGTAGGTGAGGCATGGTGGAGGTCTTTGAGAGGAATACTGCCATCCCTCTGTCATCTGAAAAAACTGATAAAAATCACATGAAGTCTCACTTTCAAATTTCCACAGGATTATTACGATACTAAACTGAAGTTCTCCAAGCCACAGGGTCCTGGGAGTGTTTTTTTCTGTTACATTTCCATGTGCTTGATATTCTTTTTTTCCTTCTGTTCCTCATGCTACAGCAGCCAATCCAAGCATTCCCAAGGACATTTTGCTGCAGTTTAGCAGTGGAAATTGCTGTCTATCCATTTGTGATCCAGGCATCTGATCACAAAATGGATAGACGCTCTATGCTCTTTGTTTTACCACATTCTCTCTTTACACCATGTGGTGATTTTCCCTTTTAAATGGCATGAGGTGTTCCATATTCCTCTTTAAACATTTGTCTGCTTGGTAACAATATTTTTACAGGGTCTTACAAGGTAGAAAGCAAAGATAAATGCTTGAGAGGTTGTTTTGAAGAGTAAGCTTTGGCAGCTGCCTGTGAAATGAGCTACATTCCCTTCCCCCTCTCCGGCTGATGTACAGCATCCCGGATGGTGGTCTGACAGCCTGAACAGGGACAGAAATTTTTCATTCACTGTCTCATAGTTAGAGAGTAATTTCTCCTCTGCCTGCACCACAGTGTGCTATGGAAATGCAGAGCTACTACAAGGGATGATGGACAGTCCCGCTGTGCGTAACTAACAGGTGCCACACAGATAGATTTCACTGGCCAAGCTGGACATGTCTCTGCAGAGGGTCTCCTCGCAAGCTGTCATGGAGTCTCTGCTTCTTCCGTCAGGGCGTTATAAATCCACAGGCACACATGTAGGTTCCAGGAAGGAAAAGAAAGGTGACATCAAACGATCTTCTATATAAATTACTTCTCTCTCAAGTAGGTTTGCACTGCTTGGTTTCTGGTGTCACTTACGATGGTGAAAGCCAGGGTTCCGCTGTTTACCTCTCTGGAGTTTTAACTGCACTTACAAAGGTGTAACCAAAAGCCATGTTTGCTTTCTGTAGAAATCTGCATATTTATCTTTCTTGATAAAGTGCTGAAAACCATGGGCACAAAGCTGGCAGTGTGCCTTAGCTGCAAACACAAAAGTCAGGAAAGAATGGTGACAAGTTTAGGAATTATTTTTTCCCCCATACTTGAGAGTCAAATGGGTTCCTACTTCTTGAACTGTAAAGCCATAAAAAAAATTGAATAAGTCTCAGCATTTCCTTAGGTTTATAGCACACAGAGATGAGGGAGGAAAAAAAGGAAACAGTTTTATTTCTTTTCTGTTTTACAGTCAGTCTGAATCCTCTCTGTGAAAAATGCCTCACTTTTTCTGACCTTTCCCACCATGAATTTAAAAAATGTCGCCTCTCTGCTCAGTCTCGGATTTATAGCAGAATGTCTAATGCCTGGGTTGTGCATACACAATTAAAAAAATAAGAATTGCTGTTAGTAATCCGTGTAATACCATGTGGGTGAATTTGGGTGAGCATGAAAGCTCCAGTGAACTGTTCACCTCCACAGTAAATGTAGCAAACAATCCCCTCTAAGTTCACAAACTGAATGCTGTTTTCCCATGAAGAAAAACCCTTTATCATGCAGCCTGAATGTGCCCATTAGGATGGCAAAGGAGTGTGGGTCTAAAGAGAAAACTTTGTGCTGGCAGCTGTGGGAGAGGGATTCTGCAGTCCCATGGTGGAGCAGGGTCCTCTAGGCACCGAGCTCTGGATCGTCAGTGCTCCCAGAGATTGTATCCTTGTAGCCATAGTCAGCTCTCAGCTACCTGGCTCTGAAGCCAAATAATTCTGAATTTTAAAGCCTGTTGAGTTGTTTCAATTTGAATCAGTGAGCCTGAGATCAGAACCTGGCCTATTGTGGACGGTCTGTCTGAAAGACTCATTACTTTTCCCTCTCAGCTTCGAGGCAGCATCTGGACTATTGATAACAATCTTGGAGACAGAAGCTGTGAAACGCATCATGAAAACTGAGCTGAGACTGCCTGCATGAAACACAGCAGCACAGTCATTAAGGATGGGTTTTCAATCTAGGGCCTCAACCATTCCACCTGTTTGCCTGCATAAACACACACCATCAGATGGATCGAGGCTGGAAGCCGACTTTAACATGCCTTAAAGCATGACGAGTTACCCTTAATTACAATTTTAACCTATCTAATGTAGCTGTGGACGGTCTAATTATCTACATAAATGTTTAATTACTTTTTGAATCCTACTAAGCCGTTGGCCTCAGTGAGACTGGTGGCAATGATTCACAAAGGTTATAAGTCGCAATTAGATAGCACTCAGGCACGCTCAGGACAAGAGTACACCAAGTAACTCTGCTAGTGAGCCAGCAGGGAATTTAGATTTTTACTATCAGAGATGATAAAGGTCTTGCTTTGTAATCCTTCTGTATGTTTTAACCATGAAGCCTTATGTACCATAATTTCTGTATATAGTGGGCACCGTCGAGTTGCTCTGGTTTTGAAAGATTTTCCATTGTTAGGGTTTATTGGGTGAGAAAGGGCGTGGTTTTGGATTTCCCTTCCAAAGGAGCAGTGGTGAAAGGGCAGAGATGTCCCTGGATTCCTTGGTCAGAACCACCTTGACCACCTTCCTGTTGGGAAAATGCAATGTTGTCCAGATATAAAGCACAGATGAGTGGGATGTTTACAAAATCAAAAAGAAACTTAATCTAAAGCACAAAGGATGGCTACAATCTTTGCTTGACTAATTCCACATTGGACAGCTGTCGCTACCAAAGGCACAGAGAAGCTACCCTGATGGACAACAGGACTCCTGCAGGGGTAGCACTGGAGAACTCCCAGACTCTTGAAAGCTGGCATTGCTGCCCTTAGGAAGTCCCTGTTGCCTGACCCATTCGAGGTGGTCCTGGTTGGCCTAGGGCAGGCAGTGCAGGGCTGGATCAGAGTGCTTTGTGCAATTCGACCTGGTGGAGCAATGAACAGGGGGCTGTTACAACTGCCGTCCCTTGCACGAGCCCACCCATCTCAGCAGGAGAGGGAAAAAAGCAGGCATACTTTTAGAAACACTGTCATCATCCAGCTGATGACTGCCCACCAAAGCCTGGATTCAGAGAAGTGGGTATCATGAAACAGACTCAGGTCATCTGGGGCTTAGGCTTGTTACAGCTGTCTGCCTTTTATTTTTGAGATGCTGGAACTTGCCAGGTGGGTACGAGCTCACAGAGCAAGCAGCAACACAGCTGCCCTCCTAGGGCCGATTCTCATTACACTTCTCTCTACTAGCAGTCTGATGATTAAAACCGCGTTCATAGCACGGCATGACACGTCACAGAAAGCTTCATATAGAAAGAAAGAAAATCATGCTTGAATGTCTGTGTCTGAGCTGCCTTGCATCTTCTTTGCTGTGCTCTCCCCTAAGCCAGAATTTCAAGAAACTCTGTTCCATAAAATCCAGCAACTGCATTTTCCTCACCTTGTGACTAAAACTAATAACAACAGTAGGCGAGTAAAAGGTTGTGAGAGATAAGCATTAGCACTGTGAACAGACATTTCTGTGGAATACGTTTATCTTCTCCTAACTAAATATTCTTTTTGAGCACTTGGACAGCCATTGCTCTGAATGCTGTTGCGGAAGAGCGTGGCTCTTGGGGCAGCTTGCTTTAGCTGCTGTTTGCCATTGTTTCTAAGCCTCCTGCTGTTTTTCTAAGCCTCAGTGCAGGCCAACAGTACATTTGTTTCACTTCCAATTCTTGCACAACAAACATAAAAAAGAAGCTCAGTTCTTGCACTCAAGGGAATGAAGGGCTGGGTGTAAAAGGTCACTGGCCGAAGGCTCCTAGTCTGTAGATTAATGTTCATGTTCACTTTGCCTTAGCATTGTCATTTCTACAGAAACAGACCGCTTACTTTTGGGGCTCGCTGTCTGAACCAGTGAATAGTTCCCTTTGCAAAGTAGAGGGCTGCTGCCCCCAAGCCTGCATGGCCACGCTGTGTGCATGTTGCAGAGAGCTGCAGCATACACAATATTACTGGTGACAGAACTGCAATTAGCCACCGTCCTTAGCTGGGGACAGTGCAGGTGGGGGTATTGTATCCCAGCAACGGAGGTGGGAGAGGAACAGGGAGAAACTGGTAACTTAAATATTCTGAGGATCCCCATGGGAGGTGGGGAGGGGAGAGCAAGCCATGGCTCATGTATGCCTTCTGCTTCGTCTCCTGAAAGCTTGACGCTGAACTGAGCTTTCCACATTCTCCTGTCTTTTAGTGAGCACACTGGCCTGCAGCTCTGGGCTGTATACAGAGCGTGTCTGTGGGGTGGGAAGCTCCCTTCTCCTTCCCCTCCACTCTGACACACGGCAGTTGGATTTGCTTCCGTTTCACACAGGTTGTTGCCTTCCAAACATGAATAACATGAGAGAACATGGGTAGTCTGACCAGGGTGCTCATGTCCTTCAGAGTGAGGGGGACTCTGGAGGTCAAGATGAATCATCTTTCATCATTTTAGTTTAGCAACCAGCACAGTAGGCACCGTGACTTTGTTCCCATGACATTTCACCATGAGAAGACGCACAGCATTGGACAAGATGAGTGGAAAATCACTTTCGGAGTCAGTGATGAACTAACTTATTCAAAATATTCTCTTGTTTGGGACTCAGAAACATCCTCCCTGCAAATCTGTTTCAGGATCTTGCTAAAGAGCAAAGACTGTGATGATAATTAGACCTCTGATAATTGTGGTAGATTGAAGAACAGACCTGTTGTATTAGTCTTAAATGCAGTTTTACCAGCCCATTATTTTGCTCAGTTTTTCAATCATCTTGCCTGAAGGTTTGTGTCAAATGTACCTTGTCACTTATCCATCTGTCTCTTGACCTGATAAAATGAAAAACAGAACACTAGTAACGCAATAGTAACAAAATGAAATGGTGAAACATTAGGCATTGCTGAAGATTTAATGGGGAAAACTTTCATAAAATGTCATTCAACACATTCAAAACTATATTAAACACTTTCTGTACTGCAGAGTCAACAACTACAAACCTCAGTATTCCTTATGAAAAATTTCTTCTTCCTTCTTCCAGAAATGGATGGAACAATATAGATTTTGATTGAGAAAATGAGTTGCTTTAGAGGCTTGGGGTTTTTTGCAACAGGAAAAATGAAAAATTTATGCATGTATAACAGGGAAAGAGAAACCAGGAAGGCTGCGAAACATGAAGGTTATTTTCAGTTCACTTTTGTGTTATTCCTAATTGCTCAGTTAATATTTAGAACTTCAAAACTTTTAAATAGTGTTTGTTTTCTGGGCACCTGGATGTTTCATAACTATTAGACTATGGCTTACAAACTTAGCAATGAGATTTTCAAAGCTGCAGGAAGAATGTGAATGCCTAATGCATATTTTGGCTACTTCAAGCCCTGCTGGAATTAAAAGACCTATCCTAAGTGTTTAAAGCCAGGCACCCATGGTATGTTAAATTCCATTATAATGGTGACTGCAGTGCTAAGCTTATTGATTTGTATTTTTCTTTTCATGCTTAAGGTGTTTATTTAGAAGGTTAAAGATGGATTTGAGTCTGTGACTGGGGTTCCCAATATGAATGCTTTGTTCTTATTAGTGAGTTACACACACACACACACATAAACACAAGCTTTGGTGTAATGGCAGTTGCTAAATAAAAGGCAGGCCATGAAGACAGCTCTCACCTCTTGAGTTTGCCAAACCTAGGAACTGCAAACATTGCAGGGAGTGGAGTAATTACTTGGAGCTTACTTGCAGCACCCAACAAAATGAGACCACTATGATGGGCAATTAAAAGCCGCTTGTGTTACAGATCTGCTGGGCTTCATATATTTAGTGGCTTGAAAATGAAGTTTGGTGGCAAACAGCATTGCACAGTACATCAGCACTGAACTGCTGCAAACTCAGTTACCTGAAGCTTGCATTTACTTCTTAAGAGTAGTCCTGATGAAAGTGTTTAATTGTGCCCTGGCTTTGGTATTTAAGAGTTAACAATTAAGTAAGACTTGATTAACTGAGAAACAGCTTCTGAAGAAATTACAGATGAAGAACAAATGATATGTTTATGCCTGTCATATGTTTGAGTGAGCAAATTGCAATAAATCCATTACTAATGAGAGACAGTCTTTTACAAAACTTAATCCTTAGCTTAGTTTGCTCTTGGGTGTTTCCTGTCAGCTTTGCTTCTTTTTCATCAAGAATGAGCTTCCTCTTATTCCTTTTATCCCCACCCCAACCTTCATTTAGTATCTGGGAAACCAAAATCATAATAACACTTAGACATCTGGGAGATCGTCTGATCCAAACTCAAACTAAATATTATGAGATGCATTGTCTACTTGGTATCTTCAACCATGTGTAAGGACTTGTACAAATTTTTATACAAGTATGTAATGCCTGTGTCTTCCGCCTTTAAGAAATTGTAAGGACAAACCACGTCACCAGCATGTTGAATTTTTTTCATGGAAACCCTTAAGGAACAGGGATGGTGAATTCCTCTTAGTTTGACATTATCATTCCATACGTCTCAACCAGCAAGAAGTATTACAGGTTCCTTTAATTCCCACACTGGTATTAACCTTAAAGAAGAACATCCTGTGGTGAAGTGTTGCACTTTGTTCTGCCTGATATAAATAACTGTATTAGGTTAATATGATTAAGGCTAATGAGACTCTGAACCTCATCCAAAAAATTTGTCATTAAAGCACATTTACCACTGATGAATTAATTAGTGAAATACTAATCACCTTTAAAGCGGGATGTGTGCCAGGGTTAGTCCAAAAATGCCAACATCCTAGTGTTTTCTCTGTGGTGGCTTCAGCTTATAAATCTGAGAAGAGGATAGAAGGACAAGTATGCTGCTAATGTATGCCCTGGCACTGAACCTCAGAACCCAGAGAGCAAAATATAGCACAGAGGGAAGAGAGAAAAGGACAGGGTGGGTATTTACTAGCATCTTTAGCTGAGGGGATTCTCTCTGCAGCTGTTTCCACCTGTTTCCACTCTCTTTTCAGTTATATTTAGGACCAAAGAGGAGAGGAATATTTGGCAAGATTTTGGAAATAGCAGAATGTATTTGGGATGTATTTGGGGGACTGTAGATCTCATAACTGATTTTCTTACGAGATACATGTGAACAGTTCCCAAACAACTTACACGAAAACCTGAAGAATTAAAATTAGAGCCTCGTAAAGGAGATTAGTTTCACTTCTCTGTGTCTAAAAAGGTTCCAATTCCTTTCTAATTTACCTAACTTCAACTGAAATTGAGAAATCAATCAAATTCAAGGTGTTATGAAGCAAAATGATTACCTAATCAGGCTTCTCCTGACACCACTGCCTCTCTATGACATAAACTGTTTTACAGCATCCAGTCATTTTTCATCAAGTCTGTAGCTCCTTTTTAAGCTAAGGTGTCCGCTCTTGACGCCACTACACCTCTAGGCAAATTGTTCTAATAACTGACAACATTGTTTTATTGTTACTTATTCTTATTACTTGTTTTCTGTTAATTCATCCCAAACTACCCACACTTTGTGTCTAACTGCAAGAGTACTGAGCTCAGTTCAACAAGGAAAGAGGAGACTATGCATGGCAGGTAGTAACTCCCATACGGGCTGCAAAAATGTGAGTTGTTAATCTATCACCACTTTTGTAGTACAGTTACCTGATGACCACTGTTAATTATTTTATGGCTGCTTTTAAAACTCCCTTTGACCTGACTGGCCTAAGAAACAAGTGTGTTATGGGATATCTGTTTGCTAAGGGCTGCCATCCTGATTTTGTGTAGGCATCATGGGAAGTTACACATACTTTGCTTAGAGACTGGTTTGATAATCTTTTGATGATCCCCAGGAGAATCTGGTTTCTTGAGAAAACTGCAAAGTAGACCAGTTTTAGCCTTATCAAAATGTTCGTTATTCTCATAAAAGAAATAATATAGTGGAGCTGATTATGGGCTGACTCAAGAAAATCTCCACAAGTCCACTTTAAAAACTCCCCAGTAAAAATGTATCGGTTTCCATTTAATCATTTAGTCAGGCTGTTATGCAGACATGTAAAACCATTAATCCATCAGTACCAACCCAGGTAGGGCCATCTACACCCTTCTGACCATTAAATGTTCGCTCTTATCTAGTATACAAAGCACATATAGTGGTATGGTAAAAGGGGTAAAGCACTGCAGTGTTTTCCACACTGTTGCATTAGGCAACAGAGACCTGATTCTGTTCTTGCTTTGCTTGGTGTAAGAGAGCAGCACGTCTCACATGGCATTGTGTTGGTGCATGGCAGATGACAGAAGGTCAGATCTGGGTGTGCAAATGTATGCCATGCAACTGCCCTGGGGAATTGAGCGCTCACTGTGTACACTACAATTACATCTCTACCACATGCGGAGGTGTAGGCAGTAGAAATTGCCTTTGTTGAGAAAAGGGACATTGGCCAAGACTGTGGTGCTGTCAGCAGTCCATTTAAAAAGAGCTATGGGCTTGTTCTTTGGTACCTGAGCCACCATAAGAGCTAAGCAGACAGGATCATAGAATATACACCCAGTTTACTGTCTAGCTGATCCACAGAGATAAGAAGGTACATCATCATCAGTCAGAAAGCACTTAAGGGGACAGTACAATCTTTGCAACACCTTGTATATAATTAATTTACACTGTAAGGCAGAGCATGTACCAGTTACTCATGCCAGATGAATGCAGTTCTTAAAAAGAAGCCTCTGGTTTGGTGGGGACTTTGGTTAGGGATACACAATCTCCTTCAGTTCATGTGCAACAATGTCGTTATCATTTGTTTGTTGTTACCTTACTTACAGACTGCAAAGGCCAAAGCTCCCTGAGTATTTGAAAGCTACATAGTTACCACCATTATGTTTTCACACAAAGAATTACACAACCAAGAGCCCCTTTAAAACATACTTGCAAGTATAAACCATAGTTTTGCATGTAATTACATATGTACTTAGTAATATGTAAATGCAAATTCAGTAATTACATATGCAAACATACAGGGCTGTGATCAGCACTGAGAGATGTCTGGAATGTGTCTGACACTAAACCACTGGGCTGGGGAGTTTTGAATAAGACTGATGTTATTATTCTACCAATTATGTGTATCATCATTACCTGATGAATCTCATGTACAGGGTGTGTTTACCTGTGATCTCTCACTCCAGTTCCACTTTTTGCTGGAAGGTTATTGTTCTTTGCAGCATTAGTAACACGTTTAGTAACTCATTGCAGGGGATTGGACTAGATGACCTTTATAGGTCCCTTTCAACTCAAATTATTCTATGATTCTATTATTCTATGTTTATTTCCAGCTCAACTCTCTTTTTAATCCTTTCTTCTTTATTTCTTCTGGATTTTGTGTGTTTGCTTTTTTTAATTTTTTTTTTCTTTTTTGAAACTATTCTTTAAAGGAAAACTAAGTCCAGAGTTTCTGGACCTGAAGGCCTATATTTAGACTTCTGTAATCAGATTTATGGTACATAAACAAATAGCTCAATCATCAAAGTTGTTGAGAACCCATAATTATCATCAACTTCAGTATGTATCTAGTTTCCACAAATCAAGAGCTGCACAGGCTGGTTTTGAAAATATGCAGACCAGTGAGCGTCTGTTTTTAAAACTATGATATTTTGAGGCTTGTCTGTGAAATCAATGGCAAGCTTAGAACAGAGGAATTCCTAGCATCCAGGCCTATGGATGATACATTCGCTGCTATAGGTTGTTACAGATGCACAGGTAATTCCTTCATTAAAATTCCATCTTGTTTTAACAGGAAATGTGTTAATTTGCTAGAGCATAAGGTAGTTGTACATCTAGCCCAGGGAACACACTTTTTTTTACAGCACAAGAACCTATAAACCCAAAATCAGTCTTACAGATTGGTTTTCTGCTACATGGCTCTTGTAAAATCTTAAATATATAATTTATCACCCCTGAAATATTCTAGGAAATACAACATTTGTTAATCTGCAAGAAGTATGTCAGAGCTAAACCAAGATGAAAGAAAACTATTAATGAGGACAGTTACAAAACACCACTGTGTAAACTTTCAAGAGAATGCAACCGCTTTGTTAATATTTTCTCACAATGAGCAAAATTTTTTGCTGGGGAGAGACACTGAATGGTCACAGTAGATCACCCTAATGGGATTATTCTTTCTTCAGGTATGCTGCGGTCTTCTTTTTGCTTGCCTTCTTTTGCTCTATGTACTGTGATGCTCGGAAGGGTTTCCTCATTATTCAGTTTTTATTGTAACTTGTTCATTGTGCTAGCCCCTGTCCCCCCCCCATCCTCCACAGAACCATCCATGTGTTGCCTTTTGGTAAAGCTGTGGTCGATCAATTCCCTGTAAGGAGACCTTTCAGGTTTTCTTTTATTCAAAGGTTTGCAGAGTGAGGCACGGGAGCAAAGTCAGAGAAGTTCAGACTCCCTAACTTCCATCGCTGCTAGACATAGCAAGCTGAAAACCAACAGAAATCACTGCCTGAGACAATTATGTGAAGTGTGTGAAGGAACAGATATTCATTTGACACTGGGAAATGCTTTGAAAAGAGTCTTTTCCTAACAGTGTAAATTAAGGGGATAGTATCCATTAACAATATGTCTCCTGCTAATGAAAAAGATTATGTATCTACATTCCAAGGTTTATTTTGTCACTGTTTTGACAGTCTGTGATGTCTGTAAGTGCTTTTCCAATATTCCCATGTATTGAATGAAGCTGATGTTCATTAACTAGCTTTTGGCTTCTGAGTTTGCTCTCAGCTTAATTAATGTATTTAGGCAGTTGGGAGCTACATTTCCATGAAAATGAGAGTATAGCCAGTGGAACATCTACTGATCATTTCTTACGTATAAGTAGAGACATGCTTGAGAATGGACACGGCCAGTGAAAAACTCCAAGCAAAAAGTTTCTATGATTAGGGCAAAATAAACAGAAATAATACATACGAAAATATGACGCATTGAACAAGTTATTGGAAGAAATATGACAATGATGGATGTTGTAAGAAAGAGGGTTATTTTTTTTTCTATTTCATCTTGATTAGCCATTTCATTACTGTAATGCTTTTTCAGCTTGTGCCTAATTAGCTATGGTTAGTCAGAAGATACCAGAAAAATGCTTTGTACAGTGTTGCCATATCATCGGAACTACCATAGGACCCAAATTTGCCAAGAGGCTCCTGGAATCAGCCTGCAAAGGCTGATAAACTTCCATAGGAAGGGATTATGTATCAGATACAGTGCAGAATGACGAAATGAAATTGCCCTACAGGGTGCACAGTACAGCAATATGGAAAAGGGATTGGAGTCTATGCATGATGATGACACACTGGTTTATGCTGATGTTTATCACTAAAAGGGTTGTCAGAGCCTCTCACCAACAGGAGGAAAGAAATTGAGCAGAGAGACCACACACAGACCAAGCTGGCATAAGGAACAGGGTCATTTTTCAAGCCTTTCCCCACATCCACTTTAGATTATTCATACTTCCATTTAATCTGTTGTTTGCTGCCTTATATTAGTGAATAACTTGCTTTAATAAAGAGCTATTCAACATCTAAAAATAAGAGAAGTTGAGCAACCCTACACGAAGGGGCAATACTACAGGAGCTTTTTCAGGAAAATGGGTATTGTGTGAAGTAAGGTCGTTTTTTTAATGAATGGATCCCAAAATTAGGATCTGCGGGCTCGAGCAATTTCACATCACAGGCTTAACCTGCTATGTAATCAATTTTTATATCAAAATATGTACCTTGAAAGGCATGAGAACTTGATGCATGTCTGGGTGCCTTAAGTGCACCTCTTGATATAAATAAATTTGGAGAAGATATTATATGAATAAAAATGAGCAAGGAAACATTTCTGCTTTGCTGGGATGAAATGAAATTATTATGAAAAATTTATTCTGATTCTTAAAAAAGATTTGGACCAAACTGATCCTATTAAGTGAGGTGAAGGGGAAAGACTTTATTGTCCTCAAAATAGAAGGGATTATTTACTGGCTGATCTATTTCCTTCCTCTCTGTGTCTCCTCTTTATTTACATTTTCTGGGGCTAAATGACACAGTGCTGAGTACTGAAAGCATAAGGTTTGTTCGTGACATTTTTGCTGCCTCGACTGATTCCATTAATCTTTGCAGAGCGGCACAGGTGGCCGTGGAGGGCCCCTCCAGCCACCCAGCTCATTAGGCTTTTGATGCAAGTGCAGGAGAGGCAGTGTGGGGCACAGCGCCCTGGCTGCTTATGCTCTCAAAGTCAGCTGCTTTGCGAGGAGACTTCGGTGTCATGACTCGGCTACCAAGGCAGTTCAGAGGGATGCAAACGGATGAAAAAGACTAAGCTGTCCAAGGGGAGAAAAGATTTTGGTGTCTCACTCTCTTCCAACTGCATAACTTAAGAATCCTATTGCAGAGAAGCCTCATTTCCACAGAAAGGGTACATCTCAGAGCAGCCAAGATTTTGGGGTCTGTTTCAGAGTATTCACTTGTGGTACCATATTCGGCCTTTCCCAGGTTTTATGATCCACCCCAGTGGTGTAACTTCAGTTGTGGTGTAAGGCTGTGAAAGCTGTCTACACAAATTGAGAAAGGAGACACACAGGGAGACTTCGCGTGATCTCCTGCCAACGTGACTCACATCTGTGCTGGGGGGGAGACAGTCTGTGAATAAGGAAACAACTCTGGATTTTAGCTTCTGTGTTGAAGCTTCTTGGGTGCTAAAAATACAAAAGTTTTGCATAGTAGGCCAGTGATTCCTCTGCTCTGCTGTCACATGTCCAAAAGGTTTTAGCAAAAGCTGTAAGACGTAAGATTTAGAGATTCATAATAAATACGTCAGAAATGACGTGCCACTGGAGGAACTGTATTTTTTTATAGGTGCAAGGAAAATAAACTTGGGCTCATATCTCCAACCATATTTCAATAGCAGTTGGCACTTAAATATCCTTGTTGATCAGAGTTTCCATAACTGATGCTAATAGGCAAGACGGTTTGATAATCATAGGTGATGAAAATGTGCTATGGCATAACAGAAATTTTTTTTTTACATGTAAATAAATGTCAGCTTTATTTTCTTGCAGTCTACTAAATCTCTTGATAAAGTTGGGCAAATGTTTCAATAATTATTCAAAAATTATTTAAAATGAAACCTCTGCATTCTCCTAATCCCATATAAAATCTTCTGAAACTGAGACTGAACAAGTACGATTTCACAATCACATACATGTAGATGTTATACATGTGATTGATGTGATGTGATGGTAGGTCACAGGAACTGAAGATCAGTCATTCAGCTTCTTGATTTGTCAAGACTAATGCCTTGTTTTAGGGCAGAGAGAAGATATTTAACATCAGATTTGTCCCCTAGGAAGAGGCCACAATTTCAGATACTGGGATTTTTAGCTTGAACGGTGATCTAGAACACCTTTAAAATAGGATTGTGAAATTGTATGTGGGTGCACAGGATACACAGATAGATGCGCATTTACTGGGCTTAATGAAAAAATGTGAGCAAAAACCCTGTCTGCTAGCTGGACAATAAAGTTTAGATTTTTTTCTTGCCCGTGGGTAAGGAAGTAATGCAACCATTTTAAAAATTTTGTTTCATTACAGTCTAATGGCTTTATGGTGGAAAAAATGGACAAGGATTTACAGTTTCCTGAAGTTTTCAATGCTTAACCTGTCCTTTAGGTTCCTGAAGACATCCTACCCCCTCAAATTCCTGATGAATTTTATCCTCGGGTCTTTATCCTGCTACTAAAGTTTAGACCCCATTAGTGAACACATGAACTTACTTAAGCTAATCAGGGTCCTGAAGTGGCCATGAACTTCCCTTAGGTACAGTGAGCAGAGACCGTCATTAGTGCTTATAATTTTGCATAAAGCCCACCATTTCATTTTCATAAAAGTTAGTAAACAGCAATACTTGTTTGCTGTTAACTGATCTGTGCTGACGCTATTCTGCAGGCTCTCCTGGCAGCCCCGATGCCCCCGACCATCTGCTCCCCACCTCCCAGCCAGGTCTCCCCACCTGCCATGGATGGGCAAGAGGCTGGGGGAGACTCCAGCCCCAGCTGGTGTGCAGAGGTACAGGGGACGACCTTAATCCCTGAGCAGCAGCTCATATCATGAGCTGCAACACAGAGAGAAAAAGTGTTATCTCTGGCCCTTCCTTGCAGAGGATAGCAAGCACGGCAGGCCAGTTCACATTCAGAGACATAAGCCCAGAGTAACTTGTCTTAACTGACCATCCATACTCCTGTTGGCTGTCTCTAGCTCTTTGGGAATACTCAGGCAATAGAAAGAGTAGTATGGGAATATAGGTGAAGGTGCGGATGTACTCAGTCAGCAGGAGGTGTGCTATGATGGGAAGAACCAGTGCTGTTTCTGGCTCTTTGAGACCAAGGGAAAGGCAGAGACAAGACGGTGACCAGTAGAACAACCATTGCATCACAGATGCAATCCTAGGTGCAGTTTTTTACTGACACATCTCTGGTAGATTACCTCAGTTTCAAAAATACTTAGGTGTCTGCATCTGTGATTTCCATCCTAGATGGGCAAAAGGGACAAGCTACATGGAACAGATAACTTCAGTAACTTCAGTATAAAACATTAGCTCTACAGAACTTGTCAACTTCATCCATGTTCCTTCATGTTAGGAAAACTTTTTACTTTATTCGAATTTTTGGTTCACCTGACTGGTTTCAACTGTTTTTCCTGATGATGATGATGATTGTTTTCCAAAACCAAACACACCATCAGTTTTACTTCCCATCTGTTTCTCATTATTTATTGGGCCCATTAAAGAGAACATCACAGTAATTAATGTTAGAGCAGGAGCTGAGATTTGGAAACCTGTGCACTCCTATCAGCAAATAACTACAAGCACTTTTTCAGTGCTGCACCATTGCCAATTTTCCTCCGAGCAGTTATATGTCACTGTGTGATTACAGCAAGCCTGTCTGGTGGAAAAAGAAGACGAGAGAGTAGTTTCTGAAAATCTCCTACGGTTTCACCCTCAGAATTAAGAAAAGATGTCTACCTGACAAGTGGAAGGATGTCTCTCATATCGCATCGATGAGCTGACCATGCTTTCACCTTTCCTCTTTAGTCTAAATTCATGACTAAATTCATGACACAGGTGCTCAGTGTTCCCAGCAGTCAAGTAACAACGGAGTTGTCTTTATTTCATTCCAGCATTTTTACTTTCTGTTTTAACGTAGTAAGTTCAGTCATTTCTTGAGCACAAAGGACTCCTATGGCTGTTTCCTGAGAAACCGCTTGGATGGGAATGGGGCAACATTTTCTGCTGTCTTTCTGCCAAGTCTCCAGCTTCAAAGAATTAGCTTTTAGGATTTCCCATAAAAAAAAGCTGAAGGAGCAGGAAAAATAAAGATTACCACAACAATTACGGCAGAAAATAATCCTCCTGCACCAACAGCTATGGAACTTCCTGATTTTACTTTGCAACCTTGTCCTTAGTAGTTGGAGCTAGGAATTAACCCTTACACTGCTTGAATGCTGTTGCCATTTATTATTCATGTTGTTGTTCTGCCTGGAGGCCCCAGTCAGTGACTGAAGCTCTTTTGTGCTAAACATTGCATACATGTGAAGTATAAAGACAGACCCTGACCTTGAGAGATTAATAGATGCAGAGTTTGATCATATACCCCTTTTTCCTCTTGTATGGAAATCTGCTCCTTACATTGTCACATCTGTTCTCTATCTAATAACTAAATAGAAATTAATAGTTAAATAAGGGGAAACTGCTGAGGCTCCTTTGTGTCTGCTTTAACTCTGCACAAAACCTGTTCATTCATAGTTACGGCTCTTCTGCACTCACACCACCACAGTCGTGGTACCCTGTCACGTACTTACATACGAGCCTGCAAGAAGCAAGGCCGTTCATGGGCTCCCATAGCACCTGTATACGATAGGCAAGAACAGAATAAGAACTTCGCATCCCAAGGTCTTTGAGTTCTCTTATATTGGTTTGTTTCTGGGTTGACTTCTGATCCTGCTGCATGTGCTGAAGAGCATTTACTCCTCAGATATTTACATTGTAAGAACAGTGAAGTCTGGTCTTTATTCTTATTTCATTTGTGAGAAGAGCAAAGTCTTTTAAAAAAAAGTCTTTGAAATTGCGTATGACAGCTTATCATGAACATCATTGTTATCCTGTCAGAGAAAATACAGTAGCTTTAGTTCCAACAGAAGAGTATCAGAGCTGGAAGGATTCTGATCTAAATTATATGGTATAGATACAGAGCAGTTCTTCAGCCTACTTGATTTATTGTAGCACAAATGAGCTCAAAGTGGGTCTTAGTATTTAATCTGCAGATTAATATTTTATTCATATTTAGAAATACTGCCAAAATGGGCCAAGTTATTAATAGAAAGAGACAAACACAACATAGAAGTAGGTTTTCCAAATCTCCTTCCCAGAAATCTGCTACAGACCGACTGCAGATTATTGAAGCAACATAAGGAATAGTAATATCTTCAGATGTCTCAGAAGAAGTCTACAGTACAAACGTATATTAAAAGATCTGGGTTGGAAATTTAACAAGGCCTCACAGAGGCTTCTGAAGAAAAAAGCCAGTGCGTGCATGAATTGGAATGAACCTGTTACATTTGCAGTCATCCCAGACAGGGAATCACAGGAACCGTTCTTGCAGTGAATGGTGTCCTGGGATGCATGAAGGAAGCACATGCAGAACTGAGGTCCATATGGTACGGTGGCATTTGGTTTTCTCTTTTTCATTAAACACTGCTTCTTCCCGTTTGATTTCCAAAGGCAGGGGGATGGCCATATATGCAACTGCTGTGTCTACAAAAACACACGAAGGTTACATTGAGGGGGAACTCAGTGCTGGACAGTCAAGAATCCAAATTTCAGAAGTAGCAGCTGTCAGCCTCTCACCTGTGTGGTCACTGTGATAGATTTTTTAGTCATATGATCTCACAGAGCTTTCCACTTGGTCCCTGTCTCATTTGTGAATAGACTAGTACTCAGCTGATGAACAGCTTTTCCATATTCTCTCATCGCTCCATGGGTGGCCCCAGGACATAGTGGGTACTTGCAGTGGAAAAGCCTTGCTCTGTTCTCAGGGTCCCTTACTTCTTCACGGGCTTTTCTGAGGTGCTCATCAAAATTTAGTGCCAGAACCAAAGAGAAATGATTTTGTGTTTTGGCCCCGAAAGATTTTGTGCCTGACACACCAAACGCAGAGCTGCTTGGCTGGGTCCCCTGAATAACTTGTGAAGTGAGGCTGGCATTGCAAGAGGCAATCTACAAGGACAAATACAGAGAGACACAGCATCCACCCCATGAACAAGGAGGTAACTGAGTTTAACCAGTGGGGAGAAAAGAAGTCCTGCTTCTCTGTGGGGCTTATAATTCCCTAGTCAATATGAACAGGCTGTGCCTCCCTACACTCAGAGTCCACATCTTCCAGGGCTTGTAATACCTTCCTCTCGCTTTGGGGAAAGGAGCAGGGTTCACTCCTTTCTTTCGGTGTGGCCAGTAAAAGAAGGGAAGAAGGAGGAGCTGCTCCTCACCTTCTATTGGGAGCATTAGGAGTAGAAGCGGAACATGCATAGTTGGTTTCTTCTCTACCCAGGAGAACAAAGATATTGTCCCAGAAGGCTTACAAGTTTTCTCTGGGTTGTCAGAGGGACATTATCTTCCCAGCCCGTGGGAAATGAATTCAACATGTCCGAGCACAAGAGATCAGAAAACAAATTTAACAAATTTTCTTAATGGGAGATGTTGGGAATATTGCTCATAAGCCTTGGTAGCCCTTCTGCTGATACCTTCTTTTTTTTTTTTCCTTCTCAGCCCCCCACAGCACCTTAGTCTTTGTAGCTTTATTCAAAAAGAAGTAGTACTTTACTTCCTCATATATTAAGGGTGCCAGAATGGTGACAGTAGGAAAGACAAAACAGAAGTCTTGTGTAGAAAAATTTACTGAAAACAACTGATTATTTGGGGGGAGGTTAATTATTATTTTTATTTTCTTATAATTTTTTTTTCCTTTGAAAAGACTTATAAGCATGAGGCCAAATCACTGATGAGTCATTTGTGAAAAAAGATGCTTTGCAGCGATGCTCTGAACACGCAATTATGTGCAAATATACGTGCTTCCCCACAGATAATTAATCTGGGAATCAAAGGCTAAGATCACAAATTTCCTTCAAGTTCACATCTAGCTCTTTTCAGCTAGTGACTCTGATACACTTTTCAGCACAAAACTGTATTGCTGGTTCCTAAATCACAAACCAGCGCTACCAGCAGCAACTCACCCTCTAAACATCGTGTAACAAAAGGCAAATGAAGTTGCTCCCAGAAGCGCAGTGCCCTATGAGATAAACTCACTTGCAGATGAGTTTATAACCCAAAGGAAAAAGATGAATGAAAAAACAAAGGCCACTAATAATAGTAGCTAACGCTTTTCCAAGGCAAGAACTTCAAGAATTAATTCCCCCTTCAGCCCTCACCCCCTTCCTCCATTCTTCTTGTCACTGATGAATTTGTGACCATGCCACATTTCCAAACATGACATCAGAGGGCACCATGAAAGGAGAAAATATTTTTTTAGATGAAAATCAAAAAAGAAGCCACAACAAAAGATAGAACTGGTAAGAGCTCCTGCTACAAGGTTAAAAGTCTATTTAAAAAATCTCATTATCAATTGTCCTTTACCGTCCTGCTCCCCTTCATTCTGTGAGTTGTTTGCAGCATGGCAGGCTTCCAAAGCTATTTTTCAGATGCTTTGCAGCAGATGTGATAATTACAAGATGCACCATCATAGGATTTTGGCATTTATCTGTTTTCCTTAATTTCATTTTTACTGCCTTTCCTTTAAAGACAGCGTGGATTGAGGCCATAAACTGTCAAAATCTGTATCTTATGAGGCGACCAATATTATGAAATGCAAAATGATTTAAATTTTCAATCAAATGGACAGAAATGAAAAATTCAGCACAATTCCAATAGAAGCATTTAAAGGCTCCCAAGTGGGATTTCTTTTCTCCTCCTTCTAATCTTCATAATTCCGGTACTAACAGTAAATTAGAGTTTGTAGAAAATTTTCATGTCCAAAATTAGATCATGTTAATAAGAATGGGATTCTAAAGCATTCTAAGGTTTTTTCCCTTCACCTTTTCCTTGGTGCTTTTAGGAACTTCCTCCCCCCCAAAGAATCGGGCTCTGTAGCACTATTAATTTTTGCTGTCAAGAAATAAGAATGCTATGACACTTGCTAATCAGCAGGGAAAAAAGGTGGGAAATAGTCACTCATCTGCTCTGAAAGCAGGATTTCTGTATCTAAGGATTTAATATTAATAAATCAGAACTGGAATTTGCAATTAGAGTAGGCACTCTGTGGACAAAGCAGCAGATGTGGCTATTCTTTTTAGCTAAAAAGGAGGATCTTGAGCGAAGGCAGTGTGCTTCTCCCCCTCCTCACCACAGTATGACATTGTGAACACACACATACACGCGTGCGCACACACACATACTCTCATCACTAAGGAAGCAAACGGATCGCGTGGCAGAGAAAGAGAAAACAACCTGCAAAGCACAGGGAGAAGTGGAGGGAAGGACATATGGTGATGTTTTGCTGTGCTTGATATTGTCTTGACATGAAAGACAACTCTGCAGGAGGATTTGCCATGCCCATCAACATGCAAAAGCCAGCTTTCAGCTAAGCAGTTCTGATAGCATTCAGTGGCTAACAGGCATGGAGAAGTGTAGGCCACCTGGGGTCACAGGATAATTAAATGCGATCCTGGTTTTCTTTCCTTCACTGGGGGAAAAAAAAAAAAAAAAAAAAAAAAAAAAAAAAAAAAAAAAAAAAAAAAGGATGAGCCCTGACCTCAGAAAAGCAAACAAATTTGCAGCTTTTTCTCATGTAATTAGTTACTAGTTGTGGTTTTTATACATAAACATGGCCGCTTTCACAGCAGTTTCATATCTCTGTGTGAGATGTAGTAGAATAATAAAAGACCCGAGTGGCAAAAGTTAAGGAGATGAAGCAGGGGAAGGGGAAATCATATTCCCACCCGAACTGTTGAAACCACTTGCTCCAGTGGCTCTTGTCCAGTTATTTTGCATCAAAGCTGTTTCAGGGTTGTAAAACATTCAGGTGTTAAAAAGGCAGCAGGTATTTTTTGGGACAAAGCTGATGTTTTTGCCAGTCAGCAAACCACGCTTCCCTGCATTCCAGGGACCTGTGAAGGCTTCTGGACACCAAAGCTGGATAAGGGGTTTTAATGAGCTGCACCCAAGTAAAAGCCAACATGTGTTTTGTTTTGTTTAACTGCAGCACAGCTCAGGTGGGAAACAGACTTCAACACATTGAAGGCAAGAGCACTTGTCTTTACAAACCCCTCCCTCATAAGACATGTATCTGAAGCTTTATTCTTGTGCAAGAGTTTTAATTTTGGAATGAAAGATTTTTATGCAGGTAGAGTTTTGCATATATAATTACTATTCATTCAAGATGATTCCATTACCTTTGCTTTATTAATGTAGAGATTTCAGGCTTATGAAAGCCACAGCTCATGGAAAGAGTCCCTTTTATTTTTTTTTTAGCTAAATAATAATGCCTAATAAAACTAATAATAATAATCCTCAGCACTTGTATAATATTATCACTTTTTCATCCTGAAAACACCCTACAAGCACTGCCTATGAGGTGGGAGCAATTCTTATTATCTCTATTTTACAGACTAAGAAGTTGAGGCGAGAAACTAAGATATTAATATTTCACCTCTAGTATATAACTTCAATTACTGACAATCTTTTTGCTTGCTTTTCTCTGTTGTTTCCACTGACCCAGCTCCAGCATCAGAATCTCTGCTAGTGGAGCTTTCAAACTAGTAAATCGGCATTCCCATACCCTACCCAAATTTTTGCTGCATCTTTGCTGATTTCAGATGATATGCAAAATAGGGCTTTCTCATTTTGAAAAAATAAAATATAAAACTTTCTAAAACCTTCCCACTTCCAGCTCTCATAACATATTTATTATTACCTTTCCTTTTTCTTAACCTATAATGTGTCCACTGGTTTCCAGTAGCAAAAGAGCTTCATTTCTGTACCTCCTTTGGCCTGGAAAGCATTTCTGACTACAACTGATGTTGCTCTGCAAATTATTGAGCCTGAGGGCCCACTCATAAATTATGTGCTGTCCTCTGCACGAATGTTTACCAAAAAGACAGTTCTTGTTAGGAGGAACTGCACAGTACAATTTAGCTAGTCTGCACCAGGAATACCTCTTTTACTTGAGTTCAGGAGCAGTTTAATTTAACATAGCTTGAGGTCCATGGCGTTTCTCACTGGAACTCACAGCAGGCACACGTGATACAACATGCCCTTTACATGCTTGCATTTTAAAGAGGCCTAAATTCAATACTTACATGAAAAAATGTTTTCATCTTGCTGTGTCTATATTTCTGCATTTCTCTCTCCCTTTAATATTTCATCCTAAAACTGTAGTGCTGGATTTTGAAAGTATTCAGGGAATCGTGTTAGTATGACATATTTTTGACAATGTAAAACTGCATTTTGCTGTAAATCTTTGCCTTGACTCAAAATCCACAGTACTCACTGGAAAGACTTCTAGTGATTTCAGGGGCTTTCTTCAGACATTCCCTGGCAAATGCCAGAGTATTTTGCTGTGTATGTGGGGGCTAGCTTGATTGTCACCAAGTTTTTCTAGAGCTCAGTAATTCTGTATTATTCAGGCTATATTTTATTTTATGGAGTACCAATATTAATAATACTTATTTCCATTTGGAAAAAAATAATGAAAGACAGAATAATTATGTGCCAAGACGGGTAACGTCGTGGGAAAAAGGAAATGCTGTTTGGAGTATAAGCAAAACAGACATTTCAGCGTCTCATCAGTTTAGGGCATGCCTTTTTTTCTCCCCAGTTTCCCTCTTGTAACACTGTGGTACTGTACCTCATGAAATGACACGAGTATGAGGTAATACACCATAAATTACTGGCATGAATAGCAAATGAGACTCTGAAACATTACGACACACTGCGCTATAACAGATAATACATTTTATAATCATTTGTTTATTTTATTGTTCAAGTGAATATTTGCCTCTGGCTCACAGAGTGATTCTTCAGCCAGTAGTATCCTTTGGCAGTCTCAGACAAAGACGGCCTTCTTGGCAAGCGAGACGTATTCCACCACTCACGAATTGCAAACTGCTGTGCTCACTGCACGCCCCGCGCAGTCCAGCCTGGAGTCCCCGCGGCAGCCGGAGCACATGGCACAAGCTGCAGAGACCCATACAGCTGCCTGGAGAGTCAAAGCCGTCGTTGGAGCCCCAGTGGACAGGATGAAGATTGAGACACTAATTAAGAAACCTGGTTTTTGCGTCTTTGCCACAGTGCTTACTGTTAAGTGCTGGCCACGAGGAGGGCAATAGACTGCTTTGTGTTCGGCAACACCACTGTCGAGTGGTTTACTGCCCCCTCTACTTTCTAATTAAAGAAAATCACTAAGATTTTTATTTCCTCCGCAACTCTCTAAAAGTCATTTGGCCACTTTAACAAAGTGAATTAGAAGGATTATTTCATTTTCTGTTGCTCTCTTTGCTGCAGCACAGAACCACACCTTTCGTATCAGGATGTCAGGGAGTGACAGTGAGTATGTTGTGTCTCACAGCATTAATGCCTCTCTATTCAACATAAGCAAACAGCTCAAGTAGAAAGTCCTTTTTTTCCTGTATTTTGTGCCAGTCTTTTTCAAGATAGCAGTCTATGGATCATTCACTTTATGGTGTCTGAAACACTCAACAGTTAATAAGAGTCCACAGAGGTAAAAAGAGCAACACAAAGTACACCCAGCAGCCATCCGCTATTTAAGTCCTGATTAGATACAACTTTTTTCCATCTGTCTCCTTTCCTTCTGTAACCATGGAGTTTAGGACATATAAGAAAAATATTTTTATTTGGTTTTAAACTGGCTAAAAATTCAGGTTGATGTTTAGGTATGTGCATGGGAATCTCCCTCATTGTGCCTGAGCGTCATCTTCTTCCCTCCTTCATGTGCTGGAAATCTCCTGACAACAAAAATATACTGAAAAGTGTTCTGAAAAGATTCAAAAAGAGAAAGAATGTAGTGTGGAAAACAAGTCCAATAGCATATCATTGAACTTCAGTGAAAATGTGATTTGGCAGTATAGTGCCATACGCAGATGCCCTTACTCTTTAATCAGACAGGAGCTGTCATATCTGCGAGTCCTATGAAATTAATTGTCAATTTGCTTGGGATTAGTCTAATTCTATGTAAATTCCATGCAATCTGTAGTTTGCAGGAGGTGGGTATTATATCTGATACAGGCCACAATTAACCATATAAACCCCCCAGGTACAATTCTTCCAACCACTTGTGCTACAACGGCTGGGAGTAATTTACTATGTGAGTCATCCTACTGAGATCCATGTAAAAACTACTCATGAGTAACTCAACAACAATAGGTCTTCAGATTAAACAGAAGACGATCTTTGGTTCAATTACACAAATAATTGAACAATAAGAAAGTGATAAGACCACCATCCACCACTTTTAGACTAGCAGAACCACACACATATAGTTAATTGTATCATGAACAGTATGACCTCGTGACATTACAAATATTACATTTTTGTTAACCAGAAGCAAAATTGTCACAATGTCTCCCATTCATTTTAAGACAGACATCTTAACATGATTGCATTTGCAGGAGCTCAGCATCCCCGCTAAGGCCAGCATTCTCAGAAATGCCAGACGTCAAAATGAAAGCTGAATTTTCCAAAAGCATTCAGTGCTTAACACTGCCCCTGCATGGTGTCTGTGGCCATGTTTTCAAAAGAGCTCAATATTTAATGTGATGAGAAAAACATTTGTGGATGCTGAGCTATTTTGAAAATCCTGGCCATGAAGTAAAGTTTTCAGAAGTGCCTAAGACATTGTTTCAGAAACAAAAGCATGATCTCAGATACACAAACAGGTTGCTATGAATAAATGAATCATGACTTACCAGCATAATAAATTGTCTGCATGTGCACTGCTAGTTCTTTCTAGCCTATGCCAACTCAAGGTGCTATTATTCAATATTGACCGAGAGAGCATTCAGGATCCGACAAGCACCTCAGTAATCCATTCACTGACTGATAAAAACTGCATATAAAAATCACGAGACATCTTCAAACACACATAAGCATCCAAATTCTATAGAAAGTAGGAATGTAGATGTTTTTGAAAACAGAAACAGGCCCTTTATCTGCAGACTCTTTGGAAGTTTAAAGCAATTCTGAAAGTGTAGTTCTAAAGCACTCTTGACCCATCATAGGTACTTTTTAAAAAATCTTACACAAGCATTTATTTGATAAACAAGGGTGAATAATTAAAAACCTTAACTAATTCACTAATATTGTTTCTTTTCTCTTCAGATGTTTTCTACAAAGAGTTATGTTCTCAAAAGCAGGCAAAGGTATTTGCTGATGTGTTCCATGAATCATTTTTTAATCTAGAGCCCATTCAGCAATAGTTCACTGAAAATATTCAGAAACGAAGATGTGTCATTTACTTAGATAAATTACATGATGCTGTTTCTTTTTGCCTGAATGGGTGACTTGGATAACTAAGCGGCAACAGAAAGATTTTCAAATTGCAATCTGAGTGTAAAATTAGTCATTTGGAATTACAGATGCAATTAGAAACTTGCTGCGAGTTATGTGTGTGCATATATTCCAGTAACAGGCCCGTGTATGCATATGCACATGCCTTCAGGACCAGCTCTCTGGCTGGTGTAAATCGGAGTACCTCTGTTGAGAGCCGGGAATTTGGCCCGTATATTTAAATCCACTTTTCAGAGTTACGCAAATCAAGTCAGCTTTTATTTGCATCTTCCTTAAAGTGCTCCAAGGAGTGCACTGCAGGTTTTCATGGCTGGTGGGCAGTGTGCAGCACAGCAAGTAGATGTGCGTGTGTCTCCATGACAGTCTTCCCAGCAAAGTAACAAACTAATAACTAAAGTTACTTGCAGATTCTTAGTCCTAGGTCTTAGCCCAAGTCTAGGCAGCTTTTAGGCCTGAGAAGAGCACTGCTTCAGGGTAGACACAATAAATTTATTTTTTTAAGGATCCTGTGTGGGGCATCCATACCATGATATACCTCACTGTCTCTTGATCAGCTTCCTAATTATCTAGAAGAGATTGGTGCAGCTGCACGCTCTGCACCTGATTCTGATTTTGCTTATGCTCAGGCAGGAACTGCTAAGAATACATCAGAGTTTCAGAAGTTTAAACTGGGTGTAAATAAAGATTACAATCTCTTCTTTGAAAACTTAATGGAGATCCAGATTGACCTGTGGTCTGCCAGGGCATTAGTCAGTTTGAAAATGATGATAATGCAGCTTTAGTTAGCTGCATTTCTTCGGTCTGTTTTTCTTTCCCTTCTTAGTGGAGGCAGCACACTGTTGCAGGTCACACAAGACAGTGTAGACTGAGTCACTGGTTCTCTAACCATATTTGTCCATCAACTGCTCTGCCATCTGGGGGGATGCCACTTCACCTTTTAGAGCTTACTCATCTGTAAAATGTATATATTAATATTTATCTCCCTTGAGAAGTCCCATATGACTTCATCCTCCCAAACTCTCTGAGACCCATAAGAGCCAGCAAAGAAGAATTCAGTATCGCTGCTGTTGCTCCAGCATGTTAGAGTTTATATAGTAAAAAGTTATCAGACTGGCATGCTAATAAAAATTGTGGCACAGAGCATTTCAATTAAACTGCTTGACAAAATAGTGCATCCTCATATTACCTGCAAAACAATCTCCAGCGTAAATTACAGTTCTGTATTTGGTATCTGGTAACATACATGTCTTGATAGGAGAAACTTTGAAACAGCGATGCATATTGATGAATATTTTGACAAAATCTCCCATGCATTTCCATGCTTAGCTGGCTGCATATCTTGTGTGTCGAGCTGTACCATTGGGAAACTTACTCAGTGGAAACAAAAGCACTTTCTCTCAAGCAAAAAGCAGGCACCACAGCATTTCGATTCAGTAAAATTTCTGGAGGCAGAGGCTTCTTTCTTGTGAGAGCAATACGAGCGTATCAACCAACACGGGTGGATCTAATTTCAGCCCTACATCATTTTCAAAATCCAGCCATGGGAGGAATTTGCACCTGCAATTTAAGTACAAAAGTAAATCAGAAAAATCGCTCCTCTGTGTGTTTAATTACAGGGACAATTAAAATAATTAGAGAAAGAGGTGTACAGAGAGCTGTTCATAACTCATTTTTTCATCCCTCAAAGCCCTTTGAAAAATGTAGCCCCATCAGGACTTTCTGAAAATGATGACAGATATTCTTTAAGATATACCGAACTATACTGCCTAGCATTCAACCCATAAGGTAAAGGCAGACTTGAATGTCAATCTTCCAAGACAGAAATATTGTACCTGTGAAATATGTGGTAATGCGTGTGACATTTGGTGAAAGTCAGTCTTTTCCAACAGCAAGAACCCAAGCCCCTGGGAGAAGTCCTCTCTGGCAAGAATCATTTAGTTGTAACCAGAGTGAGATGAACTCTGTTAGAGGGAGAGAAATAGCTCAGGGGAAGTCCAAACTTATTTGGTGACAAAATTATAACAAGGGTCTCCAAGCCCTGAGAGACTTTTTTTCCAGCATGTCTTCATTTTAGAACTGTGGAGTTGGTCACAGGATTGCGTGTCTACAAAAGACGTTGCAAAATAATTAGGTATGGAAACCTTGGTATGGATGCCCCACCAACAACCTCAAGGGATAATGGATTTTAGCAATAACACAGAGGATGAAATCCTTTCTAGAGGTCTATTGCCAGGCTCATTCATTCTGTTGGCCTTATTTACCTCTCTGTTGCTCTAGTTTATGCTTCAATCAGTGAAGTTACTCCAATATAAAACTTGAGTCAGGTGTGAATCAGCTCTTATGATTCTGTAATGCTTTCAACCCAGTTGTGGCTGCTAAATCTTGATGTGGCTGACTCACTATTGATTTTGCCCAAACATTTCTTTTTAATTGATTTGAACTATATATCTATTTTACAGCAAATAAGGAAATAAAAATAGAGTCTCTAGCTGTACAACATAGTCTACGGACCTCTGATAATCAGGTTGACAGTTTATATGGTATATTTCTTTTTCTTTTTTTAACTAGTGTATGTAAATTAATAGCCTCTGCAGATCTGCGTTTACTGTGACGGATATAAGAAACTGTAATGATCTAATAATTCTCATGCTGCAGGGCAGTCAGGTATAGCTGCTGCAGATTTATTTAACTAAAATTATATAGACAGGACCTGAGAGTTATTGATGCTAAGCACCCACAACTCCCACTGAAATCCATAGAAGCTAAGGGTGCTCATCACTTCTGAAAGTAGGCTAGTAATGTATTCATGACAGGTTTTGTATATACAAGCCTCCTGTGAGCAGCAACACTAATTAGGCCTGATTTCAGGAAGACTGTGTTCATACTTGCCTGCCCTGCAATAACTTCCAGTCCCTTCACCATGACCCTCTCTAACCTCCCTACCCTCAGTTCCCCTCATTCTGTTCCTAGAGCCCCTTCAGCTCACTCTCTCTCTTCTTCCTCCACGTATCCCCTGCCCCATTCTCTCCTTAGTATCTTCTGCTTCTTCCACACCTCCCCTTGGGCACCGAACACCTACCTCTTGCCTCCTTTCCGTTTCTCTTCTACACCAAGTGAAAAGAAGCCTGATTCATTATTCCCTGATGGGCTTGAAGTTGTTTGGCCATGTTGGCTGGCCAGCTGGCAGGCAAAACAGAGCAGGTAATTGTTTAATTCACGCTGAAACCCTCCCCTCATTGGGAGTACTAATTTAGCTCTCTTTTCCCTGTCTAGCTGCCAGTTTTCATGAAACCTGGAGGAACGTAATATATCCAAGGCTGATACCTCTCTGTTAAATTCAGTTGAAGTAAGCCAACAGAATCAGAAGTTATTTGAGGGCAGGACAGAAAAACAAATGGGCAGGCAGTACTGTAATGCAAGTCTTATTTCCTTAGGAAGCCAGGCTAATAAAATATGCAGGCAGCTGTTCATTGTATTTTTCTTCTCATGACCTTTCCTGTCTGCTTGGATCCCAGTTCCACAACTTCATCCATATTAGAACACCAGTGTGCCCATTCAGTATCCCAGTTACGCCAGTGCAGCTGCATGCAGTCTTACCCATGGACTGTAGACCACAGAAGGCTTCATTTTCAAGCTCTTTGGATGACTAGCTTTTCATGACAGTGACAGCGCATGATCAGCCTTGGCACTGTTAACAACTCAGAGACCAGATACCTCATGCAGTAATAACTTCCATCATCTTCTTCCATGACGCTGCGTAAATTACTTGGAATATAATCCATTAACAATAACTTTACAGTTTGTTCAGTGTCTTGGTATTATTTCTTTACGGTGTACTTACAGTTGCAAAGGATGTGTGGGTTTTGTTTTTCTTCTTAGATAGCAAACTAAACGTTTTTGTTTCTTTCTTCTATTAGAAATACTTGATCTTTATTTTCTTCCTCCTGGGAGCTTTTGGATGTATCCATAGAGACGTGGCATACAGACGTAAACTGAGCTGTGACTTTTCCTCGTATGTGAGATGTGGATGTGAGATGCTGATTCTTAGAATCACCAGAGCAGTGTTAAAGCCTGTGGGAGAAGGCTGGCCAGTTGTAAACATGGATTGCGTGTTTGCCTAGGGCAGCTGTACTACTATGGTTGGCACAGCAATGCTAAATTTTTTCATAAGTGGTAAAATAGAGTTCATTGGTGGTCCTGTAGCTTTTTCCACAAAAGGAAGGACTTTTGTCCTACTGTAGACATATTCCATATTGAGCAATTTGTGGAAAATTAATGCAATATGGTGTTCTTCACTTCTTGCCTACAGAGGTTGGAAGTTTCTTTTAGCCTTATCCAAAACCACTGGAGTGACCTGGGTTTAGACCAGAACCTCCACAGACTAGTGCATGCTGCCTGTGAGACCAGCTCTAAATCAGTAAAAACTCATAGTAATTCTGTCAGCATATCCTAAACATGGCACAAGCGTAAACCAAGAGGTTTTTAATTACCACAAATGGTTCTACTGATCACAGTTCCACATCACACTTGAAAGTGATTCCAGTTGTGCCATCTCTGAGGTGACACTGTTCTGCGCAGACTTGCTGACCCACTGGCCATGATCCTACCCCTTTCACCACAGCTAAGGGCACCAGAATGTCACAACCCCAGCCAAGAAGCTCATACCAGCCCCCAGTGATGCAAAACCTACGGTACAGAAGAGAAGCTGGGGCACAATTAAGAGAGAGGTTTTGCTATTGGGCCACCATGGCTTTCTGGCAACACCTACTTGACTTCCCAGCTTTGAGCCTGTTGAACTGAAGATAGATGGGGAAAGAGCAGAAGCAATTCCAACTACAAGTTCAGGGAGCTGCGACCATCACCTTTGGTGCTTCATCCCTCCAGATGGGTTGAGAACCCATCAGAAATGGCTGGGGACTTGGTCCACAGCCTGCATTTTTCCCAGCCTATGCACTAAAGCACAAAACGGTTAGTTTGCCAAGTCTCCTTGGCAGCATAGGCCAGCCAAATTTTGCTGGCACGCACATGGAAAGAAAATCATTTCCCTGGACAGATCATCAGTTTGTCCAGATTTAATGGGGCCCTTATTCCTCTGAGGGAACTGAGACAAGCCCTCTACCGGAGTGAATGGACTTTGCCTTTCCCTGACCTGTGAACTTGAGTGGGACAGCTGGCAAAGTTGTCACCACCTCTTGCCTCCTCCACGGGCCTTGTTTTTCAAGAGAGGGCTCAGCAACCTGCTGCTTGGCTCCGTCCAGTGGCAGCATATTGGTCCTGTCATTGGTGAATGCCCCACTGAGAGGGGAGGGGTATGGCTGATGGGTAAGGAAGCATGTTCAGCCATAGGGGGGATTCATTGTGCAGGCACCAAGGCCATTGCCGCTCCTCAGTGTGGCCGTCTCTGTCCCCAGAGCTGTCTCCCAGGAGGTGTCCCATCCGCACCACCTGCGCAGTCTGCCCATGGCCAGCACCAGCCTTGTAGTAGCCCATTTCACTGGAGCCAGGTTTGGTTGCCTTTGACCACAGAGCTGGGGTAGCAATTAAAAGATGCTAGTATGGAAGGATGTCTCCTTCCAACACAGGTATGCCTTTTCCTAGTTGCTGAGGTAATGCAACAGCTTCTAGTCTGACCTGGCACACACACTCACTGTTTCTGACCATCCTGTTCAGCCACATTCCTCTCAGGAGCGTACCCAAGCCTTTGGCAGGTGTGGATAGGTTTCTGCTGAGCATGGCAGGGGACCTGAACTGCTCTGCTCCTTCCACTTCTGATTGTGTCATTTTCCTTCACCTGGTGTCAGGTCAAGTGGTCCTTGTTGCCTGGCTCTGCATGGCCTGAAATCTCTCAGCGCTGAAGGTGGAAATGACCAAGCAGCTCCTGATTTTATACATTCAGCAAAGAAGTCTGAGTTTTTCTGTAGAGAAACAGCTCTTCCAGAAAGCAACTCAGAGCACTATTAAACCACTCCTTGAAAAGGTCTGCCTCTCACTTGAGAGAAGACAAGGCTGGGTCTAATTGTGGGCTCTTGGGGAACTTAAAAGATACAAGATCCAAATGCTTATCCCAAGTATATGTTGTTTCAGTCCCCAAAACCTCTGGCTATGCTTCTACAGAAGAGAAACCCAGGCCTAAAGCTTAGATGGGAGTCACAGCAAACTCAACCGATCAATAAGCTCAAAGACAAAAGGTACCCCACAGTCAGTTCAAACCCAAGACAGGGAGATTGTCTTCCTTGAGTTGCCTAAATTAATGTGAATCCCACAGAGTTTGGGACAGATCCTGCAAAAGAATTATGATAACTTATATCCGTAAATATCAGGTCCTGCGTAGGATATCTTTTTCATGTTTTTGTTTCCATGTAATCTGAATAAAAAGGGTCTCACATACTGCAGTTGCCACTTCAGTGGAAAATCTAATAGTAAGAAGCAGATCTGCACAACCATCATGAGAAAGAGGGATGATACAGAATACAGAGCAGAATACAGGGATTCTGCTCTGTATTCGGGCGTCCTGTCTCCTGAACAGCACTGAGTATTACAAGCATAAGTTAAAGGAACCATGAAAAATGCTGTAGTTAATACAGATTCAGGTTATTAACCTACAGTTGATTCTGTTTCATTCCAGCTATTACTTGAGAAATTTTACACATGAAAATGAAATAGTATCATTTTACTTACATGTTTGCACGTTGTGTTATAACTGAAATACAGGGAAGCTTTTTGTAATTACCTGAATGATGCTGAAGCCCTTTTCCTTTCTCATAGGTGAGTGGCTTAATGGGAGAGGAAGGTGCAGGGATCTACTTCCCAGAGTTTCTTGTCTTAACCAGCACCAGGTGACATTTGTGACTAAACATGCGGAGAAACTTTAAGGAAGAAGGTTGACTGACCAGCTGTGGCAGTCCCTCAAGGCAGAGGGACTCTCAGGGTCCCTGAGTACGCAGCAATGCCAGGCATTTGTGTACTCTGAATATTTATAAATTACTTTTATGAATGACAGTGCAGATGGTACTTTGTCATATTTCTGGTTTTTGCGTTTGCCCGCCTACTCCCCAGATCTGTCTGTAATTAGCTGGAGTGCCCTGCAACAAAAGGATAATTTTGGGACATTCAAACACCAGGCATGGTGCTCTTCTCCTCTGCCTGTGAGGGTGAAAGCCTGATGATGCTTTTCGTGTGTTGGGATGGAGGCTCTCCACATGTGGGTGTTGGCTCTGGTGCATGCAGGACCACATTCCAACCTCTTATTTTTTCCTGGCTTTTCCCCATTGTAACTTCTTTTGATACAGACGATAGCCTCATGACTGCAGACTAAATGCTACTGGAGTTAGGCCCCGGGCTCAAAAGATTTTATTGCAATAGTTGTACCTTGACTAAAATAGTTCACCTACTAATTCCCTGGCCCGGAGATCATATGCATGTACTTTAATGTGCACAACAATAATACGAAAGCATCCCTCCCATTAGCCCAGCCACAGCCAAAGTATACCAAATCTATAAAGAAAGACTGCATAGACTGCTAGGCTTTGCAAAAACAAATCCTTAGGGGAAATTTAATCACTAAATGCTCTGAAGCTGCAGCTGAACAAAAATAACAATCCAGTGGATACAGACCAGAAGAAGGAAAAATTAGCAGCCCATTTAACTAATAGTAACACAAACAATAAATACTGTGTGGGACTGGAGAGCTTTCATTGTGTGATATAAAAATGCATCTTATTCTTCCTGCTTATACTCAGTCCTTGGTGCGATCACTTGCCTGTGCCTTCCCCTCTCCCCCTAAGATTCTCACAAAACGGGCCATTTTTATCTCACTCATTTTGTTTCTGGAAGAAAAGACAGCTCTGTCAGTTGTAGTGTTTCTTCAATACTCAACAGCAAGCAAAGGGGCTGGAAAATATACATTATACAATCAGTTAACCATTTCTAATATTTAGAAAGTTACTTCCCTTCCCAGTTCTGTAAACATATATGAACCGCTGCTAAGCCAGAAAGAAATCAAATCCTACCACTGAAAACAGCAATGAAAAAATGCCAGTAGTAAACTTTAATTTTAACTCTCAGCTGCTATAACCATCAGTGGGTGAAGACTGAGACTTTTGTATTGCAAAGAACCTGGTTAAGGTTTTTTTTTCCTAACCTTTTCAGCAGAAGAATATAAAGAATGTTGTTCTTTGTAGCAACCCTGCAATTTGGTCCTTCAGTGTGACTTTTAAATACAGCTGTGTGAAATGCTAGGCTTTTAGCTTGCAGGAGTTGGTAGGTAATTTTTTTTTTTTTATGTTTGTGGGAGTTTCAGAGGAATCCCCAAATCTCAAGTCTAAGCATTGGTAAAGCGACCACTCACTGGCTAGCTTCGGCACCAGATTTATGAAACCAAAGCTGGGGTCAGATTCACCCCAAACCTGCAGTTTCTCTGGATTTCCTCTCCATCGAGCCCTCTTTGCTAAACACAGAACTCGAAGCAAACGGAAGGCTTCTTGCAGCCCTGGGGAGCCCTTGGCCGGTAGACAGGAGAGCCCAGTCTCCTCCTTCTCTCTCCCAGCCAAAGTGTCAGGATTGGATGCAGATGCACTGCGCTGGCTTCCAAGTGCTTGCACTAGCTTAAAAGTCAGCGAGAGAACATTAAAAGTCAGTGCAGTGCAGACCTGAAGTGGGGTGGCTCTTTACTCTTGGGGCTGATATGATGGCCACCACGCAGGTAGGTGGAAGGGAGGGGTGAAGTCAAGCTATGTCTGCTGAACAAAGCGCTCCTCCCTGCAGGGACAGCCGCCTGAAAGGTGGCTCAGACGCAAGCTCTTCAGCAAATTCCAGCTCTGTAATACCAGGAAACTTACGTATGATCAAAGCACTCTTCAAACACTGGGCCAAATTCTGATCTCAGTTTTACAGCACAAGCCCAGAGTAACTTTTTTAAGCCAGTAGAGTTATTGCTGCTTAACATGAGTATCAATTTGGCCTGATACTATTTGGCTAAACTTGCTGAAATTATGGCAAAATATGTAAATGAGGTATGATTTTAGTCTCTTAGCTCTCCTTTTCAGGGGTATGCAATTTCCCTTTTGGCTCCTGCTCCCCATTTAATTACGCCAGGCTCTAAAATGCATTCTCAATGGCAAGCCAAGATTTTGAGTAATTGCAACGAATGGAGGATTTCTTGTTCCGACGCACACATTAGCTAATTTTCCTTGGGTTCTGATACTAACTATCAAATTCCACCACCCCCGTGTCTCCGGGCTGGGGTGTTTTTTTTTTCTCCTTGTTTTCCAATTGCAAAGCAGACATCTGGCAGCTCTCTGGTGGCAATAGCTGATACACTCACTCTGCTCATTGCGCTTTACCCATTTCTCTGTGGGAGGTAGGAGAAGAGGCAAAAGAAACCATGGTTTCAGATTCAACCCCTTATTTTTATCCTGTGTAATTCCACAGGGGGATGTTTTCTTCCTCCTACCACCCTTAGGCTTGTGCTTTCTATTATCGCTGAAAGACCCGACTAGCAAGAAAGGCTTCCCCTGCCTTTAAAACCCGGGAAATTCTTTCTCGTTTCTCCTTTTGCAAACAGCGTTTGCTTCTTCTCCTCCTCAGGCTCAGATGAGCTCCTCCTTCCCTTGCACCCCCAGAGGCAAGGGGCACCTGAGCTGGGGCGGGGGATGCTGGGTTCGGCGCTGCCACCTGGCCAGCCTGGTGCTCGCTGCCTTGGAGATCACAGCGATCACAGGAGCGACGTGGAGAGCACCTGCCACGGTGTTTTTTTCTGTGGGAAGAGTCTCCAAGGGAAATATTGACATGTGGGAAGGGGAGGGGAGAAGGGAAGCAGTGCATGACTTTGTCTACCATAATTTGCCCTGTTTGTCCCTTGAGCTCTTGAAGGAGAATATAACAGAGCCCTCCGTGACCTCAAGCTTTCACCTTAATATTTAATCACGATTTAGATTACGGTGATGTTGATTAAGACTGAGTAAATATATACTACACATAAATGATTTCACTCTAAATCAGCCGCCACGTTTTTCACAGTAATGATCATCATTAGCCTAGAATGTTTCTCATGTCTATAATTTTTTAATAGATTGAAATTATTTTTATTGTAAAATAATCCCCACATGCCCCCATGTAATTTTGAATATTAATTTATTCTTATTCCCATATCTGTGACAATCCTGCCTGAAGTCGTTTAGACTCATATAAGAATGATCAGATTTTATTCTTATGCAAACTATAGAGTCTTCTATTCTTTTGATATCAATGCATTTCAGCTTCCACACTGATGCTGACACAAATTAATTGTCAAGATATTTCACATGTTCTGTGGAAGAGCTTAACTTCATGTGACACTTTCTTTGTTCTCCATCGCAGAATACATGCCTGATAGTCTTGAAATTATTTTGATAGTTGGTTCCAACTGTGCAGACTTGTACACATAGTCAATAGATATCTGTATCACATTTTCATCCTACCGTATTTACCTTACTGTCTTTACTCCAGCTCAGTTACATTGCAAGAAACTGTTCCCTGATATTTAGGAAAAGTTAGAAGTACTGAATGTTGCTAGTAAGCAGAGTTATGTCTCTGCAAGAATAACAACTATGCTGTGCCAGCCTCAAATAACACCTTCAAGTCATTTTCTGAATAATACTGATCATTCCGTCTCAAAACTGCATTTTTCAATCTCTAAACAAGCCATCATAATTTTTGGAGTTGTCATATGAATATGTATTATAAAGCTTTAATACCTGAGAATGTCTGAATGTATAAATATGAAAAAGAACAAAGAAGAAAAATTAAAGTGTTTTAAAAATAGGCTCAACTGATTGAAAACTCTGGGTAGACATTTCTGCACTGCATACCAAGAATGCACAGCAGCAGTGAGCCTGGTATGTTGAAGATGTGCCATTACTTTTTACCCCGTATCAGTTTGAGACTGTCAGCAGCTCTTAATGTACCTTATTAAAGAATTCTCCTAGAGTATGTAGAACAGGCTTGGTGAGCAGACACAGAAAAAAGCCCCAAGCCTGCAGCCCACAGTTTTGGCTTCACTGCAAGTGGTAGTAATAACCTGCACTGTTTCCTTTAAGCTCGATCACAGGGCAGGACAGCAAGGCCTTAAGAAGTTTTAAGCGGAAAACTGAACATGAAGCAGAGGGAGACAGTGTAAAAACAATAATTTTGTGGAAGTGTCTTTTTTCCTGAGCACATTCCTGGTCCATTTTGAGAAAGGCAACCGTAGCACTTGGGCCAGCTAAAAGGACATTCAGGTTTTGCAACAGCGGAATTGGCCTGATACCAGCCTAAGGGCAGGTTGCTACCAGCACAGTGGTTTATTTATCCAAATCACTGGTCCATTAGGACTATTCTAAGTTTCAGAGATGGTTAGTGCTTCAACTGCTGCAAATTGTTCCTGCTCCCTGCTTGGAATCGCTGTATGGAGGCCCTTCCTCAATGTGTTTCTTGTGAGCGGAGTACTCCTTCTGTCTGCAAAGACTGGGCAAGGCTGCCTGTCTGTCTGATGTGCCGCTCCCAGCACACAGATGGAGTTTAGCCAAAGCTATCATCACAGACGGATGGTGTACACGTAGTCGTTATCTGTAAGATGGACTATCGTACTGCTTTACCTCATGGCTTTCTACGCTATGCTGCCTAAACTCTAACGTGTGCAAAGTGCTGTTGTCAGAGTTTTAACTCAGAGTGAGCAGTCTCAGCATGTCACACTAATCTTGAGGGGGTGACGTTGGCTCATTTTCAGAGTTTCAATTGATTTTAAAATTGCTTTGACGACTTACATAACTGGGGAACAAATTGGGGAAAAAGTATTTGTCCCTCCCTGTAAGCACAGGCACCACATGAGATGTCTACATCCTTACCAAATGTACAGGTTGGAGCCATGGCATGCTCGTGCTGTAACAGCCGCACGTCCCAGACATGGATTTTGAAGTCAATTACAGTCAGGAGGGAAAGGTCAGTAAACTGATTTTAAAGGCAACTGTTATTCTAGTTATTTTCCTCCAGTACTTGTTTTTAAATGGAGCAGCTCTGTCCCATGGAACTTTTGTCCTCTTCAGCTTTTTCAAAAGTGATCTACTTTATGTTACAGATTCAGTCTGATTTGCTTCTTGCTCATACAGCAGTTAATCATACTTTTAGTATTGGCTAAGTAAGAAAAAAGAAAGACTTGGCAAGAGAGGTTTAAGCACTTATATTTTACCTCACATTTGGGACAGACTAAGCGCATGTATACGATCGGTTACTGTGGCTCTGCTGATGTGCAGTAACTTGTTGAGCTGCAGTAACTTTAGCATCTGTCTGAGCCCTGAGGGTCTGTCTACACACAAAAGTTGTAGTGTTTAACCATACCATTAAAGTGCAACATTGCCCTCAAGGACAGATGCAGTCAGCTTGATATAAAAGTATGTAAAACCTAAGTATATGGAACTTAGTCTTGTAAGAGAACAGCAGAAAGGTAAAGGTACATAAAGTACCTTTATACCTTACTATAACATAATCTGTAGGAGAATATGTCAGATCATCACCACTCTATGCAATTATACCAGTGCAAATACTGTGCAGAGACCAGGTTTGAAATAATACAGTACCCTCACTGTTGTTAAAATTGTAACTGAACACATATTTCAAATCCTTCCAGTACTGGAGTGTGTGCCATTCAGCAACGAAAAAAAAATATTTCACCTAGATTACACACAGGAAAAGTATGTGTGGTGGGAGGGAAACACACAAATTGTAAAATGTCACCAGAGTCTTGTATGAGAGAGATTAAACTTTTCTGTTCAACCAAGAAATGGTGTATTAAAAATTCAGGAACTGAAGAGCAGGAAGGAATCTGAGTCGTTGAATTGCTAAGCTTTCTACATTACGTGTTCATTTGGTAATTCATGACAATTAGGTGACTTTAGGAAGGTGGAAAGTAAGACAGTAACATGATAGTCAGCAAACAAGTTTTGCTGCAGTTCTAGTAGGAGCTTGATTTGAGACATGGGACCCATCTATAATGTATTCACTGTTTTACAGAGAAGCAAGACAACATGATCCTTGCGGATGTATTGGATAGACGGAGCTAAAATCTAATATGGAATACGCATTATATGCTGCACATAAGCACAGAATGAGGTCTGTGAGGAAATTCTTCGTGGTGGAGGGACAGAGTTGCTCCTGGAATGGATAAAAGATTACAAACCTTTTTTTTTTACATAATTTAGAAGTATTGCCAATAGCTGTCATAACATCATCTGCTATGTGAAATGAGTTGGTAAAATGTGTAGGGCACACCCTTTTTGTCCTCTGAGGAAAATGTGAGGTCTGAACTTCAGTGCAGAATCATAGAATCATAGGGTTGGAAGGGACCTCTGGAGATCATCTAGTCCAACCCCCCTGCCAGAGCAGGGTCACCTTAGAGCAGGTTGCACAGGAACGCATCCAGGTGGGTTTGGAATGTCTCCAGAGATGGAGACTCAACCACCTCTCTGGGCAGCTTGTTCCAGTGCTCTGCCACCCTCAAAGTAAAGAAGTTCCTCCTCATGTTGAGATGGAACTTCCTATGCTCAAGTTTGTGCCCATTACCTCTTGTCCTGTCACTGGGCACCACTGAAAAGAGCCTGGCCCCATCCTCCTGACACCCACCCTTTAAGTATTTGTATGCATTCATAAGGTCACCCCTCAGCTGTCTCTTTTCCAGACTAAACAGACTCAATTCCCTCAGTCTTTCCTCATAAGAGAGGTGTTCCAGCCCCCTAAAGTGACTTCTGCAGAGCTTGGGTTGTCGCTGTCAAATGCAAAATGACAGCACTGTTATAGGACAAACGGCCATCCTTCATTTACAACGCACGACTTCATGCTATTGCATTTCCTTTTAACCTCCATGGTGTACTTAAATGTTAGAGTCTATTGGGTTTATGTGGCAAGGTTTTGGTAGCAGGAGGGCTGCAGTTGTGCCTTCTGTCAGAAGGCACCAGAAGCTGTCCCCATGTCGGACACAGACAGTTCCAGCCGGCTCCAAGATGGACTCACCGCTGGCCAAAGCTGAGCTTGCCAGTGTTGTTGGTAGCGTCCCTGTGATAACGTATTTAATGAAGAGTAAAAAAATGTTGTGCAACAGCAGCGGGGAGAGAGGAGTGAGAAAATGCAAGCATATCAGCCCTGCAGACACCAAGGTCAGTGAGAAGGAGGGGGAGGAGGTGCTCCAGGCACCAGAGCAGAGATTCTCCTGCAGCCCGTGGTGAAGACCATGGTGAGGCAGGCTGTGCCCCTGCAGCCCATGGAGATCCGCAGTGGAGCAGATATCCACCTGCAGCCTGTGGAGGACCCCACACTGGAGCAGGTGGATGCCCTGAAGGAAGATGTGACCTCTTGGAGAGCCGGCACTGGGCCAGGGTTCTGGCAGGACCTGTGGACCCGTGCAGAGAGGAGCCCATGCTGGAGCAGGTTTGCTGGTGGGACTTGCGACCCCATGGGGGACCCATGCTGGAGCAGTCTGTTCCTGAAGGACTACACGCCATAGAAGGAACGCGTGCTGGAGCAGTTCATGAACTGTAGCCCATGGGAAGGACTCCCTCTGGAGCATTTTGTGAAGGATTGTATCCCATGGCCCCATGGAGAAGAAAGTGAGGAGGAAGGAGCAGCAGAGACAAAGTGTTATGAACTGACCACAACCCCCATTCCCCATGCCCTTGCGCTGCTTGGGAGGAAGAGGTAGAAAAAGCAGCAGTGAATCTGAGCCTGGGAAGAAGGGAGGGGTGGGGGAAGGTTTTTTAGTTTTGTTCTTATTTCTCACTATCTTACTCTGTTACAATTAATTGGCAATAAATTTCCCCAAGTCAAGTCTGTTTTGCCTGTGACAGTAATTGCTAAAAGGCCTCCCTGTCCTTATCTCAACTCATGAGCCTTTCGTCGTATTTTCTCCCCCTGTCCAGTTAACGGATGGGGAGCAATAGAGTGGCTTCAGTGGGCACCTGGTGGCCAGCCAAGGTCAATCCACCACAGGGAGAGCAGTGTTAAAGGACAGATTCTCACATGACTTTATTTTCTCTTGAATTAGAAGAGTCAAAAACAACTAAACAACAATCTCACACAGTAAAATGCCACTCAGTGTAACAGAAATAGTAGACTCTTGCCCTACACAACTAGCTCGGTAAAGAACCTTCCCCTGCCAAAGACTTGCCAACCTTTTAGTACCAATTTTTTTCAAGGCACAAGCACCAAAGTGCTGATTTGGTTTTGTCATTAGATTTCATAATCACAAAATGCCCTCTAATTCTTCTGTACTAATGTATCCATCGCTACTAGAAGAATGCAGATTACACCCCAAAAAACAGCTAACGTAAGGCACGGCAATGTCAGGACACGCTGTGGGAGACTGTTCCTGGAGCAGTGGACGCACAAGTGCTTTGTGCTGATCGTGCAGCTGCACACATGGATTGAATGAACAGAGTGGAGATTTTCCAGAAAGAAGTATAACATTCAGAAACAGTTATTTGCTGGGCATTTCACAAGGATGAAAGCAGCTACAACGGAAAACAGCATCTGATTGTTACACCAGCGTGGAGCAGGCAGTCCCACTTCAGGCCTTTTATTACTTAAAGAAAGAAATATTGGGAAGCGTGTTACATCACTGGGCTTCACCTCTTACAGTGACACTCCTCATGTGTCTGAAATTAAGAAGGAACTAATATTTACAATGACATATCTGCAGAGTTTGAGGCTTCTCTAATTCCAACTTACTTTAGGTCTATCATAGACTGTCTATTAACTAGATACAGCCTCTAAACCTCTGCTTAGCACCAGCGAGGTACCCTGGCATTTCCCTTTGCCTGTGGCCTGGGATGTTGTCTAGAGTAATATCTACTCAGGATATGGAGTTATCTTCGGCAAGTAGGAATAACTTCCCAGTCATCCCTTCTAGTTACCTCTCACTGCCTTTAATATGCCCTCAGTACTTCCTCTGTAAGAAGAGCTATAGAGAAAGTGTAGGTGATGGCTATACTGGACATCATTCTTGCACCATCTAAGTGGCAAAGAAGAGAAGGTGCTCTGAGGTTTCTGCAAAATGAGTCCGGCTTCCCCACAAGCTATCCCAGCACCCAGCAGCAATGACTGCCCACAGCCCATGTTACCCTCGCTCAACACATTAAACCAAGTCTAATTCATATTAGGAAAACTGACCACATACAAACTCCTACCCTGTCTCAAACACGCAGTAAAATGCAATAGTGTAACAAGTTTTGGCCTTCATGAGGGAGAACACATTTTACCTCACCTTTTAAATAACCTTATGTATTATCATCCATCACAACTTAGTGGTGCATAGCAGCCTTGTATATGAACTACGTATTAGGTCTAATATATTTGTTGGTATGTGCACAGATATATGAACTTTATTTTATTTCCTCTTTTACGTCTAAGTATGTCAATTGTATTCAATTCTTGTTAACACAAACGAATGAAAAGCCAACTCCATGGATATGAATAACCCATAGGCTTTAAAAGTGCACTTTAACCAAACACTTCTAGTGTAAATGATCCTGTTGGAAGATTAGAGACACTGTTGCTACATTACGGCACACAAGAAGACTGCTAGCTAGTATTGGTAACTTTCCATTTTTAGTTCATTTTCATTACAACTGCTATGTCATGTAGTTTTAATAAAAAATAATAATTCATGCATTTGCGATGCACATCCAACAATGATAACACACTGTCCACATGGCAGAGCAGAGTACTGCTGCTGTACAATTGCATTTCATCTGAGAGCTTTCAGAAAACACAAATTTATACAATATGTAGAGTGATGAATCACCAAATAAGGCCACGTACAATTAGATGTAATAAATGATATGAAACATGCAGGCCTCTGGAATGGGATCCAGAATTCTGAATTAGGTGCTTTCTGCTCCGTACGTACTGCCAAGGGAGACAGAGTCTCCTCAGGAGGACAATCTGAGCATCTAGTAAATTGAGCAAGCAATTAGGAAACCAGTGTGCCTGAAACTTCACCCGATGCAGATGCAGATGTCACAGTCAGGGCTGCAGGCATGACCCCCTGCATGCTGCAGCTCAGCGGCTGGCTTGAGCTAAACTAGAACTCAGTGGGAACTGTGGCATGAAAGCGTAAAACCGAGGTCCACATATACCCTCTTCCAATTGCTGCTTAGTCCTGGGCATATCCTTCTTTGATTTCAGAGTCCCTGGTGTGCCCAGAGCTCTGTGTCAGAGATCCCAGTGCAGTGCTCAGTGCAGCTGAGCTCCCTGCCCTGCCCTGAAACTTCTTGTTTCCTACTCCTTATAGTAATATGGAAACTTTCTCACCATGCTGCCACAGTTTGGTTCCAGTGCTGAGTGCCTCAGATATCGAAGAGATAACGTGGTGCAGAGACAGGGACCCTGTGCTTTCACCCCGCACAGCGCTCTGTTGTTGCAACGTCCTCTCTCATGACTAAAAGACTGGAGGACAACGAGGACGATCAGCATTTTTCCTTCTTGCTTTGTGAGGGCGATCAGCCTTTTTCCTTCTTGCTTTATATACACAGGAGCAGGAAATGACATGCAAGCCTTCACAGGCTGTGGTGAGGACTGAACCAAAGACCCCCACGATTTGGCTGACTACCTTTTTTATCTAATGAGCCCCTTTCTCTCCTGAGACAAACAAATTGATCACATCAGCATTTGGATGAGACTCTGATCCAGCCAATAAGCAGTCACATATATTTGGAAGGTAGTGACTGGGTGGACTGTGTCATATTAGGCAGAAAGAAGGAGGTCAGCTGCACTGAGCACTGCACTGGGATCTCTGACACAGAGCTCTGGGCACACCAGGGACTCTGAAATCAAAGAAGGATATGCCCAGGACTAAGCAGCAATTGGAAGAGGGTATATGTGGACCTCGGTTTTACGCTTTCATGCCACAGTTCCCACCGAGTTCTAGTTTAGCGATCAAAGCCCTTTATTGGGTATAGTTCACGCTTTCATCTTGACAAAAATAACTGGATCTCCAAATTAGGATGAACTATGGTTGAATCATTGATTTTTCCAGATGTTTGATGTGTTTCCAGATGTTTGGTCTTTTAGAAGTAAGACTAAAAAAAAGGTAATATGAGAATATGACATGTTTATATTAGATTTACATTTTATATGCATAGTCAAACCTACCAGAAACTCTAGGACAAAAGTAACCTTTGACGTCTTGGTGATGTTGTAGCTATTGTTTTTCCAAACTGGTGAGATGTTCATAGATGAATATTCACTGAAGAAAGCATCTATGTCAAAATAGGAACATATAGGGAAACATGCTTTATCTCTTTAGAAATAGTGAGAAGGGAGCAGGAAAGTGCTCTGCACTAAAAGAATTCTTTAAACTGTCTTCTCGGTTTTATGCAAACTATTTATTATTTTCAGTACCTCAGTATTATAAATTTTGCAGTCTTTGCGCAAAATGTTATATACAGAGGAAAATAGTAGCTACATAAATAATTATTAGCAGATTAAAAATAACTTTCCCATGAATACATGGTTAAAAAAAAAGCAACACGCAATCACTGGAGCTCTATTTGTTAATACTTCCTGGCCAGGCATACGTCAAATAACACTGGGAAACAAACTGGCAGAAAACCAAAGCTCCCTGCAAGTGCAAGTAGGAGACAATGAAATTAACACAACCTTGAGTTCATGTGCACAGTTAAAAAAAAACCAACAAAACTCTCTCTTTCAACATGGTTATTCTTTCTTCATCGTGTATTTTTTTTCCCCACTTAAACACAAGCATTTGACAAATCCTTGCCAGCTTGATCTTCTGGGATGACTTAGTATTTTCAAAGATAAACATTTAGATTCCACAGAAGATCCATGACTTCAAACTAGAACTGCAATATTCAAGCAACTTTTGTCACTCAGAGAAATTCATGTCTAAAGAACCTCAGATGTTATCAGTGGTCTATGACCAGTTTGACTTTCAGTCTTTATGTGTGTTCCTTCCTATACATTTTCAAAGCCTTATCACAGCCAGAGATGCAGAAGCTGGAGCCTTTCTGTTAACTTTGTACCATCCCTCTCTGGACAGGTTTTAGGAGGATTATTAGGGCATTTTACATCATACGATTATAAGAATTGCCTGAGTGGGTCAGAACTTCAGCCTAATACATTTTCTCTAAGAAGGGTTAAAAGTGACTTCCCAGAGAAGTGCCTTCAGAGCAAAGCAAGGATATAGGTAGACTTCCCCTAAATTTTCTCTAGATTCCAGAATTTGCAGCTTGTAGGGATCCTGCGTCAGAGGTGATTTTTCACAACTTTAGAAGGCTTCAGGTATTCATCTTCACGTAGCTAGTTCAATTTTCATTTGACCCTGTGCGAAATGTTTGGTTTCACAGCATCCTGTGGTCAAGAATTTCCACTGTAATTACCTATTGAGTGTTTAAGATCCACCTTCTCTGATTGTCCTGACTTGTCCTTCTCTGGACATTTTCTACATCTACAACAACCTTTTTGTGAGCAAAAAACTATAGGACCCATCATACACTTACACAATGGTAAAACTCTATTCTCTGCATTCTCTTCTACTTCTTTCCTAATAATTCCCAACAGTGTGCTTTTTTGACAACTAAGCTGACCTTGTCATGAAACTGTCCATTATAAACTCAAGATACTGCTCATTACAGTCAGCTCACGATCATATATTTTTTTATTTTCCCCACAAACTCATGGGAAAAGGGAGAGAAAGGCGAGGTTCTGTGCGCACCAGTCTGTCTTTATCTTGTTAAATTTCATCTGCCACTTTAATCCCCAAGTAGAAAGCACCATAAAGTTCTTCTGCAGTTCTGCACAGGTAGCTCCATCGTCACTACCCTCAGCAACTTGGTTTTGTCAGCAAACTTTGTCACCTCCCTATTCAACCTCATCAAATCAAAAAGGTTTCCTCGGCAGTCAATCGTCATGCACATCTGCACACCCACGCAGTAAAGGGAGAGAAGCTCCAGAGATATCAGAGCTATGGAGGAGAACAGTGAAACAGCCACAGGTTTGAATTATTTGCTCATGCATTCATTTGAATCTGGATTGCAGGAGGTTGACGAGGAAAAAATGAGACAAAAATCAATCTTTTGGAAAAACTCATCTCTAAAGCATAGTTCTGTTCATACAGTAAAATTCCTGCAAGGCACATCAGTTGACTATATTTTAATGGAGTGTAGACTTTAATCCAGTTTAAATAAGTCACACTTAAATCAATTTAGAACCCCTCTAGCAGACTTAAGGGAAGAAATATATCACAAAGTAGCCTGTTTGTTATTACTTTCATAGCAGAGCTACTATAGTAGATTACAGGTGTTGCTACCATGCATACTTTTCCAGGGTGCATGAGAAATGTGACACCTCAACACACTGCATTGTTACCAGAAATAGCAAATGGACTCACAACAGCCTTCCAGCACGCTTTATCATGACTGGAGGCAGAAATGTTCTCCCAATTCCTCATTACTTTTTTATTTATTTACATGCCAACTTATTAACAGACAGGCAGTGTTCAAAAATGCTGTTGTATTTATCACAACCAAGACCTCCTTCCAGCAAACTTGACCTAACTTGTGAGCTGTGTGTCTTGGGTCAATAAATTCTGACACTGCTGGACATATGGAAACCAGGAGGATCCACACCAGATACAACTGCTGCCTCCTGGTAACGCATGGCTCCTTCAGCTTCCCAAAGTCAGTGCATGTGGACAGAATTAGATAAATGGCATATAAGATATATGAGCTAAGAAATTCCCAAGCTAAATAGAAGTAGACATCACAGAAATAGCGCTGTAAAAATGCCTTTGGAAGCAGTGAATAACAGACCACCTGGACATAACAGAGCGTGAGGATAGCTGTGGAGGGACGTAAGCAGGAGCAGTTGTGGTCCAGATCAATAGGTTTGCACCATGGCTATTTGTTGCACCACTTCAAGATTGTGGGACGCCAAGGGGGAAGGGTAGAGTAAAAGACTCCAGGGCTACCTAAACTGTTGAGTAACTAGTCCGGGATAATGTTGGTTTCGGCACATTGATGCAACCTTTTCCTGGCACCCTGTGGGCCATATACTTTCTGCACTGCCTCTGCATGCCTGCCATACCAGCTGGTTCTGTTTTCATGTTTTCAGATGACACCTGATGTGTGGCGTGCCAAAGGCTCCTGAAAGATTAATCTGGCCTTCAGCAAGGGAAAAAACCTCATATTAATCATTCTTCCTATTTTTTTTCCATCCCCTGCCGTAGTTTTTGACCTGAAATAACAACATAATTGAAATGCAAATAGATAAGATAGAAATTAATAAAAATATCTGTCTTCTTTTAGTTCTTTGAATTTCTAAATTAATGCAAGAACACTGTGTGTCTCAGAAAACAGCCAATGACTTTTGATCAGTGTGTGTGATGGTAATGTATGTCCAGTGAAAATTAAGAAGCAATTTCCTGAGGCCACCTTACTCTGCTGTTCGCTGGCTGTTTTTAAGTCAACAGCACAGTTGTGCTCTCCATGCTACCAAATGCAGTTTATCACCTAAGCTACGGTAGCAGACAAAATAGCTTCAATAGAGCATGTTCATGAGCAGATCGTCAAAACCTCTTCCTTAACTGCCAGCACCTGTGTTAACCCATTGTGAATATTCTGATAGAAAGGTGCAGGTTGTCAGGAGATGCTCAGTGAGGTAAAATTTGAGGGAGCTTCTTTAAACACAGCGGTCTTGTGGGTGGTGAGGCATGACAGGTGACGATATGAAACGCCCAGGAGGAATGCTGCCCTCTCTGTCCCCTCCTAGAGTACACCCATTGTTGATAAAGGCTGTCTTCCTTTCATTGGTGTTCATTGTGGAGAGAAATGCACTAGTTATTTACTGGTGAAAATGAGATGGCAGGAACAAGGAATGGAAGACAGTGTTGTTTTTCATTTTGCATTGATGCCTCTCTACAGAGGCATGCATTTCTCACATTAATCTTCTCAAAGCCTTTATTGTCCTGGCTTCCTGTTACAAATCAAGCTGGTGATGGCAGCCCCATGAAATCCCATTAGCATACTGAGAGCAGTGTATTACAGTACCAGGCAATAGAATAAATGCAGAACAATAAGTATAATAGGGAATGCATTACCCCAAAATGAAACAGCATCTCTGTAGTGCGTACCAGTTCTATGAAGGTGCCTTCTCCACTGCTTGAAAACAAATAAACAGCATTCTTGGGGTTCAGTTTCACTGTCAAGTAAAATCTGCCTAGTTTGAGCCAAGGAAAATGGAAACACAAGAGGAGCTGCATGCCCAGGTGCAACTGTCTGTCTCCCTGCTCCTGGAGTTTAATTTTAATCTTTTTGAAACACTGACTTTCAGGCGTAAAAAGCTACGTATTTTTTGATCTACAGATATAACCGGACCCTGCAAACAGACGAATCTATTTTAGAGTCTTATTCTTTGTTTTTATTTGCTGGAATCAATGGTGGCATATAATGATAGCTGTCAGAAGAGAGGCTGTCTTTAAAAGCAGCAGGGTTGATTTTTAGTGTCATTTCTTGTGAAGCCCGGACTACAAGGGGAAGTTGTCGGTTTGTAGCCAGGCGAGCACCAGCCTGCTATGGATGAGTAGGAAGACAGCTGGGTCATCAACATATGCTAATACATCAGTAATACTGACAGTTCTCAGGGGCAGGCCTGTATATATCCTCTCCTTAGGTGGTCTTAATGGTCCTGAAGTAAAGATACAGGCAGTAGGCAACTGCAAGCCACCTTTGGAAAAAAGTGCAAAACCAACTAAGATAAGGAAAAATCCTGCAGAGGAATTAACATTTGCCTTTGCCTTGGACAGGGACTGTAAAAGCCTCTCCAAAAATGTGGATTCCCACTGCCTGTCAAACACTGGTGTGTTCAAAGGTGAGAAAGCAGCTGTGTTTTTCCAGAATGAAAAGGATGATCAATTTGAAAGGCTTTTAAGAAAAACTGTCAATCATTTAAAAAGAGCAAATCAGACTAGGTATTGGCATATTGTTTCTGATGACAAATCACTTTCTAGTTTTAAATATAGGTTGTAATTCTAAATGTGGAAACAGTAAATTTGGATTTTTTTCATAAATGCCAGATGCAGACTTTCTGTATTAGTAACTTAAGATGATATAATGACATGGAATATAATTTTCTCTCTGAAATAGTTTAATTTCTAAATGAGGCTGTGGTTTGGCAGGCAGGTCCAAAGGGTCTCTTAGACCAACAGATCTCCAGTGAGCTTTGGGCTCCCTCTTTGCAGATGAGCTTACCAAAATGGAGTTAAATACGACATGAGAACTTCTTGTTGAAGATTTGTATTAGGACAAGCATTTGCAAGTTTTGTTGTTCAGCTGAATATAGCTGAAAGGCATTGTCATGGGACTTAGTAATAGTTAATGTTTGGTATATTCTCCTGTCACCCCCTTTGGAAAATTCAAATACTAAATGGAAAAAAAACCCAACCACCAAACAACCTAAGCCTGACTAAAAATGTAAGAAGACAGGCAATGTTGTCTAATAATCTGTGTATTTCATCTTTCCAGATAGGTTAGGCCTGCGTTCTCATGGGAAAAACAAGTAAGGTCTTCATGAATTAGGTCAAAAATGGGGATGGAATAGGAGCATGAAACCCGAACATCTTCAGAAGCTTAGAAGAAATGTTCCATTCAGGAGTTCAGACTGAGACTGGATAAAGGCTTGAAGGTAAGAGATACAAGTGAGACACACAGAAAAGCACCTACTCTGTCCTAGTTTCATTTAAGCTTTCAGGCAGCTTTATCTTGTCCCAGAAGAATGATGGTTGCATAATAAGCAATTCAAACAGTGTATATGGACTTTGTTAAGTGAGCATGAAGGGACTTGCCAGTATTTCCCACCTTAATGTATCAAAAAAAATGCCCATGTTGGTTTTGCATAGAAACACAGAACCTAGAAAGGACCATTTTGGTCATCAAGTATAGACAACCATGCAAGAGTTTTTTTAAATCACATAGACCCACAAGATCTCTACTTCACCTGTCCCTGCATATCACATGCCAAAGAAAAATTTCCATCACTTTAAAATAAATGTATAACAGTACAACAGTATAACAGATGAAAAATGAGGTTGAACTACAGGAAGGGAGCAGGAGAGCTCAACAACATTGCCACTACAGGTTGCTCCAGAATCCATAAAAAACTACTTTCTCAGCAGCACATGTGTTTAGGACTGTTCAAGAACAGTCATTCTAGCAAACACAGTTTCTGTCCCTAGCTCCAGAATAAATATTGGAGAATTCTTAAATATAGAAAACTACAAGGCAGGAATCTTCAGCATCTTTCCTGATGGTAACTCCTTAATTAAGGGATGGGGGATGTTAATAATGTTTTTCAAATAAAAGCCCCAAGTAGTCCATCAAATATGGAGGTCCTTGTGTGTCTACACACAGTGTGAGAGGGAATATGCTAAAAATATCATAGCTAAAGGGCAATTGATTGCACAGCTTTTGAAATTACTACCAGCAATTATGTCATTGTTTTTCTCCCTGTAATACCATGTGCATGCATTACATCTTACGAAGACCTATGAAACAGAAACTACTTCATGTTCACCGACCTGCTTGAGACTAATGCCCTTGGAAGATTCTCCTTAAGCAACCTTGAAGTTTCTTCTGAATCATTTCAGGAAGGGCATATGCAATGCAAGGTATCGGGTGAAATTATTCATCCTTTAACTATTTGGAAGTTCCTCTTAGCCACAGTGTGCTCATGCTTTCTAAATTGTTAGTTGTGGTCATTGTGAGGTGAGTCCTCCAAACATCACTGATGCATGTGAAGAGAGATACGCATTTTTCACATTAATCTTGTATTATTCCACAGCAATGAGCAGCATAAAGAGCTGGTTCTGAAAGTTCAGTTTCAGTTTAAACTGGCCTTTCAAGTTGAGTGTTCCTCAATGTTTAAGTTCCTCCATTTTAAGTTTTCAAAATATGAATGTAGCATAAAAATAAAATTACTAATATGATACACAGAGTTTAGTGTGAGAAAACCATTAACAAATATTTTAATAATGCATGTTTTATTTCTAAATCCCCATAAGAAAACCTTATTACAACAGTAATCCACTCTGTAATACCTTCCCCTAGTGCTAAAAGGAAACTGGATGAAAATCATCTGAGAGGCGTGTCTGAGCATAACTCACTTTGAGCATGAGCATATTAAGTTTTATGACAGACTGAGCTTCACTTATAACTAGTCCATAGAAGGTCACCAACAATTAAAGACATTACTGCTCTGAAAAAGGATGGGATATTCCAAAGCTTCACTTTTTAGATGTTCCCTCTAGTCTTTCTTCTCCTTCAGATCTAATAACAATATGAAATTATTTATTCCTCTTTGAAAAAATAATAAATAAAAAATAGTCTGCAAGTGACGCTGTTGGCTGCAGGCACTGAGGAAATTCTACGCACTTACCCAAGTCCCTCCTACTATTCTGGTCGGATTAGGGTTCTGCTGTGTAAAGCCCTATTGTACAAAATACTTCCTGTCTCACAGACCATAAGCCAGGATCCAGAAAAGCATTTAGAGATCTAAGATAGGCTTTAGCTGCGTAAATACAAATTGCAGTCCTCAGAAACATCACTCAGCTGTTGCCTAAATCTGGAAAGTGCTCAAGTTTTCAGCATTACACTGACTTAAATCTCAGCTTATGGTCATTCCCAAAATGACTGGAAAGCCCTGACAGTGCCACACAGCACCTTCTGTCTCACGTGCAAGCCCCACTGAGTCCCACAGTCCACATCTCTTGTCTGATGAGAAGCTCAATAAATCCACATTGTCAGAATGCATCTTCCAGATGGGGTCCTGCAGAAGGCATGGCCATTGCATTGTCCCCAGATGTGTCAGATGACGGACAGGGTACACCACTGCTCCTGCTGCTTATGGAAGATCTATCAGTCATGATTATCTTCCCTACCTGAGAAGTTTCCAAACCTTCTGCCTTCCTCTCCTATCACCTGCCATGGTAAGAGAGGGACTCCTTTATTGTCAGTTTTTCCTGTTATCAATCCACCTGCTATTGAATATGTCAAAGTAAAGTGGGGACAGATAATGAGTGCAAGTGTGTCCATCTGTCATACTAAGGTTTTAGTTCCTCCTGTATTGATATCAGTTATTTTATCAAATGACCATTTAATGTAAAATACAACTAAGTAGGAAGAATACGGCAGACTGTCTGCTCTGAATTCCTGCTGGCATATTTGCAAGGTATGAATAACGTAAAGGAATTTATTGATTATAGTGACCTATATTCAGTTACATCGGTCCAAAACTGCGCTACAGGATGTCTGGTTGGTGACATATGTTGCCTTCCAATATGCCACTCAATGGAAGAAAGAAAGGAAGAAAGAAAGGAAGAAAGGAAGAAAGAAGGAAAGAAGGAAGAAAAGAAAGGAAGAAAAGAGGAGAGGAAGAAAGGAGGAGAGGAAGAAAGGAAGGAAGAAAGGAAGAAAGGAAGAAAGGAAGAAAGAGGAAGAGAGGAAGAAAGAAAGAGAGGAAGAGAGGAAGAAAGAAAGGAAGAGAGGAAGGAAGGAAGAGAGGAAGGAAGAGAGGAAGGAAGGAAGGAAGGAAGGAAGGAAGGAAGGAAGGAAGGAAGGAAGGAAGGAAGGAAAAGAAAGAGAAAGAAAGAAAGAGAGAAAGAAAAAGAAAGAAAGAAAGAAAGAAAGAAAGAAAGAAAGAAAGAAAGAAAGAAAGAAAGAAAGAAAGAAAGAAAGAAAGAAAGAAAGAAAGAAAGAAAGAAAGAAAGAAAGAAAGAAAGAAAGAAAGAAAGAAAAGAAAGGAAAGAAAGAGAGAGAATCTCAGTTATGCTCTCAGAGCATTACTGTGACATTGGACAGGGTACCAGGCCTACTACTATGCTTGTAGCACAGGTATTTTGTATCCTTGGACTGTCTACCCTGGTGACTTTCACTTTTGAATGCAGCTGCTTGTATGTTTAGTTAAAAACCAGTCCTAGTTTGATGTCTGATGATTCCTGTCTTTCATCAGAAGTCCACCCATTGTGCGGGGGTGGGAGTGTCCTTGGTTTTGTTGGACCCAGTTCATTTCTGGTATTTCTACAAAAGTGTGTTTCTGATGCAGGATTCCCTGCTTTGGTTACTTTTTTTCTTTTCCTTTCTTTAAGTGCCCGTTTTTTTCTAATCTCAGCCAAAGCAAACAGAAAAATATTGCAAAAGATAAAAATCTTTAGTGGAGTTACCGTTCCAGAAATTTACAGGCCTGTTTCTCATCCAAAGACGTTTAGGCAAGTTTGATTAAGCTTTGAAATGAAACATAAAACTCTGCTAAAGCTCTGTGGCAAGGCGTTACCACTTCCAATATTGTCAGTATTGCACTAACACGTCAGAGAAGTTCACTCTGACTTTACACCAGCTAATTGCCCCTGTGGTTCTGCTGGCCTGCCTTTGCCAAGGCTTTCACACCACACAGCTTGCCCACCTGCAGAAAATGGCCACTAAACCGCTCTCCGAGATTTGTATAGATCCCTGATAAGATGTACATTTGCCTAGAGGTCTCCCAGCCATTTATTGCTCCCACTCCTTCATTCTCGGAAGTGTAACTCTGGAATTGCCCCTTTATTCCCAGGAACACATCAAAGTAATAGAAGCCTAGCCTGTACAATACTTTTCAAGGAATAGCTACAGTCCAAGAAAAGTCTAGAAAAAAATGCTGTCATTCCTAGTCGTTGTCTTGTCCTGCTTTGTTATTACACTCCTCTCTTGGAGAGAGATCTCCAACAGATTTGGTTGGGGAAGGCAGGGGGAGGTGATTAAGATCCCCCTTCACTGAGGTTAAAAAAAAAAAAACAAACATCAAAAAACACATCCACATGAAAGGTCGCTTCATTACAGGTTTCTCAGGGGAACAATCCAAACCCCCATTGTAAATGAATTCTGGTTTCTAAGATATGTCAGTGTTTTGGATGGTGATTCCAAGTAATTAGAAGAAATATACAGCATGTAAGTAAAGCTAATAATTTTATCAGGCACTTCGCTGAAAAATGAGGCTGTGTGATTTTTCTCTCCCAGCTTTAGTAAAAGGAAAAATACAATAAAAATTAAGGATTTTTTTTCTGTTTGAATCCTATTCAACTTTATTTTGATTGAACAGTGAAGAGAGCCATAGGAGCCCTAGAAAACTCGGTCTGAGCAGTTCAGCTAGTACACTGAAATATTTTGCTTTTGAGTGAAAAATGATGATGCTAAAAATGGTTGTTAAAGTAAGGAAATCTTGTACGTCTATCAATTTTCAGCATTTTTAGCTAAGGCAGCATTTATATTGAAATTTGTTATCTTCATTGTTCAGTTGTCAGCAGCCTTTGTTGGGTCTTAAGCTTTCCACAAATTTCTATTTCTGTTTGTAGGAATATGTAGGAAATCAAAAGTCTAGGCATTGTGAGAAAACAAAATATATTAATATTTTTGAGTATTTAAATCATATGGAAAGGTAGACAAGTCACATCCTTTTATTGCTAGAACTATTCTTAATTATCCTACGTATTTCAGCTGAAGAAGGCATTAAAAATAAGCCCTAGACATAGTACACTTACGAAGTTTAATTTTTTATAAAATCATATTTTCTCTCAAAGTGAAATCGAGTGATCTGTCTTACATTCCACTCAGCAGATTAAAATAATCTCTTACGGTCCTACCAAGAAAGAATTTTACAAATACTTCATTAAGCATATTTATATAAAGCTTCACTACCAGCACCTCTGCATCTACAAAGCAGCATCTTTTCACAGCTCAGTTCAGGGATTTTATTTTCCCTTTATCCAACCATGGTATCCTCAAAAATAATGAATGTTTCAGTCAGAACTCCCACAGTTCCTTAAGAATACCAGAAGGATTTTGTTGCTAATTGAAGAAATAGATAACATGTGTCTTCACTTCAGCAGCCTTTATTTATTTTATGGACATTTTTCATCAACTTTCAGACATTTTCTGTTTGAAATCCCACATAATTTAATGTTCCCCATCTGGAATGTTAATACTCGGCACGAAGAAAAGGAAGTCAAAGGGAAAAAAAAAAAAAAAAAAGCAACAACATTTCTTTGACTCCCGTGTCAGTAGTACCAATTAGCTACATGAATTTTCCATCTGCTTTCTCTAAAGAATAGGTGAACAGCTGCATCCTACAGGAAGACAACCCAATGCAGCCAACAGAAACTGTCAAGCACCTGGTCATTTCCTGCCACTGGCTTCACTAGTGCTGCAGATATCAAATCACACAGGCTTTGTCTGCTAACTTTGAACAAACTCTGCTAAAAAATATTGCTGCTGTTCCACTTTCTCTTAGTGAAATCTCTTTGCCTACTGATTTCAGTGTTTGGGGTTTATATGTTACTTTATGTGCACTGGATTGAATAGCATAGTGCCATATGTGTGGAAATTGATGGGCCTCACAGTCTCCTAAACAATAAGTACACCAGAGTAATGCTGCAAATTAAAGAGAAATCAATTATTTTCTTTGGCACGGTCTAACTCTGCTGTTAATTGGTAATATATATTGTGTTGGGTGGTTGCATCTAATCTATTTATTTGCTTAAAGGAATACCTACCACTTCCCCCTTATGTTTCACAGTATATCATGCAAACTTTCTCATTCCTCAAACTTAAAAGGAGATACTACTTTCTACCTTTCTCATCATGACCCCTCGCCCTCCCCCACCCTCCCCCCCAAAAAAGATGCATAAATATTATGGGGATAGATGACTTCAAAATGTCTGGCTAGCTGACTTACACCACTGGTAGTACTGATGTTTTCAGATATTTTGCATGCAGCACAAAGTTTTTTGCAAGATATCTGGACCTTTTTGCTGCTGTCTTCTGCCGAAAATGTTGAGAGAATACCTTTCTCCTTGTTCATTGTTGAAGCAATCTGCTTACTCACATGGCATTGTTCAGCTCCCTGGCTGAATCCGTGGAAGGCTTATAAAGAGGTAAGACCATCTGTAGTGTTAGGCAGAGAGTGAGAATGCTTTCTGGAACTGTCAGGGGAATTAGGAGATTTCTAATCTTTTTAGACCCAAGGACTGTGAACCCTGTAATTTTGACTTCGCTTGTGAAATAACGGATTTTAAAAGAAACAGATCATTTTCAAAATAACAGTAGGTGTCAGAATTTAAACTTACGCTCAACATCTTCACAAACAGCAATTTGAAAGTCACACATTCATATATAGTTTGGGGCATGACGCGTGTGTATTTATGTAACTTCAGTGCTGCATCTCTTGTCAGGAGTTTTGCCTGACTGTAAAAACCGCCTTATGGACTGCCTGCCTTATTAAATTTGCTGATACCATGGATGTGGTCTGCAGACCTGTGAACGCAAGACTGTCTCCTTCATATTACTCTGTTTTCTTAAGATCTACTTTCCTTCTAGTTCCAAATGGTCCAATACATTGTCTTTCTCCTCAGTTTCCACAGTAATCATCTTTAAAAACAACTCTTGCAACAGAGGTTTTGTATTGCACGTGCATGCATGCACCACGAGAACGCGGTCAGGGTTTGCTAATAGGTCCATGCCCCATGCTAATAGGGAGGATGCTTGAGAAAGCCTTCCCCTGTAGTCTGTGAAGGTCTCTGTATCAAAAACTTGTTCTGTGTTGTCTTCCCTGGTCCTCAGCATCCACGGGCTCACAAAGAGAGCAGCTAACAAGGAAGCAAACATCTGCATGGGTGCCTGGGCAGACGCTGGGGGATGGTATCATATGAGTTATGCTGGCATAGCCACACCTTTGCAACCTAATATTTCTGTTAGGTCAGCTCACACTGGGATGTGTGGCACAGCAACAGCAGCCTCTTTGTGTCATTTGACTGGGAAAGACAGGTTTTCTGCCACAAAAGCATTGTTGTACCTCATTTCTGCACTAATATTTGAGAATCTCCTGCTTTTTTAGCAGAGGGAATTGAAATACAGGGGTGAGAGCTGTAACGACCAAGTGTCTTAGCTAATTGCAGGTGTTCATCTCATGAAACCCACAGAATAAGTTTACAGCATTTCATGACACTTCGTAAGTTCTGGGTGAGCCGTTTTGTCTCACTCCTGTGTTCACACCTGTTCCCACAGTGCCTGTCCCTCATTTGTTCCTTTCACAGTTGACAGCCAAACCATTTTTCGGTCTTAGCCCATGGAGGAAAAGACATAAATAACCATTTGGAATTTTTGATTTACAAGTTTGTACATAAAGCTGAATAAGGATCTTGGAATGGGAAATGCATATAATTGGTATTCAGCAAACCGAATTTGTGATGGCGATTATTAAAATTCAGAGCTCACAAGACCCCTCAGAGATAAAAGAGAGTTCATTTATGAGTTCTTTTATGGTATGTTTTACTAGTCCTCAGAATACCCAAACACCTGTATCTATGAAAAAGCACTGACTCTTTAATATAAATATCTCTACCTTTTAAAGATAGTATCTGAAGCTAAAACAGGTTTACTTGAGATATATTCAGATCCTTTAGATAATGGTTGTTCATGAAGAAGAGAACATAAATGACTGATTTTTGCATCCTGAATCATTAGGTTATCATGTTATGAGGGATTTTTTGAAGCACAATGTAGAAGTATATCGTTTACGAGCACCTTCTCCACAATCCATTCTGCTGTGGGTGTACCTCCATTCTGTTTTTCTCTTTTAGGCAATTGCCCCTGACAATAAGTATATCCTGACAAAATTGCACTTTAGATTTGAGAAATGAAGATCATAATAGGATATTCTATAATTAATTTTCAGAGATAAGATAAAATATCCATAAATCAAAGATTCAGCTGCAGCAGATATCCTTCTTCATTATTGCAGCTATTTGTGCAAGGTTTATTCTTGACTCATATTCAACACCCTGTGCACTTCCTTTAGCTGTGTATAGGCTCCTGTTTCAAAAGATTTATAATAGGTGTGCCATTGTCTATAAAACCAGCTCCAGATATTCGGCTTTTGAAAATCTGCACCTATTCAGTAAGTTCCCAGCTGTAGCTTACCCTCCATAAACACTTCCCAAGCACCTAGACATTATTAGTCTCCCATAACCGCGTAAGTCTCTTTTTAAGACTCTTTTATGATGACAAAATCTCTGATAAGGGTTCCTAGTACATCAAGCTTTATCATTATCACCACTGCTATAACAGTACCATTCTGCAACACACAAATTGGCTTTTGAAAATTGTTTTAGATTGCACAAAGTATCCGTTAGACAGACACATGCAGTATGTCATATATCTCCATTGGATAGCAAGAAAGGATGGGTCATCATGACAAAAGTAGCTCATTTTTTTGGATGAGGGTCTGTCCCACTGAATCATTTGTGTTTTACCGACTGACTCACTGGATGAACCAAATGCTGCAAAGCAGGGAATCATGTCAGATAGAAATGGTGAACAATAATTCAGCTAAATACTGAAATAGAGAAATATGTATTATCCTGTATTGCTTTATTCAGAAAGCAGGCTTGTGATCCTGTTGAGGTAAATTTATTTTTATTTCTTTTGATTTACAAATCCACCCATTTTGCAGTCTTTAAACTCTGAACATTTTGTCATGTAGTAAAGGTTCATAATCTGAAGCACCAATCCATGTATGTATCTAGATACAGGGCAACTATCTTTTAATTCCATAATAGCCACTATATAAATATATGCACAAATATATAGCATCAGTCACCAATTGCTTGGTGTTTCGCATCAAGTGTAGGGCTCTGCTGAGCTAGCTGCTGTACCAATAGGGAAATATTTAATGCCTTTCATATTAGGCAGAATGCCTTTCATTTAATCCCCATGGTTACTGCCAGGCTTAAGGCTAGAAGCAGCAATAACAGACCATCAGAGAAAGGCAGATAAGAGGTGCTGCAATGGAAGACTGTGTATTTGCGCAGCCAGAGACGTACCATACACTATCTGCTTGTATGGCTATACAGTATTTATCCCCTTTAGTCACCATGTAGCACGAGAGAGAGAAGATGAGCATGAGGAAGACAGAGCAAAGGAGTGAGAATAAGAGGGAGGGGAGAGAGAAAAGGAGGAGATGATGGTTGTTCGAAGTGTAAGAGGAGCGGTGGTAAGAGGGAGAAAAGCAACTTATTAGCAGCAGTCAGCTATGAGGAGCTCCACTGGGGAGGCAGAAAGCGCAGCTTGAAGGCATTGGTGTGAAAACCATTGGCTGTGGTGTCAGTTTTGATGTGGTTCTGTCTCTAGCTGCTACTGTGGTTGCTCATGCTGCTCACATCTATCACTCCCACAAGCCTGAAGGAGAAGGCAGGCTTCGCAGTACCATCGAGTAGGTGTAAAAAAATAGTCAGAGAGCCAGTGGACCGAGAGAGGGAAGGAAATTCTTGCCTGTGAGGACATGTCGAGCCTGTCCCACTTGAAACCCCATCGTTTAAATCACCAGAGCAACAGCTTAAGCTCCTCCAATCACCCCGGCAGTAATGTGGAGTGCTGTGCAGTGCTGTGATGTGCTGTGCAAGGAGTTATGGTCTTTCAGGTACGCAGGTTAGTGCCAGAAATCGTCGGCGTCAGTGAAAGTGTGTCATGTTGAATGGGAGGATTTGTGCTAGTTCTGTGAGTCAAGCTTTATACTGGAGACTTCACAGCTTCATCATAAAGATTTCCTAAGGAAGAAGGTGAAAAGATGGTGCTCAGTGACTAATTTCAGACACTGTAAACCAAGAGAAAGGAAAAAGATACACATTCATGTCAGTCAACCAGCAATATCTTCTTCTTTATTCTAGATGAATTATTTTCCTTGTTGCTCAAGTCTTCATAGATTTTTTTTACGTGTTTCATCAATATAATTATTATATAGGCAGAATCACTGCTATAAATGAAATCCTTGTTCTATTGTCAAAACAGTGGGACCCAAGGTATGCTATGTGTAAATGAAGAAGACTAAAAAGAAGTCAAGTTAATTAAAAAGAGATGAGAACATGAATCAATTGTTTCCCATGGCCGCAATTTTTCTTATAACCCTTTATGCTCTCTCTTGATGCGCTCATGTGAAAAATAATGCTGGTACTTGAATCAGTCTTCCAAACTCTTTTCAAGTCTACTGTGCACTCCAACCTTTAACGACAAGCACTTAAACAAAATGCACTGTTCCACTGGATTTACTGTGAGCCTCTTAAGGGATTCTTCTGGTCAGCAAACTCACTTGAAAGCTTGACAATCTAGCCTTTTTTTTAAATTGAAGAGGAGCTAATTTAAAATCACTGTAGAAATCAAATGTAGGAAATTAAAGCTGCAAATCAACAGAGGAAAGGTGAACAGAATTAAATGGCCAGTGATTTAAGTGGTATCATCTCCTCTGATCATGGATATGTTATGTGAACTTCACCCCGTTTCCTGCTGGTAATTCTTTAAGAACACTAGGGGTGCAGTAGCTAGTTAAGACACATACTATGAGTAAAAATAATCTTAAAATATTTTTCCATAAATGCCTCTATTTGACTTCATATCCCTGTAGTGAAACTACTCAGGATAAGCTACATGTCTAAACTGGTTTCTTTGTAGCATGATTTCTGATGTGATCACTTAACAGCAATTAGACAATAACAGAACTATGTCCGGACATATTTTTTTCTTTTGAAACCAGTTACAAGCCCATTTATTTAAGCCATAACCCTGATTTAGTGGTCCTGAAACTAGTTACAAACTTGCTAAATCGTTTTGACTTTAAAAAAAAAAAAAAAGAGAAAGAAAAAAAAAGAAAGAAATCTTCAAACTAGGCTTCAGAAAACCGAGGAAGAGATGTCGATGCTACCTATGCCCCTTTTCATCTCATGGGCTAGTGATATGTGTGCTCACCCGAGATCAGCTCCCTCGTCCCCCTGATGGGAATTTCAGCCGACATCTCTTGCAGCACGCTGCCTCTATGAACATGCCAAAGTTTATTCCAGGATGATCAATCTCCCCAGTCATATCTCGTCAGCCTCACTGCTGCCTCGGTGCGACGGCTCTCCGCATCGGTCAGGTGAAGTGGAGCAGTGCCATGAACAAGGCTGGGAGTAATTCATCCCCGCAGGCCTGGCAGCACGGCGGCAGCAGCACTCCCCCGGCACTTCCCAGCTCCCAGTCTTCTCAGACAGAGGAGAGGATTGAACCCAAGCCTTGCCCAAGCCATTGAACAGACCAGTCCCCAGACTATCGCATGGAGGAAGCTGCCGCTGCAATTACATGGGTGCCAACGTATTGCTACTAAAAACTCTCCCAAGAAAAGGAGACTCCGCTCAACTTGAAGCAGAGCGGATGAAGTTTTCCTCTCTTCACCCCTCAGCCTCCGAATCTGCTTTTACCCAGGCTGTAACCCACATTGTGTTAACCTTTGGATGCACAGTCACGTGAGACTGTGGTTAATCACCTCGTCTTTTAAAAACTCCATCACCCAGTGCCCACCCCAGCTCTCCGAGGTCAGCTTTCTGCAGCAGTCCTGGATTATCACCCTCTTCGATCTGCCAGGGGAGCTGTTTGTGTGATTCTCTCTTTAATACATTTCAATCTGGACGTGTCAGGCTGGCAAAACCCTACTACTTGAATTGTTTAAGTCAGATAAAACACTGTTTAAAGAGGCAGACGAGGGGCTTTCACACCTATTCTCCCTGAAAATATTTCAGAGACAAAACAGACCTTGCACTAAGCAGGAGAAATGCAGAACTGTTGTGACTTTGTGAGTGACTAAAAATAGCACATCATGGGAACTTCTGTTTTTTACCCATGTCTGGTAAAGCGAGAGAAAATAATCATAAATACGCTGTCCTGTTTTACACAGCACTAGATCTCAGCCTTGAGATACAGTCATAAACTGCCAAATCACACACACAGGTTTTCATAAGATGCAAAACAAAACCCCTCAACCATATTTGAGGTCTTTGGTTTTACTTTTGGGGTTTTTTCTGCCTCTGTACTGTCTACTGACTCCCATGTAAAGAATAACCTTACATTTTACCTTCTTTGCAGAAAACAGTGATCTCTTAATTCTCAAATAATTTTACAGGAAAACAGGTTTTCATACAGCTTTTGTAGTTGGTTTTTTCAACACCTCTGCCCTGAGATATGCACATGAAAAGATCTTCATGATGCTATCTCGATCTCCCAGTTAACTCTCAGTTAAGCCTCAGTGCAGTGAAATCCTGCCCCACTGAACTCAAAGGCATTTTAAGGTAGATTGCTGTAGCATTGGACTCCTTATGTGTTTCCAGGGACAGCCTAGAGAAATCTACCAACGTATGTTTCACTTTGAATCTCAGGGATGAAAAGTGGTTGAGGGCAGACTCACATCTCTTGCTTCCTGCTTGCTGCTGCAGCTCTATTTATTAATTCCGCAGTGAGTATTTTACAGGCGCCATCCAATGCCAGCTGAAGGTTACCACAGTAAAGCACAAAAAAAAAAAAGATGAGGACTACAAAGTCATTGGCAGTTTATTTTAATTCAGCTGGAAAGAGCAACTTCTGCTTTTATCATCCTTTGTATTTGGCAAAGGTTAGAGTTTATCTGAGTTTCACAAGCTGCCAAAACGCTGAGTAGATCCTGCCATTGTCTCAGTGAATACAGAATTGCATATTAATTGAAGATCTAAGGCTCTACATCAAACAATGGAAGTGTAACCAAACATTGCAAACCTGGGACACGAATGTCTCTGGAGCTAGATGGGTATGTTTGATTTAAGGAGACCCTTTAAATGTTTCCTACAGAAATGTTGCTAAAACCGTTGAAACTTTGACAGTGTTTTGCTACGAGCTGCAGTTAAAAATCATTTTCTGGAGGTCAGTCCAGCCTGCTTACCTTGTGGTCATATCCAAATGACCTGTGTTAGGAACAGTCCCATCATCCCAGCTCCTAGGGCTACTTGAGATGACACACATCATGCGGACTGAACACCTCACCTCCTGCAAGGCCTATTGATCACAAACACACACACATTCTAACCTTACTACTTCCTAATAAAAGGAGAAATAAGATGAGGGCCATGAGAGGAGCTGCCTATCTCATCCTTCTAGGAGGTGTATGAGTATTGCAAGGGCAGAAAACAGCAGCCAAAGGAGGAGACCTAAACCAGTAGAGTGACATTTGTTTGTTGCTTTAATAAACGGGCGAATTCAGTCAAACTGTAATGCATTAAGAATTTCTATCAGCCACAGATAAGACATCTCCAGGATGTCATTTAATATATGCATAAACATAAAATAGAAAGAAGGCAGAGAGAACTGAGCATTTATCCAATATGAGATACTAACAATATCATGTGTATTACTAGAGGTGGAAATCAGGAACAATGCCAAGGAATTTAATGGATTCAAATCCATATAAAAACAGGTCTGGCAATGATCACAACATATTTGAGTTACACAAATTGTTCTAAGCTGTTTATCTGGATAGGTTTATTCTTTTATGGAAAATTGCATTGGATCTGGCTCCAGCTTTGCTGCTTAGTCCTTTTTTCATAGTGATCCTGATCCAAACCACAAAATTCCGGCATTTGTAAGTTTACATGTTTAGGTATGACCCCTCTCTTGCATGATTTGTTTGTCGAGGGAAACACTGTGACTTAAGTCCCAGCTTCAACGATGTAGAGGTAACTGGCAATTGTCAGTATCATTGTGGCTAGTTAAGTCCCTTGCTTTAGAAGTAGTGTCACAAATACAAGTTACAATGTGGATATGGTATCTTAATTGCATACTAGATACCTACATCCCTTTCTGGATCTGACTCCGCCTGACTGCCCTATATATATTATCTGTCATTTACATAGGATATTTTGCCAAGCAAATCCCTACATGTAATTTTTCTTATTATATTTGTAACGCAAAAGGTAAACAGTGCACAGATGCAGAAGACTTGCAAGTATAAGTGAATAAAGATAACACATGTAGTTTGAATGGAACTTCTTTTAATGGAGAATGGATTATAATCTTCAGCATGCAATAGTGTAATTTTAGATGTGGTCCAAAAGTCTAGGAATCAGACATTCGAGTAGGAAGTAGCTTAGAGTACTAAGTATCTGCCATAATTTTAGACTTTCAATGCTGTAAACTGCAGCCAGGAAAATTTGCATCCCAGCATTGGATATCATCCAGAGAAGATCTTTAGGCTCCTACAACTTCTTTCAGACTCACCATAGCAACCTCCATCTCCGCCTCATCCATACAGCTGACTGCTTTTCTTCTGCCCCATACTTCGGGGATGCACTCATAGATACTTCCAGTAAATGCACAGGGCAACTGACTCTTAAGATTGCAAAAAAAAATGACTTGTGAACTAAAAGATGTTGGGGCTCTATTTCCATATTCAGTACCCATACTTTGAGTAACAGAGGTTTCTTGAGTTTCTTTTATTTCTTTTCTCATGGGTATATAACTGATGCATTATAAAAACTTTGTCCTACAGCTACTGGAGCCAGAACAAAGAGGTCATGGTTTTGAAAAGTCATTTATTACCAAGTGCCTCCTCTGTGTAGTTAAACACATATAAAACCTGTGTTTCTAAAAGGTAGCAATAAAAAAAAAAAACCTGAAGAAAGATAAGGGAGGTAAGTTCAGTGAGATAAGATCCACTCTCTATAAAAAAACGCTGTACCTTTCTGCTATCAGCATAGCAAAATGATTTTGACTGTTGCCTATATTTTACCTAATTCTTCCATTCTATGGAATGGAATCATTCCAACTCTATGATGCTGTGCTTTATAGTTACTATTTACACGCACTAGCATTTGACATGCTATATGTTATAAATAAATCATATTTAGCGCTGTTGCTACAATGGTAAGTTTCATAAACAAGAAAGTGTGTGCAAGAGCACCACCTCTCAAGGAAAAAGCTGTAATGTAAAACTGAGTTCCTAAGGTAAAAGATACTATTCATGATTCACCCACATGCTCAGAGGTGACGAACAATCCCCACCCTGCTTCAAGGTCTAACAATAAAAGAGTGCTTCCCAGGTAGTTCTTCCAAGACAAATTACAACTTCCTTCAAAGGAAAGAGTAGCTCCATTCACAAAATAGGTCACCAACAAGAGCTGTCAGATGGAAGGAAACATAGCAAGCAAGACACACAAAAAAATTGAAAGTAAATTTACTGAAATCTCCTTCATGATATACAAAGGAGAACCCCCACCTGTTCTCATCCCTGGAGAATTTTATAGCCTTGCTTTTCTAATACTGGATAGAGAAGCTTCAATAACAAGGAAAAAAAATCACAGATTTTTAAAAATTTTTTTCAGAAGGTGTTATGCACAGTGCAAAATCAACTGGAATATATAATAAAATCTCTTACAAAGGTTCACCCATATGTTGCCACATATGATACAAGTAAGGAATAGATTGTATTTAATTTACGCTTTTTTAAATTTTGTTTCCTCATTCGCCTCTGAATTCATTCATTCCTGATCTTCCTTGAGGGCAATTAGTTGTCTAGTGGAACTATCTCTTCAATTTGTGGAAGAAAACAAAAAAATAAGTGAATTGTTTAGCCAGTTTGGAGACAATGGTTACGTAGGAGCCCCACGTGCACAAATCTGCATCCTATATGTTACCTGTTCTTCAGAAATTGTTGTCTTCTTTCCATCAGTTTGCTTGCAAAAAACATTAAAAGCACCTCCCACTCTAGTGTACAGCCAAATAGCGTAGCTATTGTAGTGTGGGGCTTTTCAAAGGAGTGGACACCCTTACTTAATTACCTGTGCAGTTATACAAGCTGAGCTAATAAGGCTAATTGAGTTTCCCATGTAACACTGAAAACTCATCTGTAGAAGGATCAGTCTGCTGATCTAAATAGCTGGTGCATTTTGCCTGTGCTCTAACAACTGGTGGACAGAGAATATGTAACAGTCACAGATTTTTTTAAAAGTCCTCCTTTACTGCCGGTTGCCATACAGTATTGTTTTCAATGCTTCCCTACCAAGCTTACACACACGGGCACAGGGCATTCACTACAGAGTGCGGTGTTACCACTGCGTTTTAGGTTTGTAACACCAGCCGTTTGTCTGGCAGCATAGCGCATGCTGTTTTCTCATCCTAAATCTAGAAGGCTGAGAAGTTAAGTCTATCAGTTCATAATTAAACGTGGATCTATGGGACTCCCCCCAGTTTTTTTTGCGGCCACATATGCAGCACTGGAATATCCAGCTTGCTTGTTCTATTGTATTTCCTCCCAAAGAGGAGCCCTAAAGGGACATTTCAATGGCTGCTGAATGCCCTGTATTTTCTCTCTTCGCTAATCATGCACACTGTGCAATATAGAGTTTGAACTGCTAAGCGTAGTGTGATTCACTTTCTTATGTGAAAAAAAAGCAGGACTGTTGCACTTCACATCAAAATCAGCGAGTTTGTAGCTGCTGGGACTTTTAATGATTGATGAGAGCTTTGGCATAGTTTCTGTTTGGAAAAGAGGGCTTTGAACTGGTGGGTGAAATGCGAAGAGGAGAGACTTACATAATGGGCCCATCTCCCCTAATCTCCTCACCAAAGAATACACAAGGAAGAAAAACAAGGAGTCCCTTGTAACCCTTGCAGTGACGAGCGCCTCGTTTAATGTATTCAGTTACTTATTAGTAGGCCAATATAAATCTAGCACAACAGTGTGCAAAGTCAGCAGGGGGTCTGAATCCCGATGTTATTTTTCCCACCGCTGAATAAATGATCCCAACCACCAGCTTCAGAAGCTCATCCTCATTAGTATGTATGAAATGAGTGGAATAAACACTGGGAGATTTATATTGTTCTGTATTCAATTTAATTAATAAGAGACGGTGCTGATTTCTGGAGGAAAGAGGCAGTGTCCATAGATTCCTGTGTACCTTTCATTGTTATTAGTGATATAAATCTATCACAGCATGGAGACCTTAAAAAGTGCCTCAATCATTTTCTAATCCTACTGACATTCATTAACTAGACATTTTAGCAACCTGCATATTATAATCTGCCACCATCATTAAGGTCACTGTGGAGTTTTCATTATAAGCCCCCTACTTACAAGGTTTTATAACTCTGCTGGAAAATTTAAGGATAACCAAGGACTACTTTCTGCAGTAGTCTTGTCTATTTTAAACCCTGGACAGGCCAAAATAAAAAAGAGTAACATAAAAGCCATTAAAAAAACAAATCAAACACACAAAAAAAGCCACACCAAACACCTACCTGTTGGTGTCAGACAGTGCTTTGAGAGCAAACAGTACAGGTAAAGTCACTGTGAAACCAGTTCCCAAAAGGCAGGAATGCGATATTAGTTTCATTAACATGAAGCAGACTGTGGGAAAAGATAGCTTGTATGTGCCTTATCTGACATACACAAAGACCATGCCAAAATCTGGATTTGGACTTGAAAATCAATGTCTCACCACACTGAGGTCAGCAACAGCTTTGCCATTTGACTCCAGTGAGACCAAGAATTGAACGAGACTTTCCAGTTTAATGCCTGTTTTACTTTATTTTTTTATTTTATTTTATTTTACAGTTATGGTCCTCTGAATTTTTTGTTTTCACCGAGCTAGGAGGCATGGTTATAAATTAGTTAATGTTACAGATTTTGCATCCCCAGTGATGTTCTGGTCCCATGAAAGTCAGTGACAAAACGCCCAAAGACTGCTGTAACGCTACTTCTTTACCCCAACAATTTTAGCCCACGTCAAACAGTTATAAATCTACTTTGTTTTTTATTCAACTGCACACCCAAATTAAAGATTTCAATACAACACAGGCCCAAGGAAAAACTTAACACTCTTAAATCAAGTTTTATTTGTGTCTTTGACATAGGATGTAAGCAGACAGTAAAATGCACATATGTTTTCTGCTGATTTTTTTGTGAACACTAATGCATATTCCACACAGGGATGAATGTACAATCCAAGCAACATCCACAGGAAGTCCCTGCCAAAAGTGAGGAATAATATTGTCTTCAGGACAGCCCAAATAAAGAGTTAGTCACCAAGAATATTGCTATAAATGATACCCTTGGCAATAATACATGAATTTATTTTTCAGCTAGTGGGAGTTTCATCACTGATAGCACATAAATGAGGATGCCTGTGGTTTATTTCATGCAAGTTGATGTTTTCCTCCACATTTCTTCTTCTTTATATGTAGTCTTGTCACTTCTGCACCTATGAGGCATCCTTCTTTATCTACCAAACTTCCACACACGCAACGGTAAGTACACACTAATACACTATGTTTGGTATAATGGTTTAAGGAAAGGACAATGGTTTGACTCAGAAATCAAATATGTGCCTCCAAGCAATGGAAACCCCTCTTTCACGGTGAGTCAAACAGAGTCAGTTTCTGCATGGTCTCTTGCCCTTTCTGTTGGATCAGTGACAAACCTTCCCAATGGCTTTCACTCACTTCCTCTCAGTTTTGCTGCACTAGTATCAGGCACAGCGGAGTGACTGAAACTCACTTAGGCGGGGCTGGAATGTCTGGGCTGTGATTTACCTGGGACAGTCACGCCCAGGAGAACGGGCTGGCTAATGATTGCCAGGAATGAGCAAACACGGGAAGTCTCTGCTCCCCTTCCCTCATTCCCTGGTAATAGTGCAGGCTTCATTAGCAAATGCTTCTCGGCTCTAATAATCACCAGGAAACTCTAGGCTACAACCAGCCCAGGGGGTAGGAGGGGTTGTACGTGGCACTAATGCTGCTGCCATCATCAGCCTCAGATGGGCCAGAAGGTATCACCTCTGCACACAGTAAGAAACATCTAACTCCACAGCTACCTGTGCTAGCTTCAGTGCAACTTCTTCTGGAGTAAAAACCCTTTTAAATACAAGTACCATTGGCAGAGTACAGATTGCTATCTGGAAAAAATTAGACTACTGAATTTGCACCTTCAGCATTCTTATTCTTACTTTTCCTGGCCTAATACAATATAATACAGGCAAAAGAGAGCCCTGTCTGCAACAGTTAATTGAACTAGGGCTAGAAACGCTATCCTGACAGTTTTCCTCTTAGGAAAAGGATTATGGACAAGCAGACAAAGGAAAATATCAATTTCAGCTCTTTGCCTGAATAACATCTTTGCTAGATAAAGCATACTCAGAAATCACTGAAAAGACCCCATCAACTCCCTCTGCCAATTCCCCACCATAGCCCATAAAAGCCACACGGTGCTACAAACTGACAGCTCATCCCATGTCCTCCCTTGGAGAGGAATCGCTTTCTGCTCTCCCCCGTGAGACACCAGGGATATAAACTGGCCCGTGGTGAGGGCAGGTGCGCTGGGAGCATGAGAGGTGTGTTTCCACTCGCCTCCTGTTTTCGCCTTGCTCACAGGTGTGAGCCAAGAGGAGACGAACTCCATCCAGCCCACCCAGGGGTGATGGCCGCTGGCTGCCCTGGTGTCTTTTCTAGACGGATCCACCATCCGACCCCCGTCCCTGTTATTTCCTGGCTATCCTGTGTCACTTTTTCCACACAGAATTCGGTCCAAATAGCTCATCAGGCTGCGTGGGGAAGTGACTGACACTGATGAAAACTGCTTTGCCAAAAGCAGGACACGCTCTTTTCTTCCCAAATACTTTGTCATGTCTTTCAACACATTTTCAGTCACTCTTCTGTATCTTAGCAGGCCATAATGTGTTTGACATTAATTCCTCCTTTAGTATGTAAAAATATTCATATTGTTTAAAAGCAAGTGTAAACCTAGAGCAACTCAGCCTCTCATTTCTTGTTAATTCAGTAATCTTGCAGGATCGAAGGATAAAACCTGACTAAACGATCATTTTCCATCAGCTGCTCATTTGTCAAGGTTTAACCAATCCCATTTTTCCTACATTACTTTACTGTATCTCACTAATCTTCTGAAGCAGACTATTTGCTTTCCTCTCTCTTTGGTCGTCTTTCTTCCTTTCTTCTTCCCCCCAACACTTCTCTCTGGTTTCCCTCCCTCTCCCCTCCCTGCACTCTCTACTTCACAAATTTGCTCAGCTGGAGCCTTCTCCTCTACTCTTCCATCTTGTCCTGGCTGCTCTCTTCCCCTATGTTCTTTACCTTCCTCTTTTTTTTTTTTTCTGTCTGTCAGTTGCAGACCCATTTTTCTTCCCACTGCCACCAACTCAAGGGTTAAAAAAAAAAAAAAGAAGAAGTCAGCTGGATGAGATTTAATGTTATGAATTAAAGTGTGTGTGTTGGGGAGGAGGATGGAATAAAGCCTCTTTCTTTTAGATAGTGAAACCATTAAAGGTCTCTCTTTGGTAATATTGTATTGCCTGGCAATTCCACTTACTGAGTGTTCCTAAGGGCTCAGTTCAGCTGAAGGGACACTGGAAGCAATGATTTTGACTTATTAAAATAACCACTTCTTATTATTTTAAATTGGATTTGCTCTCAGTTTGATGCTGTAATTGTATTTAAAACATTTTTATTATAATATTGACTTCTTTCAGTGCTGTCTTTTCAATTATGATAATTTTACACTTAGTTCCTCCGTGTAGATCTGAAATGTTCACTGCTTTTTTGTGAGCCACTGCAACAGTTGACTTCGGACCATATTTATCCACTGCAGGAACACAGGCAAAGCCAAAATAAATCTCTTTTCTTGCTGTTTTCCTTAAGCTCTTGATCAAGCCCCTGATTTTACGAAGTCCTGATGAGAACAGAGGATTTACCCCAAGAAAACTGTGTGAATTTGACTTAACTTTCCAAACAAAATATATTTTGCATGTTTTTTGAGCATCCCTCTACACCTCTTTGCTTGCTGTCCAAGCAACTCAGCACTTAGTGTCAAATCTTAATCATACAAAGAGAAACAGCCGCTGAGAGACATATTTTATTCTGTTCAGTTCCTAACTGTGTTCAAAAAGGATGCAACATCTCAGCACAACGCTGGAAAAGCTGGGGGCAGGGAGGAATTTCTGAAATGGTGAACTACAAATGCAGAGCACAATACTTCAAACTAAACCACCATGAAATAACTGAGGACCATACTGTCTTCTCCCATAATAAAACTGATGGGAAAGAAGCCCTGAAAACTCTCTTCAGATGCTCTACAGTTTCTGATTAATTTTCCTCTCAGAGACTCTAACTAGAAGAGACTAATGTGAGATCATCAACATCCAATGTGTGAAGAAAGTAAGCTTCCCTTTATGGAAAATCCAATAGAGCTCAATAGCAAATAATTTTTCTAGTGACTTAAACAACTGTCTATGGCATACAACGGATCAGTTATACCCCTCTTGTGGAGCTCTATAGGCTAGCTAAAAATTACCATATGCTCCCTTCCTGGTTAAATTTTACAAAACAGATCATCGGTAGGTGAAATTGATATGGATGCACAAACACTAATAAGATTATGTTAATTTACACCAGAGGAGGATCTGGCCCGCGTATTTAGAGTAATTTGATAATGATTCTCTGCAAATTTCTGTTGTTTTTAACAACTGTTAAATTCTACATCACTTTCCCATATTGATCTTCGATGCTCTGCTGTTTTGTTTTTTTAACGGAACCACTCCCTTCACCATATGGTCCAGCCGCTATCCACAGTATTCTCTGCTTATTTCACCATCATGTAACACTCTCCTCTTCTGGGAACTAGATGACACAGTGACATGTGAATGTTGCTCACAGCGCAACATGAATTTCTGCTGATTTTTCTGGCACAGTACAGCAGGGGCTGACCAGGGCAGCCTCCTGCATAAAACATCTGCTCTGCAGCCTTGTTTGCTTTCCAAAATCCTCCATAGTTGTAACGACCAACCTGTACAGAATTGGCACAGAGAGACTCCCTTTGGGTTCCCAGGCAGAGGCAAATCCTTCAGTGGTGTCTCTGGTATTTCTAGTGAATGTTTTGAACTGCTTTCCCAGATTTTGAATATTTTGGGTTCCCCTGCTGAGCACACCCCAGGTCAGCCTATGGTCATCTGGGTATCCATTTGGAAGATGTCTGAACAAAGCGATTAAGAAAAGCAAATCCATATATGCCATCCTGAAATCTGAAAATGTGGCATTTATAGCAAGGTCCCTAGCTATGGAAGGAATTTTGCAGGGATTCACCAACCACTAAAAATCACATCCATAGAGGAAACTCATGGCTTACCTGTTCTTAACCTAATCTCATTTCACGTGTTCACAGCGGTGTGTAAAATGTCTAGCGCTCATAATTTTGAACTATGAGCACGACTGCAGCAGTCATGTGGCAAAAGACCCATTGCCATTTTACGTTAAGAGACGGGGAATTGGGTCCATGTTGGTTTTTATGAATCTTCTTCCCTTGAGCTGCAGTGTGTCCAAGAACAGGTATGTGCTGATTAAAAACCTACCCAATTTCAACCACATTTTCAGAGTAGAACTGATTTTGGTGAATTCCTCTGAAGATATTAAAAGAAAGATCTTATTTTTCTCTGTGTAGGTGTAATTACTTTGCCAGGCATTCAATAATGTTGTCCTGACAAAAATCATATTTACAGTTTGATGAGCTTTCACTATTGTTGTAAGATTAAAGAAGTCAACACTTCTTTTTATATTAAGATGTCCCTGCACTCAACGTTTTGTTTTTATTTGTGGTGAGACATCCACACAGGTAAAGGCATCTCCTCGGATGCCAGTATGGGAGAGGGAGAAAAGGAGTTACAATCCCTCCTAAGATTACAGGCTTCGAGTGCCTCCTGAACATCAAAACCATCTCGTACCTTCCTTGGGGCAAAACCCCCTAGTGTTTCTCACACAGCTGTCAAAATCCTCAGCTCTGCCACTCTTGTGTGTTGTTTCTTGTCAATGTAGAACTCTGCAGCACTTTGACTGTTTGAAATAGGGGCCAGAATGAACTGAACTGAATCTAACAATAACAACCGATACAGAAATTGGGGAACGTTGCACAGGTTATTCTGATGTGGGAAGATAATGAGTGGGGATGTGCTCAATGACAAGGTGCCATTGCACCCCTGCCGTATCCCAGCTCCTCAGAACCGTATCTAATGGGATGCTGCTCCTACAATCACATGGTCTGGGAAGTTGGTAAAGTAGAAAATACACACGTACACAGTGTGGAGCTCAGCACGCCAATTGGCACCGAACCCAACCACAACACAAATGGAAGAGTCAGCTGCTGCCAGCAAAGTGCCCTTCTCCCACACAGACCAGGTGTCCCACAAACTTCAAGTCAACATGTTTTGTATGTGATTATGAAGGAGGAGTAGAGGTAACATTTCCATACAAAGTCAAATCTTTGGTAGACACCTACTCTGAAGAGGGGTTGGAGTGATTTGGAGAACTTTTCTGTAGCTTGTGGGAATTGTTCAGATAAGGCTTTTAAAATGCATGGCTCCATGGAGACCTTACCAAGAATTCCTGACTGGAAAATCCACTGCACTTCTACTTCTGCAGCTGCCAAGAAGCAGCCAGTGAAAAAATATGCCTTTTCCCATCAGTACGGGTAATAATTCCCTTCCCCAAGCCAGTGTGAGTAGCCCACAGTTGTTAACTAGTCTGGGCAAAACAAATAAGATTGTGTCTCTGTTTTCAGAAAAACTGACAGCATGGAGAATTGAGATTGATATTAAAGTTCCACGAAAATAGCCTAAAAACTTTGGCGGGAGAGAAAAGATCAGGAAAATAATTTACTGGATTGGGTACAGAAAGAGAAAGGGAACAGGGAGTCAGGTAAAAGAAAAGAGGGTAGTTTTTTAAGCCATGAAGACACGTCTGATTTTGCAGATCGATCTTAGTAAGTTAAGAGCAGAAAGAGCAGTAAGGGAATGAAGGACAGAAGAGCTGACTTTGGTTTTGGCAGAAGGCTAAATGAAAAAAGGCTACAACGTGTGATTCAAGTGAAGAAATTAGGCAGTGCAGCCTTGGAAATTAAAGACAGGGAAAGAAAGCAGATGAATGGAAAATACTTTTGTAAAAGAACCTGAATATAAAACTTACAGCAACTGATGCCTTAGCTACTACCAGTGTCTGGAAAACAGGATTTTTTTTAGTGCTTTCTGCTTCTTGTAGAACTTTCAGAATAGAAAAATCTGGTCTGTATTTTTCAAAACCCCAAGTATAGGCGGAAAAAGGCTCTCTGTCAGAGAGTCTTTTTTGATTAATGAAGAAATGCAAGTGTAAAATAAACCAGCCAGTATTGCGGAAATATTTGTGAAGTATCTGAATCACACAGTAAGGGCCCAATCTAGATCTGCTTACAGTTCAAACCCACAACAAAGTCAGTCGAAGTTTTGAACACCTCAAAATGTATGTAGTGATTGAGTATAATGTAATGATGGAATGTCAGCCTTTGGTATTGTTGAATGGGTATTTCCCGCAAATCCTGATTGCGTTGAGTCTCTGTTCTCGTTTCCTGACAGAGGGAGACGTAGCATAAGATGGTTGGGGGCCTCTTTGTGGAAATGGGGTTAGGAGTCTTGGCAAATCAAGGTACCTTCATCTGGTTTACCCCCCTGACACACGCTTGCGTACCCAGAAATTATTTGTACCAGTTCAGTTTCTCTAATTGCTTTCAGATCTAGGGTAAGTTTGTTTCACTAAAATTTATCTGTCCCCAGCAATTATTCTGTTTGGTGCAGAACTTGCTTCTGTTTTAGATTTTTAGGGAAAGGAAGAAAATATATATTAAGCCTCAGTTCCTTAGGTTAGAAAATTACCCTAAGTATACATTCAGTTTAAACTGTCTGAAAGGAAAGAAGGAACTTTTCCTTGATACAGATGAATGTTTTCCCTTGTAATCCAACAAATAGAAATTGAATGAACGTGTGTGTAATGTTAGATCCCAAATAAATACCAAACCAAAACCAATTTCTCAGAGTCCTTTCATTATCTGAAAATAAAAGGCAGAAAAACAGCTGTCATAAACAAGTAATTACTTTAATTTTAATGCCACACTTCGTGGCCTGACAGCAAATCCCTCAGTTGCAGTCTGTCCTTTCACTTATCTGGTTTGGGGGAAAAAAATAAAATTATAAATCATGTTAAAGCAATTGCACATGTAAATGAACCCTCTGGAAACTAGATACCTTCGCGCTGAAATAACTAGAGGCTCTCCTTGCAGTGCTACTCCGGCGAGATCTAGAGGGTGGAAATTACTCCTAAAACTCTTGAGGGACCGTGTGCCGCCGCCAAAGAAACGTGCACGCGGATTTCCAGCTCACCGACTTTGGGCTGTTTTGTCGGGTTTATACCGTACTCCGCTCCCGCCGCTTCTCCGTCCGAGCCCCGAC